>OW679194.1:67020435-67178008 GCA_940337035.1 Agriotes lineatus | reverse complement strand
AGTGCCAGACAATGTGACGATAAAGAATATTTACAGAGAAATTGTTACAAGGAAGTTTGAAATGAGGCGAACGGCTTATAAACTGTGAAATTAACAGCTTCATTTTGTGTTTCAATTGCCACATAAAAATGTACAAAATCTACTCAGAGAGCTAAGCCACCATGGCATTGGCTATTCAATCAAGTCTATCAATAAACAATTAGTATATTGTCCTAGAGTTTCACTTAAACAAAAAAAGTAGTAAAAATCAGTCATTTGTTTATATTATTAAGCAAGCAATGTGTACAAAGCAAGAACCAATGATTATGATTCGTAATGCATAATTTGAAAATGGCCTGCATAGAAGTTATAAAAGTTGCAGAATACCTCACAATGAATTTTGTAATGACCTAATGACCTTGGAATGCTTCGTTTACCTATTGTTTATAATACGATATGGAACCAAACTCTTTGCAATTGATAACGTTTTTTCAGGATGCTACGTAGTATCGTGTTTGTTAAAAATTGAGAGAAAAAGATTGCAGTAGACATTAACAATTCCGGCTTTAGATAAAGTGGGATTTTACTTTAAGGAGTGTACTGGACACATTTGCAAAATAATCAATGCGTTGAATGTCATCTGTTTCCATTTCCTGCTAAAAAAATTATGAAAACGGCACGTTTCCGGTTACAACCCACGCTAATTTGCATGTTTCGAAAATTAGTTGCGTGTCGACTGATACTATTATTTTTTTAGAAAATGCGACTCTTATCTGAAGATCCACTTTCGCCCAGATTTGCATATATGGAACATTAGTTAATCACGTTTGTAGTTTCGGATGTTAAATGCTAATTATTTTTTAAAAGTTCGTAGCAAAGCTGTAAGAGCGTTTGTCATGAAAAACTGGGGCTATTGAATATATTATTTTCATTGTTTAAAAATGGGTTATTCCTGAATACTGGGCATTCATACGATAATAGTTTGTAGTATAATAACTTTTATTATAATAATATGTCATATTCGTATATTCGTGAGTTTTTCGCTTTCTGATAATTTCTGTAAATTTATCCTCACCTTTAACATAAAATGGAGATCACATATGTACAACAAACCTAGTCTTAGCGACTACTGACAGTGTTATGTTTTATGTCACTATATTTGGAAGCACCTAAGAAGGTTACAAAATGTCAATAAATACATCTTCAGTAAATATTGCAAAGGTTTTTTAAGAAGAACTATAACTTTATGCTAAGATGAAGGAACTGAAACCATGTGATGGTAAAATGTCGAAATCAAACAAGAAAAGAGAGGAATAAAGAAAGTGATGAGAGAAGAGAGCAGTATAGGAATGTCATACGTCGATTCTCTGAAAAGGCAAATAAAAGATACGATATCGTTGAAAAGTGTCCTGAAGAGAGATACAAAATAGTCGCTGAGTAGCGTCTTCTACCGAGAGTTGGACGCAATTATTATTACGTAGTGGTTTGCTGATGGCGTATTTTAGTGGATACAGAAGAGAACCTTGGATAAAGAGCGCACCTCAGCTCGTGAGCGGCCCTTTGTTCGCCTGCGCTTTGTGCGTTGCTTCCCCTTAGAGCCAACGTGGCTCCAGGTTTTTTAGTGAGTTAAATTAGTTTAGTTAGGTATAAGTGTAGACAAAGTGTGTGAACTCTGCGGACTGCCTCCAGTCAGTTCAACATCTAAACCTGCTTCAGATATTTGACCAGGACCGTTCTAAGACAACGTGTAGCTCTAAGCAAAAATCAGGTAGGCTATATGTTGACGAGAATACAACTACAAAGCCATCTAATGCTACCGCCTTTGCTGAATACCACTGTGCATCAACCATCAACCCTTACAGCATACACGGAACCAGGCTCAACTAGTGCTACAGTAATTTACATAAGCAAACGCGGACATCAACGCCAACAGTGTTAAGAGTGTCGTCGAGGCTCAGATCAATCTTATACAGGAGGAGTCTGTAGTGCCGTCCACTGTGCGTTGGATGCAAATATTATTTAGTAGTTTTCGCATGAAGCATTTTAGCGGATACCGAAGGGTTGCAATATTTCCCTCGCTCATAAGTAGCTATTTGTTCGCTTGCGCTTTGTGGCCCCATGCCTTTTAGTTATTTAAGTTAATTTAGTTAGGTGTAAGTGTGGACGAAGTGTGTGAACTTTCCGGACTGCCTCCCGTTAAACATTTAAACCTACCTCAGTTGATTGACGAGAACCCTCTCGAAACACGTGTAGATACAACAAAAAACCAGGTAGGCTACATGTTGGCACCTAACAGCGAGGCTTGCACAAAAGGATGGTCTTATTCAATTTTAACTGGGAAAGATTAGTAAACTCCAGTACAGCGACGTGCTAAGGCGTAAGTGTAACATAATGTGTGAACTATGCGGACTGTTACCCATTAAACATTTGAACCCACCTCAGCTGCTTCAACCTGAAACACAATGTAGTTCCAACCATACCTAGGTAGGCTACATGTTGGCGAGAATACGACTACAAAGCCATTTCCGATGCAGAGGAAGAACCTACTTTCGCTGTATACCACATTGCAACGACCATCGACACTTACATCATACACGGAACCAGACTCAATTAATGCTACGGTAGTGTCCATGCGTAAACGCGGATGACAATAGTGACAAGGGTGTTAAGATTGACGTCGGAACATCCCCATAAAAGGGTCAGATCATGAGATCAACACACTAACGCCCGTATTCATAGTCGTTCGCCAGCGGATCGCCGGCGACTCGCCAGAGTTTCGTTATGAATAGTATGTTGGCGGCACTGTACGTCTATGTCAAATTCGAGGTTAGCAGGTTAGATTTTATGTCAGTTTCTGTCAAAACTGACTGAAAACCTAACCTGCTAACCTCGAATTTGACATAGACGTACAGTGCCGCCAACATACTATTCATAACGAAACTCCGGCGAGTCGCCGGCGATCCGCTGGCGAACGACTATGAATACGGGTGTAAGTGTGAGGTATCGCCATTCTATTCCTTGCCTGAGAAAATTGTAAGGTAAAGATAACAAATGAAAATTTCCTAAGTGCAATAAGGAAGACAATAGTTTTCAGGGATTTTTTATTTGGTGTAATGGCCATGTGGTAAAGTTAAAAATGTTTTGTTGTCCCCAGTTTGAGAAATTTGTGCGACAAAGACAGATATAAAGAATCACTAATGGCGGTGCCTTACACTTAGTGTATTAATCTACTGACCTTATAAGGGATGAAGTAGGTAGCGCCCTCAACCGGGCGTTGGACTCAATTTATATTATTTAGTGGCTTGCGCGTGACGCATTTTAGAGGATACCGAAGAGTATGTGATCATTTCTCCCCTCGTAAGTGGTTCTTTTCTTCGTCTGCCATTTGTCCGCTCTACTCCCTTAGTGACAACGTGCCCCATGATCTTTCAGTAAGCTAAGTTAGTTTAGTTAGGTGTAGGTATGGACAAAGTGTGTAAATTCTGCAGAGTGCTTCCCGTTAAATGTTTGAAACTGCCTCACTTGCTTAACTGGACCCCTTGAAACACGTGTAGATCCAACCACACACCAGGTAGTCTATGTGTTGGTGCTCAACAACAAGGCTTGCGTAAACTATGGTTAGTTTTATTAAGTTAGTGAGTGAGTCGTATGTAATACGCTTTGTTGGGCTGCGACTTCATTCAAAGTGTGAGCATGATTCTAGGCTTCCAGCGTAAACAATGGACGTTTGAAGGTACGGGGGATATAAATATTTTGCGCAGGAGCCGTCCACACTTAGGTTTGGAACTGGAATTAGCATTATCGAGGTGCAATCGCGAGAAGACGACTACGGAGCAAGAATGTTAAGGTTGACGTCGAGCGCCATATTTTAGCGGATACCCAAGGTTGGGTAAAGAACCCAGTTCGTGTTAGAAATCCTAGGGTTGTGCTTGCGACCTTTTCCCTCGCTCGCCAGTGGATTTTCTTCCCCTCAAGAGGTAACGTGGACTCAGAATCTTTTAGTAAGTTTACTTTAGTTAGGTGTAAATGTGAACAAAGTGTGTGAACTATGTGGACTGACACCTGTTAAACATTTCAATCTCTTTAGCTGGTGGACCAGGACCCTTTTAAAACACGTCTAGATCCTATACCACTCTAGGTGAAAAAACATTGAATTAAAAAAAATCACATAAAGCTCGTCGTAAATGAAAGCAGGTGTCAAAAGAAGGTTAATACACACAAGTAGCAAGCTCTAGAATTGGGATATCAATAATGCAACTAAAGGAAGACGCAAAATAATAACTATTGTAAAACTACAATAAATTGTAATAGAATGCTAACTTAAAATAGCTAGAATTCAAGAAACTAGTATTCAACGCAGTAAAAATGAATTATAATAGCTATAACGATGTTATTAAAATGGCAACATTTAACTAGTTGTAATTTATGATACTTGTACATTATGGCTGATCAAACAACTGATTACAGATAAAATAATTTTATTTTCCAGTAAATATTTCCTACTTACCTTGCTTTAGGTTTGCTATAATAGAAATTGTAGTTTTAACATTTTCTATTTTATTTGGCAATTTAAAAAATATGGCAATTGATTCAACAGTAATCTCGACGGTGTAATAATTTCGAGGTTAAAAATCGTTGCAGCGAGAAGCAGCTACTTAGGGCACGTTCCAATTTTTCCGGAAGAAGAATAAAGTTTGTTCGCCTTGCAATATGAGACAAATAATGAATTTATGGGCCCATTAAGCGCTTTAATATGCAAACACTTAAAAGTAACCTTCAGACGAACAGTAAATGCAGTTTATGGCGGTGTCATTAAGCTAATATGAAAGTACACCTACTTAATTGTTACTTAATTTACAGCTCGACAAATTGCTATTTACGATATCCTCGAATTAATAACAAAGTGCTCTTCAGGGCAGTTTATGAAAAGCAAAAGCGGCGCGAGCGGAAAAAGCAGGAATGCGTTCCTGCAATGCGTCCGTCTGTGCGAGCAGACGAGACGAGGTCAAGGGTTACTGAAGTGGGCTTCGAGAGCTTTTAAAAACGAGTAATAACCATCAACTGCAAACAGTCGTACATCTGGCTATTTATACTTGCTCATTACTCGCCAGCGTAAAGAAACACTTCGCCAAAGAAAACAATCTGAAAATCGCTGGAGATTTCAATGCTTCGTCAGACCAGAAATCACCGCAATGAAAAATTATTAAACAATAAATGTGATGCTAAGTAAATCTTCTTGAAGTTAGTAAAATGCGGCCATTAATTTTCCGTCCAATAAATGACATAAGCCGCACTAACAAGTCTATCTGATAGCACAATAGGCTGACAGTAAAATTAATTTTATTGGGTCTTCGAGGTTGGAAGCCTTGAAAATGCAATAAAGTTTTATTAAATCAATTGATAAATTTAACACAGATCTCACCGGTTGCAACAGCAAACGATTTGAGAGGACTTTCTTTCAATGCTAGTTTGATGTATATGCATAATTTCCATTCTATGCCGGAACAAAAATTTTGATGCGCTCAGATTTGTTACAAAACCCGGACGAGTAGCGTTTCGAAACTTGATAAATTTTGTCATTACATATTACAGACAGTAATAATGCCAGGATAATTCTTAGTCACGTCGGCGCCACCGTTTATAGTGTCATTATTTATGTTGCAATGGATTTAAGAATTAGCTTTATGCGCAATTACCGTGTTTATGTAGTTTTTATTACGGATTTTTACTCTTATCGGTTTATAAATTCTTTGTGGGGATATTTATGAGATTTAATAGGATATTTCTTAGGATGTTTTGCAATCCTTTTTAAGGACAGGCCGTTTAATAGCTACACTTAATTTCTGAAATTCCTTTATCCTGTTAAGAGGTATTAATTCTACCTGTAGTCGCTCGATCTATAATTTCACAGGCAAATTTTTAGATATTAAAAAGGATTTTATATTTTGTAACAACAAAATCTGGCAATCATTTAATAGATGGCAATAAATATACAGATTTCTAGATATCAAACATTTCCTAAGGACCACAAAACTGATGATAAAAGCACGAAACAGAAACAAGTACACAAACTTGCATTCAACTAACTCCTTCAAACAGTACCCTTCTATTCCTATTAGATTTTATTACTTAAACCATTGCATAATTACATGTTTGTATGAATAAAGCAATCAACTATGCATAGACACATTCGACCATGGACAGCGCATAGATCGAACACAATAATTAAGCTGGGCCTAATTCCAACGTTGGGAATGCATCCAACACAATCCGTTTAATTACAAACTTTCGACCAAATGCATTAATTGCAGGGCAGGAGAGGCGCAGTATTTCACCTACAAACTAACCAGCATGAAGTACCTTCAAGATAATTCAGTGACAGCCCACAAGGAGCAGAAGACACTTTCTCGCGGTTACACGCTGTTATAAAATCCGATCGCCTTTGTTCAAAATAAATGGCCTTCCCGGCGATAATAAAAATACTCTCTCCGCAGCAATGTGTCATACGCTAAAAGCAAATTTTAATAGCCAGAGATAACAAGTACGGAATTTCGAAAGTACCAAAATAAACGGAGCTTCCCCTCATTTGCATTTGCATTAAATTGCATATGGGGCGCCCTTGATTAATTCAAAATTTATATATTTATTCAGGCGATAGGCTGCGCCCCATTTAACGCTCCAAAAGCAGATTTTGAGAGATTAACATACAATCCCTGCCATTTTCCACTTGGCTGTGAGGTAATGACTGCTCGAAATGTTAGGGGCAACGATCCCCTTTGTTTTGCGATTAATATTTATACAGCAGTTAAACAATCGCAGTTTCTTAATATAAACTTTATAAACCCTCATCATAAATGCTAATTGATACGGCACCAGTTTCTTGCCCCTTGCTCAAAGGACAGAGTAGCTTTACGCAACCGAAATCAAATGTTCGTTTAACTGAAAAAACAGCTACGAGGTGCAAGAGTGAAAATTATCTTCCATTCAAGAAATGTACATAAACATATCAGTAATAAGTTAATATTTCAGCACATACATCTTACACGCATTGCGACCTTTATTAATATTTTGAAATAGGAAGGGTAATTGAAAATGGATAGTGTCTCTGACATAGTGTCCCATCTATGGGATCTCATAAAAGGTAAGCAAATTTCGAATTTCAACTGAAATATTTTTTTAAGTTTTTTAAGTTGCGAGATATACATAATCATTTTTTAATATACATGTTCAGATACTCGGTACTATAAGTTCATGAAAAAAATTGAAATAAGTTAAAAATAGAACGAGTAGTTCAACGAGGAGATACTCGGTCACATTAGAGCTGGCAAACATATTTAAAAACTTACATGAATATAAAATAGCGGGCGTTCGAGTTACTAAAGATGAAGTCGGAAAAACAATAAATATGGCAACGAATAAAGAAAACATCTGGTACAAAGGAAGTACATCCAAAACCTTGAAGGTTCTAGGAGATAAATCAATTTCCGTTCTTACGGACCTTTTGAACGTCATTTATAATACCGGCATAATTCCATTAAGCTGGCGTAAATCTATCTTTGTTACCAAAAAGACCAAAACGACATAGTGCAGTGCCCATCGAGCTATTAGTATGACAGAATGTAACATAAGTAAAACACACTTTAGATTTAAAAGTTGATTGAGAAGGCATGAAACATTTTTTGGCGTACAGGTGTTAATACGGAGATCGCGAGATACAATGACTTCATTTGCTTGATAAAGTGCGACACGATAAAATGCTCTCAAATAGCACTTCAATATACAGCCAATTTGTACATTCCTGTTCATTGTTTTTTGTTGCTATATGTGTTTAATTAGTTTTAAGTGCGCAATTATACGTTTTAAACACGTGCCAATGTGTTTTGTGGAAACCGCCCGCGCCAAGATAAGTGCTGGAAGCGCTCGATTTTGCAGATAACGTCGGTTTCGACCTAGTTTTCGCCGAACGAAGTGGGTTTTTGTTCACGTACACAGCGCTTGCGAAAGGGGGAGTTCCTATAATTCCCGTAATAGCAAAGCAGCGCCGGGCCGAGCTGCACGAGCCTAGGTCCAGGTAGTTCGCAACTGGCACTTGTTGATGATCACTGCAGGTGGGTGATTTTGTACGGTAATTAGTGACTAAAGAGTCGCAATCGAGGCCAGCATCGAGTGATTCATTGTGCACAAAGGAGCGTAAGCGCGGGCTTTCTTGTGTTCGTTGCACACTGCGCCTTAGCATATGCGTAGAACGCTACCAGCGCAAAAGCGGCGTTAGAAGCAGCTGTCTGCCTGCACAATTCAAACAGTTGTCGGAGGTCTGTGTTAATTATGTTTAATATAAATGCGTAGTAGATAGTATTTTGCGCGTAATTTAGTAAGTGTTACGATACCTTTGTAGCGTCCCCTGTACTAGTAAAAATTTGCTAGTTGAATTTTTATCCGTAAGTATTAATAGGTGGCTTTTCGGTAATATTGCATGCATTAGGATAGGCCTGGCTAACTGTATTTTAGTTTTTAAACATTTCATTATAATTAATAGGTAGTTTCGTAGACACCTCCCCTAGTAACTAGCCAGACTTCATTATTTAAATTTATTTTGGCTCCATTTCTACAAATATTTAAGCCTGGCGGTTAGGCAACCGTAAGTGCAATAATTATAAACTATTCCCTGGCCTGATTTGTTGCTAGAGCAATGCTGTTATCTCATGCTGCAGTCAGATTTTTTGTGGATCCTTTTGCCCAAATTTTTGGAAGAATTTTGATATCTTGAAGTTTGTAGACACATGATGGCCTCCTCATCATTTTTCCATTTTAAATTGTTCTTCATTTATAAGCTAATTGGTTTAGCTCCGCTCCGTTTCGATTAGATGGAGGACCTACAAGCACACGTGCCCCTTTAAGACGTTCGTAATTGATTTGTTAGTACTTACGTCGTTCGCAATTGCGGATTTGTTTGGGGCTACCCGTTATCAGTAGATAAGCTTTCGCTAGTCTCGGTTTCTTAATCGAAGGTTTATCTGGGACTTTTTGTACGTTTTTAGCCATCTCCTGTTGGGATTAACCATCTCCGGTTGAGATTTACTTTGCTGGAATCCAATCTGTCGATCTGGGCTCCTGAAACTGACGAATTGCCTGTGTACTTCGCAACCCCAGTGGACTACGCTAGGGAATAAGCGTCCGCACTCCACCTACCTGCAACAACCCGGGGCCTTCATAGCTTGCACCGCTATTAGCAGCTGTTGCTGTGACCTTCACCTCTCTGCTGCTCCCAGGTGCACCAGACTGCCAAGGAAGCAAACGGAAAGGTTAGATCTGGATGTGTGCTCCTGCAGGCGAGGCACTAGTATAGTTATTAATCGTTGCGCCTGGTGTATTTTGTATTAGGATAGGTGCGCGCTTCGTACAGCTAAAAACTAGGGCATGCTTTACAAATCGAAACCCCTTGTGTAATTTTGCTTAGGTTATGCGAATCGTTAGCACATATCGTGCGGGGGTAGGTTATATGCCTCGTCCTTTTGTAAGTGTTCTCGTTTAGATATATGTTAGGGCTTGCCGCAAAAGTAGTGCGGCCACTTTTTGCAAACTATTGAATAAAGTTAACTAGGTTTACTAGAGTTTTATCGGCCTCGACATCGGTTCTTCGGCTCGAGTGTGTGGGAACTTTCGGTTATATTTAGCCCCAATCATTGCTTCACAGCGGGACCTCCTACAAATTACAGATTAGAGTAACATAGAGCTTCGAGCTTTGATAGCATCTTATTCGAATGGTGCTTTTTACTTACCCGGTAGCACGTGATAGCCGTGTTTGATGGCTTAGCGCGATAATCACTCGGCCCCTTCTTATGTTTTGGGAGCTCGTACTCCGCCATTTGCGTTGATAATTTACAACGTGAAGTTAGTCAGGTATACGACGGTTGTGGCTCGTGGACCGATCACGGGGGCAGCTTGTTCAAATACAAGTTTCCGCGAACCGGTTACGCAAATTTGTTTTACGCCTGTCTCAAACCTGTCAAGAGCAGATTCAAGTGCTTGCTATAGTATTCATGGATACCCTGACGTCTTTCTTTTACTAGGTACCTCGACGTTATCGTATGGCCATACTAAAGGCACGATGCTTCCGACAGCTAGAAATTTTTGAGCGTCGCCTTAACGTCAATTAGAGCTAACATTCCAGGTTAAACGTTAGCCAGAACAAACTTGCATTGCTCTGTACCGGCGTACTACTTGTTGTGCCCGCTCTGCGACCTATACATGTATAACTATTGTTTTTTTATTGCCTCTGCGGCGCCCGTTCATAATTTTAAAGTGTTTGTTTTGTCCGCCGGATACCTGCCTAAATTTATTTATATTTATATGTATATCCATATTTATACCTGCTTGCTTGTGTATTGCACTATAGTACTCACAATTAAATAAATCTGTGATAATTTATTGGTCGTTACTATTCTGTTTGTTCCGCTTCTCACCTTGTGGTGGTCCGACGCAAGGAGTAGACAACGTCGAGGACCTGGCGCCCTCTCCATTTGTATTCTTTTTCAGCGTAGCTGGAACCCCGACCCTTCTCGGCGAGTTAGCCCAATTAGGCCGATATTTACCAGCCGGAAAAATACCTACTATAGCTTTCGCCAACAGGTAAGGCCAAAACCTTTATCCTTTCTTACAATAGGGTGTATAAATGTCGGGTAGAAATAGATACACATGGCCTAGTATTTGGAGCTATTATTATTTAGCATTGTTTATTTGACAGAAAATATATCTGAGGAATGTTCAGTGGTGTGTAAACAACTGATTTCATTGAATAGATTTTTAAGCTAAAATTTTCAGCTAGCCCAGGTTAAATTTTATGTTCATTTTAACAGGGCCTTTCGGTAACCACGACTGAGGTAAATAAAGTAAAAATCTCATTGCTGTTGAGCTAGCTCGCAATAGGGAAGAGCAAAATCAAATTTCCGCATACAATTTGCTCCACAATGTGAGACTCCTTTCAGGGTGCAATATTATTAAATGTGAGATCCCTCTAAGAAAATAGAAATTCGAATAGAAAGACCTTGCACCACCCTAAATATTACTTGACGACTTAACCTGTCTTTACAATATTTGACAATCTACTGGAGTGTAACTAAATTAAGCTTGCTTTTGACGGAAAATATTTACACATTACCCATTTTTGTACTATAAGAAAAAGTACTTTGTAGTCATGACCTACCACATGGTAAGTTGCCAAGTTTTTGCAGTTCTCCTATACTGTGCAAAAGCTTGGACTGTTGCTGAAGCAATACTCAAGCGCCTTAAGACATTTAAGATGTGGATGTACAGACGAATTCTGAGGATCAGTTGAACTGATAGGATAACCAATGTAGAAGTTCTAACTCAAGTGAACAAGTTAAATAAATAAAAATGCGTCATCCAGTTACGTACCCGATCCTACATCTCATAATGCAAGGTAAAATAAAGGGCAGACGAGGCCGAAGAAGGAAAAGGACATCCTGGCTGAACAACTTGAGGCATTGTTTGGATTGTCCACCCAGTCAGGATATCTAATAAAATAACGTATCTGATCGCCAACGATCGTTAAACCGTCACGGCAGTTAAAGAAGACGAAGTGTGAAAAGGTATGGATATAAATATTAACGGAAAAGAACTGATACATTTACAGTGATGATATAGTGTTAATCACTAGATATAAAATGAGTTAACAGCAGTTAAATGAACAACCTAAATAGATTTTAATTCAAAATAAATATAAGGAAACAAGAATGTAGACTATTATATTTATTTAGGCCATACATTTAAACTGAGAAGAGAAAATCAATAGGCAGAGATTAACAGAAGAACAAGCCTAGATTGAAAGATTTTCGAACATTAGCCTTTGTACTCAAACCTTTTCCACTAAAATTATGGACTAGTATATTGTGTAAGCCGAGGCAAAGCAACAATAGGAGGCCCAGAAGTTCAGTTTTCCTAAGTGTTACACATACTATTTCTTCTCTGATCGGAATGCATCCAAAAATTAATAAATTATGTTACGTTTCGTTGCGTCTTTCCCAAAAAAAGTCGATTGTGAAACTATTGTTTTTGTGTCGATAAATTTCTGATATTGCTCGGGTATTACTTAACCTGTATTTACAATATTAGGGAATCTATTGAAGTGTACCTACATTAAGCTTGTTTTGACAGAAAATATTGACACATTACCCATTTTTGTACTATTCGTTACCATAGAAATAGAGGGCTATTTAAAAAACTACATAACCTACTACTAATGCATACGGGTAAAAACTATAACAACAGAATGGTGTTTTCTCCCACATACGTGTCAACATTTTTAACAACCCTGTATATGACCAAACCCATAATACATTTAATACCGACACTAAATATTTTAAACAAGAAATTAGGCAAGTAGCTGACATATACAGGGTGTTTATAGATCGCTCGACAGCTCATAACTTCATTAATAATAGAGATATCGAAATAAACTTTGTTTTGTTTTCAATGCCAGTGCAGAATCTACAAATTGACGTAAACCAATTTAAGCCATGGCCTCCTATTTTTGCTCAGTGATACACGACCTTGCTTTTTAAATAGAACGCCCTCTATATTTTTAGATATTTGCGATCAGCGCTAAAGGTACTTTATGTTAGCATTCTTAAATTGAAATTTGAAACTTTTAATTTTTCGAAATTAAAAAAAAAAGTGTTTATGCAAAGTAGGCCATGAATCATGCAAAATCACTAACAATTGAACAAGAAATGCAAAACAAACTCCACTTGGTTCGAAAAATTTCTCATGACCGAATTATAGCACCAAACGTACTAAAACAATAGAAAACTATGTTTTTTAAATTGGAATAATATGAGTTTCATTAACAATAACAGTTATTTCAAATTGTTTTACGTATTTTTGATTTTTTAAAAGCTACTTCTAAACGAAATGGCGAATATGGTACACCGTTGGAAAGCCCTTTTATTGTAGTTTTCAACTGTTTCATGAAACTCATAAATACTAAGTGAAGTAAAATTTCACATCTTACATAATAGGTAATGGGTAAACAACATATTTCAAAGGCATCTTTCTTCTTCTTTTCCAGTTCTCTTCTGTCCACTGCTTGACATCCGTTATTGCCCAGCGATTGTTCTAATATTATTATTAATCCATCTCTGTGAAGGTCGCCCAACACTTCGTTTAGAAATTTTGATGCGTCATTTTATCAGTCTCCTAGTCTGTTTTTGTTCTTCAGTGAGTGCTACATGTCCGCCCAATTCAATTTTGGTTGCGAGGTTCTTTCTACAATATATGACTTTTGTTCTACGTCTAATATCTGGCTTTCTTACTTTGTAAGTTTTATCCCTAACATGCTTCTCTCCGTCGCTTTTTAGATTTTCTGCACTCCTCTTTGTGGGGGTGGTGGTTTGTCTCCATACGTGAGTACTGCTAAAACACATGGGCCCAACGATTTTCTTCTTAGACTGATGGATATGGCGACGTTTTAATGTTATTGATAGCTTTCTAAATGCTACCTATTCAAGTCTTATTGATTATGATTTTCCTTTCCTAGTCTTATGAGTTGATCTGCCAAGTAGAATTGTTTTAGGCTGGGTGACATGACTCTTGTTTTATTCATATTCATATGTAAACCTACCTATTTTGCAGCTCTGTTTAGTTGGCTCATCATTGTTTCTATCTGTAGGTCGTTTGAATTAACTAGAGCAATATCATCGGACATTCAGGTGTTTGCAGTCTATAATTGCACCCTTCTATTCCCAGCCAAGTTTGAAGATGTGTTCGGGTGCTAGGGTGAAAAGTTTCGGGGAACTTACATCTCCTACCTGACTCCTCTTTGAACTAAAATTTATCAGCTGTTGTAGTTTATTTAGTTTGACTTGGACAGCGCCATTGAATATTAAGGTTGTTTATGGAGAGTCTATGCTGACACTATTTGTGTAAACGGGAATAATGGGATAGGAAACTTATTAGACGACAGTCCGAGTCCGAGTTACCACCCTTTCAATATATGAGGATCACTTTAGTAAGTACTCTTTCATCTTCCAGGTATCTATTTCAGAGGGCTTTAGAAGTAAACAAAAGAGTTGTGCCTCCATATTTTATTCTTTCTGTTATTTCATCTTCACCTGGTGTTCCGTGTTCGTCTATTTTTCATCTGTTTCAATGTAATTGTTAATTACTTTAATGATGATTTCAGGTAGATCTTCAGAATTTACGTTTAAAATTGTGATATTATGACATGATATCGATCCAGTATGATAAAGTATCTGCTGATATGAATTAGTAGAATACACGTTAGTCCATGTAATATTAATCTATATATTTATTAAAATGTTCTTTTTTTATAACAATATGGGCTAATTCGGTACCTGCCTCCGAGGAATTCAAAACGCTGTCTCCTGAAAGCTGGCCACTTCCTGCACCCACGTTACGCCTTCTCGTATTAGAAGCAGCTCCAATACGCGGTGTTTACGAGCATTTGTTCACCCCGCTTTATCGCGTTAATCATAAATACATAAAATTCAGTAGGTACGCCAAATATGGAGCCTGGCGACTCCTACCTGAGGTGTTGGTTCTCGAACCGTTTATTACGCTTAATTCATATCCCTAAATTGTTGCTGGCGATAAAATAACACAAAAGAGACGTGCGCCTTATCTCGAAGAATCCAAACATGTTCGTTCGAATTTATTGCCGCTTTAGACAAAGAGGGACATTACTTCACCAAAAGGGGGTCAAGGGCTAATATTCGATTTATTGTGCCAAGCTGAGAGGACGCTAAGTTTAAAACGTACACAAAGCTTGTGAGCTATGCCGCTATCACTTAATTGCTATTCTGAATCTATATAGATAATGCTGTGTTTATATAAGCAAATTTTATGCAACTCTCATAATTTTAGGAATATCCTCTCCCGCATCGTTATCGGACCCTGTATTTTTGTGCATTATTAAATAATAAGAATATAATTATTACAATTACCGCGGAAATCTAAAAATCTAAAAATGTTACAGACTTTCTGTGAGCTACACAATAAATCTGGTATGTATCAAAGACAACAAGATTAGTAATTTATTTATCTGTCCCTCGAGGTATAAACGTCTCAATGGTACACAGAAAATGAGATTTATGTAATGGATACTTGATTCCAACTGACCGGTGTGTCTTAGTTCAACCAGTGGGTGTGAGTGTTCTTAGATAATTTAGTCATTAAAGCTAACATTTGAAATAAGTGACACAATTATTCTTCCGTACTAATATTAAACTTACTATTATATCAGCCACTATTTATATTTTGTATGTACAGTATGTACAATCCCAGTCAAACCACTACTGCTAAATCTAGATATACTCATATATGGTGCATTCTTAAAACCACATTTCCTAACGAAGTCGTTCTAGACTCCTGCCCATTTTTTAACTTTAGCGAGTAGAATCAACACCCAAACTACTTTAAAGCAATTCGAATAACGGTGTACGTATCTATAGGGGTATAAGAAATTCTGCACCTGCTCCATGTATTAGTAATAAATAAAGCAACGAATCTGTTATTAATTTCGAAGTTACGTTCCTTTCTGGGAACAGGTTCAACATGTCTCAATATACCGGGCAGTTCTAATCTGCATAAAAAGAACTAAGACATGCCAATAGCATAAAGAAACATAAACCATCGCAACATTAATAGACTTTCAGATTTATTGCGAAACTAGCCCTCTGCTCCTTTAGGTGAACTATTATTACAAGTTGCGAAGCAAAAGTCGGTTTTAGTTTTACTACGGCGCCAACTATTAAATTTATACCTGCAATAAATTAGATGTAGTTGCAAGAATACGTCAATTTTTTTGTTTGGTTTTCTTCCGTTGCAGCCATTAACGCGACTTAGAATTTTATTACTACATTATCATCGCTAGCTTTTAGAATGATCAAAAGTATACGTTTGTTAGTACTTTTATGTACAGCAAGAAATATAACTCAATGGCAACACACATTCGAAAGGATACGTCTAGTATAAAAGCAAAACTATCTCCAAACGAAAGTCGTACGTTACATATAATCTTGGTAGTAACAGAACTCATTACCGTAATGTTTCAAAATTTGAAAAAAAAATACCAGAGGAATGGAATATGTGCTATATAACGTCAATACATAAAAAAGGCGACAAAAGGTCAGCCAGAACTTTCAAGGAATTAGCTAACCAAATTAAGTGAATAGGTAAATTATCCTTTATTTCACATAGTTCTGTCAGTTGCAGATTCCGTATGACAGCAGTAATCCACATGGATCCAGCGTTTATAAGGTGTTCTTAAGTAAATCGAGAAAAAAGTACACAGAAAAGCTATTTTTGCAACAAGTGCTAAAAGTGGACGTTTATGCATGAGACATGAAAATTATGAAACGAAGCCGAAGGCTGAGCTTCATAACATGTCTCGTGCATAAACGCTTTTAGCACGAGTTTTGCACACAATATTTTTTCTACGACCTTAAATTTACTGTTATTAATCCATAATGTCGATTTAACCAAAGGTTTTGCATTTATAACAGTTATAATAAAGAGATGGCCTTGACGCGCAGGTGACTATATCTGCAGCCAGTAGCTGTCAAAGTTAGTTACCAAAGCTAATTATAATGTACACATTTTACTTTATTCATTACATAATGCTTTAATTATTTAAAAAACACGTTACCTCTAACGAAAGAAGTAACTAGAATAACTTTACAACCTCACGTCCAGTTCGAAATTCTAAATCCAACACCAGCTGGTTTACCTTTTTTTACTGATTTCACTTTTAACATGCTGAATTATAAAACGTCACTTTGAGTGAAAAAAGGCTAGCGCTAAAAGGCCTACTTTTAGTAGCGGTCGTAGAAAAAAAAAACATCATAGAATATCAGTTGACTCGAAAACGAGAAGTAAATAACGGTTGTATAAAAAGTCTTTTAAAACTGGGCTGCTTTGAATTATAAAGCTTCTTTCTTTACTAGCTGCTATGCATTCTAACTTAAAAATTTCACGGTATTTGGTCCAGCCACACCTAAGCTCAGTAAAAGTAATTAATAATATCTTTCTATACACAGCAAATTTGTACGTTTGTGTTTGGTAATATTTACCTTAAATTTAGTAAAGTTTCGAAATGCTGCCAGTGTGCGATAGTTTTCCATCATCTGTAAAATCGCGGGATCTCCATGTGCAGTTTTTGCAAGCGTCGGCGTCCCCGGAGGCAAGTGGGAAAAAGTGAGATAGACATACTAAGTGCCACAAGCGCGTGCAGAAAGAGTAGTATTAGGCGTGTAAACCTTGAAAGGAGCATATGCTCCGTCCTGTTGCAAAATTGGGCCATCGAACGCAAGTATATTTCGGCTTCCAGAAGTTGTTTTAAGTCAGATCCTTGAGTAACTTTGCGTGTTGTATAACGATCAGTTGTGAATATAAATCGATAGGATCTCCACCCAGGAGCTACAAGAATTCTATATAGGGGTTCACGCAGTCAAGCTAGGTGAGAAAGCCTGTCACATCTGGGAACCAGTTTCCTTACGTACCTGCCCGCAATTGGTAAAGGTTGGGGTTCTTGTTCTTCTTTGAAATCTGTGTAATTACCAAATTCCATCACCTTGCATCACTTCGCGTCCTAAATCAGAAGACATTTTTGGCCTTGGCCGAGAGCTATGGTGGCCACCTGTACCGTCAGCTCATCATGGGTGTATCCGATTACTCTTATTAGATTTATTGTTGTATATGTATGCGGTTAGAGCCAATAATCTATGTATTACACTGATTGTGAGCAGATTGGCTTTTATTCCAGTGGTTTGTGGATTATGTCTTTTCAGTGTTTCGAACCACATTTGCGCAATCTTGACTGAGGAAAAAAGGGAAAGGGTTCTCCTGTTCTAAACTGAGCGAACTTCCACTAGAAGTATAAATAAGTATAACAAATTAAATACAACAACGGGACTAACAACAGTGGTGCTCGAACCACAGCATAACAAGAATCACCGTTACAATCTAACATAAATATTAGTTTTTAATTTTGCGTTTATTAAAGAAAATACTGATAATTAGCATTTTTTAAGTGACTACAGCAAGGAGTAAAAAATTATTTTTAAAAATGTACATTTTAGAAATGACAGCTAACGAAATGGCTAAAGCTAAATAAGACAATGGTTTAAGGTGGAACTCTAAGGTGGAGCAATGCGATAACTAATTGAATAAATCGACAAGACAAATATTGCTATGTATAATAAAGACAGAAATCCATTTGAGTGAAGGGGTTTTCGCCAAAATTAATAAAGACAAATGAAAGGTAGGATTAAGTTTCGATAGTAACTGTACCTACTAGTTTTCAATATTTATGAGATTTAGTTAAGTGTAAAAACAATAAGAAGTTCAATGAACCTCACTTGTATAATTTAAATAAAGTAAATATTGCAATGATATTTTTATTGCCATTCAAAATTAGTTTTATTTAACCAAGCTCGTGTTCCACGTAATCGTATGACAGTATTATTGGTTAATTGCATTGCATATTTTTTTATAGATCCTTCATTAAACATGCAAGCAGCAATATATTTTTCGAAGGTTTCATGAGCGTTTCTCCAATAGTACGAGAGAACGATAGTGCTGAGTTTATTGCCAGCTTTTGCAATTTTAATCATCAAAATAGCTATTTGTACAATAAGTTGGGAAAAACATGCTTTTCCCAACGTATTGTACACAAGATTTTGTTAAATCCGGGAAAAAATTACTCATTATTTAATTATCCTATAACATAAAATCGTTGATCTCTTTCTTTCTGCCTTTTTGCTCTAATTTTGTAGTTAACATACATACAAAATAAAAATTGCATTGATTCTTTTTTGTCTTATTTTTCCATTCTAGTTTGGAAAAATCCAACTTTTCCGCATCCAATTGAGTATTGAAAAATCGAAGAATCCCTCTAAAAAGTATTCGGAGTAATTTATAAGCCTTTAAAGTGTACTGGGAACCATATATACGGTTCCTATTACCTTGCTGCAACATCTTCTCTCTGAACAATTTTCGGGGATTGGTTTTTGGCTGCATTTGCAGCTGAAATATTAAAATTCTTTCATTTTTACTTTAAAGATTTGTCGTTAATCACAAATTATATGTTGTAGTATTTATAGTATTTCAAATAATAAACAGTCATATCTACACTTACAGTTACTTTATTATTTTCTCAAACGTACGCGCTGCTAGTCGTCTCTTCACTTGTGTAAATAAAATGTCTTCAATATATTTTATTCCATTTCATATAAAAGCTAGGTCTGCCATAAATTACGTCAAAGTGATAGGACTCGGTACTAACCATGTGATGGAATGTCAATGTAAGATCCATAGTCGAAGATAAAGAAAGAATGAACAAGACAAGCAGACCTACATAAATAAACAAAATGAAGCAAATCAAACTGTAAAACAGATAATAGAAGTGCAAAGTGTAAATTACACTATAAATTAATATAATAAATTTATTATTGTATTAAACGAATGATCGTTTAATTTAACTATATGCATAGGAAAGTTGTACACTCATGAATAAGCGAAAGCGTAAAATTACCGCAACCGAAATGAAATATCTAGAAAAATGAATGAACAAGAAAACAAAGTGGTACAAATAATAGAAATAAGACAATTAGCATTGCGCGGTCATGTTATAAGCATGTCAGACAAGAACACTATAAACAAAACTATGAGGAAAAATAGATAGAGGACGATCGAAAGTGCAATGGAAAAAAACGATAGAAAAAAAGTCTAGAAGGAGAGAGGAGCGGACACAACAGCGCTTAGAAAACTGCCTGGTCTATTTCCAGAGCTCAAATCTACCATTTATGTAAAAAACAGTTTTCGATCTGAAACCCTCGACACCAAATGGTTTTTAGGCACTAAAATCGTCACCTATACCCTGTTAGGATTTTAATTAGCTATCGACGCAGCTTATTTATTGGCCATTCTTCCAGTCCCTGCGACATAATGGGTTCAGCAGCTTACAACTGCATCCCAGGAACAGAACAAGTTTTAAGCGTTTAATTTGTAGACGAACCGATGCTTGTTCCGATTAGATAAACCCTGTCGCAGTCAATAAGGCGCTAGAATTTTAACAAATCGAGGAACTTCATCTCGCCACACTGCCGATCGGTCGGAATTCTTCTTGTCGAAAATCGAGCGATGGATTTCATCAATACATGAAGATGAAATTTAAAAGTCGACCTACGCTGATGGGATGATTTATAGCGGTCGCTGCGTGGCACATAAGCTCGTTTATAATAATATTTAATTACGGGATTATTTTCGGGTGGTCCTTGTTTCTGTGAACGCGCATAAAGCTGCCGATGGAGAACGCTTAGGCAATTTATAGTACTAATGAACCTTTCGTTGGGCGTTATGTCGCGGCCCGTAAAGCAATGTGGCTTTAATATTCCGAAATTTATAGTGCACAGCATCGATTGTGCCTAAAAGCTTTTCTGAATATGCTTTTATTGGCACGTGTCGCAACTCTGCTGTCAAAGTCACGGAACTGCGTTTTTATCTTCGGGCGGGGGATTTAGTGTTCGTCTTCGCATTTGATTATGAAATGGCATTCTGGGAAACATGAATAAAAGTGTTATTCGTTCAAAGCCCCTTTTGACACGTACAGTGAATAGTAATTTAAACGTCAAATTCTAAAATAAGTACCGTCGGAGCTACATCTAGATGGAGACAAAAATTACAATATCCAGAGGTTAAAGATTGGTAAAAGATTACGCCATTCTGTTCTGGTTTTTTATGTTTCCCATTGTTCTGAAAATCGCTAGCACTGGTAGTAGGGCAACGTCGTTGGAAGAAACCAGAAGCTTGACTACATCTAACTACCTTGTGCACAACATAGAAACTATGATTAATATAATAATAGGTGGTGTATACACAAGACATCGCAACAAGGTAAATGGGGCCTGATAGATCAGCAAAGGAACCTCAGCAGTGGTCCGGGAATCATTAGGCAAAATCTACCTAAGCCTGGAGATAACGTGGAAAGCTTTCCAACAGGACAAGGGTTTCCCTGGCTTTGAGAAAACTGGCCAGCGTAGAGCCTAACTTTACGGGTTGCTTATAATGCTTATGCTTAACCCAGACGTCGGAAAAAACACGGGATGTTCGGCGGATACAGCCCAAAAAATGCGACGAAATCGCCGAAGAAATCCTCAGATTGTCTCAAAGATGCGGTACGTCAAGACTTTGAAGATGTGCCTATTAGATTTGCGGCCTTAACCACGGCCGAAACACATCTTGTTAATCATTATGTCATTGGTTTGCAAAGCAGTCGAGATGAAAGGAAAATAGGAACCAATAGATCTATTTAAAAAATATTTTTTTAGAGGTTTTGTCAAAAAACTGTTTCTAGCGGACCGTTGCGTTCCCATTAAGAATAATGTTTAGACAGACCAAACACCGTGTGTAATAGCTAGCATATCAAACGATAGATTTGAAAGTAACCACTCCCTCCTGCACCTTGTTGACCAATATGCAGAGTAAAAAATCTACGGATTGGCATATGAAAAAATATGTTTAAAATATGTTTAGTGCTCTAACAATTATGAGTTTACTTCTTATATGCGTAAGATGTATATGTATAATGCAGAATCTGCAGATAGCAAACCCTCCAGAATAAAAAAATATTCGCAGCAACTAGCAGTATCGGCCTGGACACAGCCTTGCACTTCCAATTATCTCCTATCGACACGTTCACATTTTTCTTTCTGTCGAAAGAAGCAAACGCAACACCGATAACAAATAAAAGGTTGGTGGTATGCTGGCGCCGAGGCATTTTTTGTATAGGCAGATATAATCGAGCAAACACCTTGTTAACACAATGCAGACGGATAATTAACATACATTAACATTATTGGCTTTGCACTTGTGAATGGGGCCTAGAAATCCGCCCGGCGATTTGCATTCCTAATCGAGCGTTAAAATCGCTGATTTATGGAACTGCAATCGCGGTTTAGAAATCTATCGCTCCGCCTGATAAAAATCGGCGAACTTGCTCCCGATGCGAAAGTCCGGCTCGGGCGCATTCAAATCACCATTGTTGCTGTGGAGGGCAATAAAAATGCGCGTCCAGTGAATTCAATGAGGAGCCCAGGGTGCACGAATAAGGACTAAAAGGTTAATTAAGGGTAACAATGCATGCACGTCCTGCTGCACTCAGTGGTGGGTCCCGTAATGGAACCTAACGACAGACCTGGCCCTGCCCCTTGTCCACGACACCACAAGACATGGCTTTGTTGGTAATTGGATGTGGTCTTTGCACATTACTGCGACTCTGGGAGCCATTAAGGTTTAACTGAACAAGATGTAGCTTATATGGGAGCTGGTAGTTCTATCAATATGATTTTGTACAGAGTGGTTGCGTTTAATGGGGAACATTCATCTCCTGTAGAATATTAAATGTTTAGTTGTAATGCAAGGTCAAATATGCTTGTGTCACAATTTTTGAGTTTGAGTCAAGTTTTAGTGTTTTACGAACCACATTTTATTAACTATAAATATGTAGCATTTCCAACTTTTTTTCGTTTGTTCTGTGGGATCAATATCACATTCTACTTGGTAGATTTATAGATTTTCGTCGAATTCTTCTTGATTCTGATCGACTATTACCTTCCATTTATTTTAGTTTGATGATTTTTCTCGGGTTAGAGTTTTTCTTGAATATGTTTCCCTCCAGGAATTTTTTGCTAACTTGGATGGTTTTTTTTTCGTTTGTCACTTCGTCGTTGTTTTGTGGACTTCCGCAAATTCCATTGTAAGTTTTCGCCTTCTTCCAAAACTGGAGTGATAAACTAAATGGAGACCATGGGCATAAGGGGGAGGGCCGATCCTTCATAGATGAGTTGGAGTGACGAAATTAGAAAAGCGGTAGGATTCAACTGGATCAGATTCCACACAATCGAGTCAAAGCGCGGGGAAAACGGCTAAGGAAAGACGAAGAAGAAGAAAAAGATACATCAACGTACTTTTTAATACAATCAGAATTTGAAATAAACTGATCCAAACTTTGCAAGCTGTTGTTATAATTTGCAGAATATTTTCAACAAGGGTAACTATAGAAGTCGGAGGTAGTTGTAGCGTAGCCAGATAGCAAAAGATCTTAAGCTTCTCCCTACCCAAGACTGTCATACGTGAAGAGCAGAATACAACGAGCTAGATCAGAGAAGGTCGATAGAAGCGCAGATGTAGACAAACAGCTGCGAAGCTTAACCAGGCAGGAAAACACATAGAGAAAGTTATATAGAACCCGGAGATAGATCAGTGAAAGAATAGCATACAGCTTTCTTACAATACTTACAAACAAGAACAGAAGAAGCAGAGATAAACTACAAAAATATAAGATCCCGTTGCAAAAACGTTAACACCCAGGAAACGACCAAGAGAGCTAGGATAGATTGATAAGTAAAGTTGACAGTGATGCATGGGAAAGACACAATTTTGACTTGTACAATACAGAGAACTGTAAAGAGCAAAGAAATACTATAGAACAAGAGCAATAGACTAACCATTATAAGCAACTCTGGTAGGATGAAAAATTTGGAGAAAGAAAAACCTTTTGTAAATAAAGATGGGGGTGATCCCATATCTTTAGATGAACTAGAACTAGAGGACACCCTGCGGAAGACCAAGAATAAAATAATCTCTTGGATTGGAAGACATAAATGTAGACCTCATAAAATACGGTTGTCTACTCCTAAAAGATAACTTTCTTTACCTTTTGAACAGGTGCTGGTTACAAAGAACAACTCCAAAAATTTTTTTGCTAGATAAACTTACACCGATCTTCGGGAGGTCGATATCAAACGAAAAACTAATACTAAACACTATATTCTGGATGGTGCATTTACACCAAAATTTTAAACACCCATTTAAGAATGATCAGTGAAGCCCTGCTATCTGAAGCAATACGCGTTTCGGAAAGAACATTTTTGCATTGATGTGTTTATGATTCAAAAAACTATTGAGAAATGAAGATATTACAAGCTCTACACTCAGATAGCGTTTACTGACTTGGTTACAACCTTGACGATGATTTAAAATGACCATCGAGTGGACTACAACCAATACGAATTACGACTGAAGAGAATTTGTAAAATTTCCCACCGAACTGAAACACCACCGAACGGAAACACCGCCAATCCGCTTGCATTGCAACGTAACGAGTTGCCTAAGCGACAGGCGTTAGTTTCACCTGTATCTGTGAATGCGAAGGTGGCTGTACAGTCGTATGCAGACCGCATTCCTGATTATCGAAGTCCCCTACGGGGATATTGTGTTTTCGACAGTTAACTTGGCACACGTGGCAGCTTTTCGCATTATAATAGCGACAATACTTGCCAGGACACAAAGTATTTCTGAAGAGAACCGTTTTTAACGATTAATAGCAAAAAGAAACAGAACTGCAAAAAGTGAGGTTATATACAGCAGCATTTGCAAATATGCGGCAAATAATGGATTACATCCTCTTGACAAAATTAAAACCTATGTATGAGTTAAAACATAATACTGCCATTTTTCTACAGTATCAACAATGAGGAAATATGAAGCCTTTGAAATGCACCATTATTACATCATTTACTGCATAAATTGTTGCAAATTAGTAATACCAGAAGCAATGTAAGTTTTGCGTCGTTCATGTAAGATGTCTTGCAACAACTGCTGTCAGATGCCATCGGAGGTGTTTCCAGTCGGTAGTAAATGAACGATGGTAGTTCTAGTCACATGTAAATCTACATCGATGGTAGCCTAAATCGGTTGTAAACCAAGTCGGTGATATTTCAGTTCGGCAATATTGCATATATATATTTGTCCCAAAATTGTTAAAGTCGGTAGTAAATCACGTCAAGGGTAGTTCCAGTCGGATGTAAATTATCTCGGTGGTAAGCCAAATCGGTTATATTCCCTATCGGTTGTAATTCAAGTCGGTGGTATGCCGCACTCATCGTTTAAAATACCCATATAAGAACATCGAATCAGCAATAGATCCGCAGTAAAAATTTTACTGCTAATAAAAGAGTACAACAAAGGTTCAGCGTATCTCTAGCGTTTTTAATACATCTGTAAATGGTAGACTATTATTATCCGATACGAGTACATGTGTAGAGTAGGGCAATCATTACATTAACTTCCTGCTTTTTGCAGTTGCTATAGTACAGGATAATAAAGGCAACCTCTAACATGATTGCTAACAACTGTTTAGAATCTGTACTGAATACAACCCCAACACATGAGAAGAGAAAAACGGTGGCGTTTCACGAAAAGTGCCCGGTAGGGGCGAAAATAGTCATAAATGGCCGCCAAACAATTGAACAACCTTGCGTACGATATCAGTTATGACATGGATGCCAATGCATGTGAAGAACTATAAACTGGAAATTACTTATACAAATACTGGATGACTAGCGCTTACCAAAGAGCGTACTTTCCGCACATGCGCGTTGCTTCGCGCTGATTTCTCATGGAAACCTTTGAACAACCGTTGCCAATTCTTCATATAAAGTTCTCGAAAATCTTCCCTTAGGACGACGCAATTTTCGGTGTGGATATGAAGAGGAATCTCCCAAATTTAGATACCATTTGAGAAGCCCTCCTAAATCGAACAGTTTGGCGGAGAGTGATTAGTATGTTTGGCCAAGATTTGCTGAGGCCCTCTATCTGCCCTTGGTTTTTGGAATTTCAGCCCTGACCAGGTATTGCACCCAGCTAATCTGATTGATGTTTATTATTTCATGCCGCATGTGTTAGTTGCAGTTAGATACTTTAAACTATGTTATAATGTGTTGGAATAAGTCGGAGCGGTTGTATTGTACGTGTAAATTACCGCCAAATTTTCCATGTGTAAATTATTTTAGTATGCGTTTTTAAGTTGCCGTTGTGAAATAGGCTTTATGCCGCAAAGCTTATTCACCGTTCGTAGTATAGTAATACCTTTAGCGCTCTACATCCACACATCAATATTGTTTTTCCTTGGTGGAACCCTTCTGGCCAATTTTACTTATAACTCGAAGGTATAATTTTTAGGAATTGTTATTAGAATGCTTTGGCATTTCTTGTATTATTTTCATTTGTAAAGCGCATAACAGTTTTGTGTGATTTGAAGCAGCTCTGTAACCATTTCTAAAGGTTCAGAAATAAAGGGTCAAATTTTCGGAGCTGAACAGCGTATACGTTTCCCATCGCCAGGAGGTAAATTTGGAAAAATCGATTGTAAACCTGCTGCCAAACTGCTAATATGTGCTGACAATTTACTGCAAACCTGTTAACTATTGTCAACTATTTTTGTAAAAGTTTTGAGTATCGCGTCGTAATGGGTACGCAATAAGTCGAATTTGTTGTTGGCAAACAAATCATTTATTCGAAATGCTAAAAATATGTTGTTTACTAAGACTGGCACAGAATCTACAACCAAGACAAAAACAACTGAGAATTTGCCCCTTTTTATTCACGTGTAAATGGGGCGACAATATGTTACAGAAACTTCAGTTTGGGAGGCATTTAATCAACCGTTCTCCCAAGAGTGCATTTCTATGTTCTCCATCGTCGCCGTGCTTTCCTTTTCCCAATTCGCAGTTTTTACCTCGTAGGGGTTTGTTTTACAAGGAATCGTTGAACTCTCGTTTTCCTACGACTTTCCAGTTGAACGCCTATTTGCGTCCATCAAAACGCACGCGGGATCATCGACTATTTACATAATTTTATTGAAAGGAATCCGGAATAGATGGAAGCAATGACCTTGACCATCCTGCTTTTATAAACCAGCAGGTTTGCTCAATTTTTTGCGGGGATTAAAAAATATGGCAACCTTGAAGCATAACTGTACAGCTTTGCAAGATACAACGGGATTTCTGCGCGATAAACTAGTTCAGCAACAAGGCACCGAGCATAATGCCATCGAAAAAAATGCATAATGGATTTGCAGTATCCTTACGATTTATGCCATCAATCAACCACTATTGTTCGAAAAGCAACAGATTGTCTCATTACGGCTTATATATCAGCATAAATTCTACAAGATTATTATGTTAATTCTAGCATTTAAAAACTGAAGCACCAGATACTAGTGATTTTTAAATCGTATAAAAACACAAGATGCTTGAGCGATAAGACAGGTCATAAATTATATAAATAAACAAATAACACATTACTAAAATTAGTCTATCAATTTTAAACGAGTTCAAAGATGAAATAGTAGTGATTTAGAAAATTTTCCTAATTAAAAATACAAATTAAATGCAGATTTGTTAATTAAATCCTAGGTAGATTCGGACATGGTACGTTCCAACAGCAGTTGAATCGAAAATGGTGTTTGGAAGCTCCTAATAACCTCATCCACTAACCCAAAAACGGACAAATCCGCAAAATAAATTTCTTTCAACAAGTACAAGAAAGCTGGCAAACTTTATATTTTTGTTAATTCGTGTCCGCCGCTGAAATATTGTAATTGCGTACTGAATATGAATTTTTGGGAAGAAACGGCAATAACTTACATCTGGAAGTGTTAAAAGCTTTGTTCATTAGGTATAATGGAAAAATATACGCATATATTTGAATATTTCTGGACGTTACTAATTTTAGGAAAGTAAAAACATGACAGCGCAGGGAGCTGATTTTTATTTGCTATGCGGCTGGTTTTTATGGACGTCGTGAATTTCTCTTGCCGTCTTAATGAATATAATTTTGTTTGCCAACAATCAGTTAGTGTCTAGGATTTTTTCAATATGTGAAATCTGAGTAATAGTCTTCTTCCTTGTATAGTAGGTCGATGATCTGTTTGTTTGCAGTTAATAGCGAGCGGAAAGAAAAAGAAAATTAATTTTATTGAGCAGTTGTATTCTCCTGTAATTAGGTTGCTGTAAATACTAAACCATATTGAAACAACATTTTCCAATTAGTTACAGACCAACTTCACCATAACGAAATGCAACAACAATAGTTTCAGCAGGATAATGCCAGACCTCATACAGATTGAACTACTCTAGACTATTCCAGTCTTCTGTTCTCGTTGTCGACCTTAGATTCGACCAGTGTGGTGCCCCTCAAAGTCTTCCCGAATACTGGGTCCACCATCACTATGTTCGTATAAGAAAAGAATCGCAGCAGCATATAATGCAATACCAACAGAACATGCTTCCCCTCATTGATACTTAACAGGTAAATATTTGTATTTTTGGTTTAGTCACTAATACAAACGCTTGTACATCACTGTCGCCGTTGATGATTGAATAAAGAAAATCTTAAGACTCATAATAATAATCGTTTTCTCTTCTTTGAAACTATCGGTAATAAAGGAGTGTCAAGAAGTTCCCGTGCATTATACTTTTTTGACCTTACCCAATCACGTTCGGGATTTCCCTATTGTTTTATCAACGCCACCAGTTCATCTTTAAGTCTTTTCCAGTTCGAAGTCATGATGTTGCTACTTCTAAATTCCATCTTTCGCCAGATCAAATGTCAAATCTATGCACCCTCTGGAATTCTATTGTATTTTTTGCATTCTTATACAGGGTGTTGCAAAAATAGCGAATTAACTCAATGTTCAGGGAAAACTTCACGTCTAGTGTGAAAAACACTTTCATTTACAACTTGATACATAAATAGCTATTATACAGCATTTGGACCACTGTTGTCAACTGCATTTTTGATATTTTCAACAAATTTTTGAGTTTTGAATTTTAACAGTTCTTAAATTTCTGTACGTTAATTGATAAAATTATTTACATTCGTATTATTAGCTTTAAGCCTGCAATGTTTTTCTATCTTAATACTGAATATTAATGAAATTAATAAAACTTTGAACTCCCATATCTTAGAAAAGTAAAACCAAAACAATTTTTAATTATTGTTTTATAATCGCCATGTTTGCGTTGTTCTACAGGGAGATCAAAACTTGTTCGTAGGCGCCCTTGAAATATATGATGAACGTCTACACTGCACTTTATAAAACGACATTTGAACTACAGTTAACTGTATTATTAGTCCATGCGACCAGCATAGTCTAATAAGCTACACAAATATGCAAAAGTACGTAATTTAAACCAAATTTATACATTAAATTGCTAGTTAACATTAAAATTACATGTAGAGAGGTTAAAGAAGATGTTCATATAAATTTTAAATTTCAAAAAAAAAATATTGACAGCCTTATGTCAACAAAAAGCATATATGTATATGAGTCTCATAATATTTTACCCCGCGTTGGTGCTAGCCTGCCCTGCTGGCCGACATTCTGTATTTATTCTGCTATTTGTTTCTCGTAGAGAGTTAAGCAGTATAATACTTTTCAGAACAGTTAAATAAACTACAGCAAAAAAGTAGAAAATGGCAATCCGAGAGATGACTTTGATGATTAGCAAAATATAGAGGGACTACCATTAGATCAAAAAATAAGTGCGATGAAGAAACTTAAGAATCACAGAACACCTTGATCTGATACGATAGCTGCGGACATCTTGAAGAAAGGTGGAGAACCAATTTCCAAAAATATACATGAACTTATCAAGAAAATATGGGGGAGGTGGCTATGGGGATAACTTCATAGTAATTTAGAATGTGATGAGAATATTGAAGGAAGGTGGAGAACCAATTTCCGAAAATATACATAAACTTATCAAGAAAATACGGGGGGTGGGGTTGGCTATGGGGATAAATTCATAGAAATTTAGAATGTGATGAGAATGGGGGTTTCATCATACCAGAAACTTCTCGACCATTGAAAACAGTGAAAATACGGGGAACTGCACTGCGCTCTACAAATGAAAATCATACATAAAATTTTAGAGACTATAAAGATATCATTTATAACATTACATTTAAGATGGGCTTTCCTGAGAAACAATTCTACATGGGAACGCAATATTGGTACGCTGGTGCAAGCAAAAATTTACACGTACACCATCTTATTTTGGTGAATTTTAAGTAGCGGTTAATTGCATGTGCAACATAAAATAATAAAAACTTAGACTTCCTGAAATGCAGTTCAAGCAGCAGCAGAATGTCGACCGCGAAATTTGCGTGGTTCTACACGCGATGTGACCACACACCCTTTAGATCTGCGACGGCGCGATGGTGATGAACAGATAGCTAAAATTCATAGATTTTCGACGAGCAATTAGCATAAATCCCCCACGCTATGAACGGAAAGTCTGATTCACAACTTTGTCGGGATACCGGATGGTTGCGAAACAATAGATTCGATACAAGACACCGATGACACGGCTGCTGTACAGGACGTAACGGGACACGATACAGGATGCTCCTTTGAATGTGTCCGACCATGTATTTTCCACCGGCTTATGACAGTATAAATAGGGAAGAATTTATTAGACTACTAGAACAGTTTAAGATACCTGGAAAGTTAAAAAGGATGATAAGGTGTACGATCAAAAACCCTTACACGTTAAAGTGCAAAATAAAAGAACAGAAATAACAGAAACAAGAACAGGATTGCGACAGGGGTATAACCTGTTACCTGTATTTTTTAATCTAGCCCTAGAAAAAGTGATACGCTGCATGTCCTGAATAATAATAATAATAATTACAATAATAATACATATCGACCCAAATGACATTCTCTACGATAAATTCAAACAACTTATATTTATGCTGATGATATAAACAAGTACGGAGAATGCCCCTAAATGAAAATGAAACTTTCGTGGAATTAGATCAGCAGGGAAAAATATAAATATTGACAATCACTGAAAACCAACCAAGAATAAGGAAAAAACTAATAATTAAAAAGTAACTAACAGTGTCAAATACTTAGAAGTGATAATAATAAACGACACTGAAGAGGCAACAAAAACCAAGGCCAGGATCATGCAACCAAACCGAGAAATTTCTCATTTAATCCAATTTTAAGAGGCAAGAATACATACGGGCGTGAAACACGGCTGGAAGCCGTATTAGAGGTGTTTGAAAGATAAGACTTGAAATAAATCTTAGGACCAATTGAAGATGGAGGTATGGAGAAGTCAATGGAACGACGAATTATACTAAGAATTTGAGAAGGCACGTAAGTGTATGAAGGTTAAGATGGGCAGGCCATGTGAGACGGATGAGTAAGAATCTCATTGCCAGTGGCGTGGAAAAACAAATCCCGGCAGGAACACGTAGCAGGGGGCACCACGAAAAAGAAGTGAGTGGAACAGTAACGGACAATTCAAAAACTACCCTACTAATCATTAGTCGTAATTGCAGACGATGAAGAAAGCACAAAAATTTAAAAGAATGCTAAGGGAGGCCAAGGTCCGGTGTGGGCTGTAGAGCCACTGTATAGGTAAGTATGAGAGTTGAGTGATACAGAAGTCATTTAGAATGTTATATCCCTTCTAATAACAAAGATACCTTCTGGCACATGCTCTGTCGGTCATACCCATATTTGTTAGATTTAGAGTGGTTTTTTTTTGTTTTTCTGAAGTCGTTCAGTATTTATTTAATTTTCTGGTGTTGTTTAAAGTAAATCGTAAAAACGACTCACATTATGCTTCGCTTAGATGGGGCGAAACGAATTTAGAGACGATGTCACATTGTTATCCGACTGCAGGACCAATTATTATATCGGCGTTCTGTTATGCAAGTGCAGCTATAACGCGAACATTTTTCCACGACTTTATCGCTTTCCCATTTTCTTGCTCCGTTCGTGGTAGTTCTGTTTGAATATTTTATTGCTCGGAGGTCTATGAACCTATAGCCATGCATATTCCAGGCCATTGCATAAGATTACACGATATCCAATACGTCCATTATTTTTGCGTTCATAAACGAGTTGTTTTATGCTGCATCGGCCGCAATGTCACCGCTGTCCTGGCCTTGTCAACTTTATTTCTCCTTATTGCACCTGTCACTTACTTCCTGAGCGCTCGGCGCCTTTTGCGATTAAAAATTGATTACCGCCGTCCTTTGTGCCCGTGGGTTTCGCAAGTCTCGGCGACTGCACTCATCTAGCTACGAATAATCGGAAAAAATAGCGAGCAGGAAGCTACTTCCAGCACGCTATCTTTAGCTATCACGCTTTCAGTAATATCCAAATAAGATGAAGACGCCCTTTTAAGGCAGCGCACAGTTATGTTCGCTGAAACTGAAATGTGGATTTAATTATTTAATATATAATTAGTTCCGTCTGTATAAACAAACGATAATGCATTCCTGTCGCAGCTCCACCTATGTCTGCGCTTGTGCAGCATAAACTCGGCTGCAGCTGAACCGCCAGCTAATATTTGCGATTTTCATAACTAGTCTTTTGCATTTATTGAGCTAACTTTGCCAAGCATCCACTCATTAGTGTTTGTAGACCAACGGTTTTTATCCTGCTAGCGTGCACCTCGCATTTCCAGGTTTAACTAAAAATATTAATTTAATTTTCTTCTTGCAGATATTGCCCAAGGTATCCTATTTTCGAAGGAGTTAAATGGAAGTTCAGTTATTATCAGAGCTGAAAAAAAACTTTTTCGTTATTATCAGAGCCGGAAGAAAACACTTTTTTACATCATGGCGTCAACTTTTTGAGTGCAATTCAGCAAGGAAAATAAAAATAGAATATCGTTTCTGGTTTTAATTCGACGTCACACCTCAGTTTCCAAAAAACAATGTACCAGATTCAGGTATTACGCAAATAACGTTCGTCAGTTATTACTGAAGGTGGGTGATTTCATAACATATTTAGTCATAGGCGAGCGGCCAGCGAAGTAAAGGGTGTTACAATAGAGGCGATAAAGCTCTAAAAACTGATCGTAGTCAACTCTGAATGTCTGATTTTGATAGTTCTGTTCAATCAGCTTTGCCAAATCATCATGGAACGTTATATGCTTCAACAATGTATAGAAATAGTTGATATTTATTATCAAACTTACCTTTCTGTTCAAGCAACGTTCGGCGCTGCGTATAGTATATGGTTTCTCACAACTTAACTTGGCGAATTTTGCGTATAGACTTAAGGTATTATTTTTTCAAGCTTCAATTGAACCATGAGCCGAAGCCAAATGCCCATTTTCAGAATCGACAAATCGCTGATTGGGTTCTGGAGCAGTTAGAAATCGATTACGATTTTGGGACAAAATTCATCTTTAGCGATATCATATGGGGTGAACTTTTTGAGCGCAATACAGCAGGAAAAATTTAAGTACAATATCTTTTCTGGTTTGAAAAGTGCAGTCGAAGAATGAAAATTGCAACCTTTCAATTTGATGTCACCTCAGTTATTTTTCAAAAAACAAAGTAAAAATTCTTGACGTTCTTTCAAAGGTGAATTAATATTATGCAGAATTAACGTATCGCTTGGATTATTTTGAAACGTTTGCAAATTGTATTTAGCTTTGGCACCTCCACCGTTGGGATTTTAAAAATATAATGCTGAGGGTTAATAGAGAACTAGCAATAGTAAGTGGCCAGTGTACTGGAAATAGTACAGAAAACAATACAGAGAAAAATTAGAAATCGTTAAAAAAGGAAAGCTTAAGGGAAAATTCCAGAAAATCCTAAATAAGTTATTGAAAACAAAAGAGAAAATAAAAAGACCGAAAAACAAGTAGTAAAATTTTAAGCGAGAAAGTGTGTGGCATAACAGATGTAGGAAAAAACACAGATATGGCGACACCAAGAAACAAACAAAATAAAACTTGGAAAAAATATATACAAACAAAAAGACAAGAAGATTACGAAAGAGACAATCAAAATCGAGACGTTAAGAACATGTAGTAAAGCAAGCAGAGGAAACACCCTCGATGACATTTGGGTAGAAAATGAGAGAAGATTTCAAAGAAATTCAGAAATTGTTCTATGGAACTTTGCAATAATTACAGCACAAAAAAGCAAAGACTAAAAAGCACAAAAGATGAAAAAGGGCATTTATTTATAAAAGTAGAAGAGATAATGAAAAGATGGACGAAGTACTAAGACTAAGTACAGCTGCTAAAAGACAATGTAGACACATAATGAAATAGGACACTACAGAAAAGACAACCCTCCGGATAAATCAAACAAACGTGAAGAGATAATAACGTTAGTAGTTAGAAACTGCAAAATGAAATTAAAAAGAGTGAAATAGGAAAAGCATCAGCTAATCAGCTCTCACAAAGAAATAATGAAATATTTGGGAGAATTGGGAACCATGAAATGTTAAACGAAATGTTACAAGACAAACACGTATCAAACGATTTACAGGGATCATCATATCAATACATAAAAAGGAAACAAAAGTTTGTAGAAATTATAGAGAGATCACTTTACTTAGAATATCAAAAAAAAAATAAAAAAATATGTATAAAAAAGCTTCGAAGCAAGAGGAGTGCATCTAGAATTAATATCTGTAATAAAATCACTACTATATAGCAAAACCAGCAACGTATTTAGAATGAAAATCAAGAATTTTATAAAGTAGAATGAGAAAATGACTTAATGCTAGGATTCGTTCTCAATGTTATTAAATGTAACACTAAAAAGATCTAAAGAAGGGTGGGAAGCTGAAAACTAAAGCAACTAAAAGTAATAGAGGTAATGTTTGCAATGATATGGTGGTAACGGGAACACTATGTGTAGTAGCTGTAACGGGCTTGACCTGGCTATGTATGTATGTTAAGAATAGCATTTCAACATACACCTTATTACTACATGTGTGTTCTTTGTTGATTGCTGTTATATGTTTATAATAAGTTTTAAGTGTGCCATTAGTAGTTTTAAACGCAGAGATTCAACCACAACACAGGAAGCGACCGCGTCATTGAGTGACGCAATAAGGGAAGTATAATCTAAGAGGCCTGCGAGAACCAGATCCAAGTATTACGCAACTGACATTACTGCAAATGGGTGATTCCATACCATATTTGGTCATTGGCCAGCAGCCATCGAAGTAGAAGCCGAGTGAGTCATTGAGCACCAACATGCGTACGCATCTGTCAGCCCAAAGGCGTCGTCTAAAGCAGCTGTCTGCGAACGACTTAATGTTATGGTTCTGTGCACACTGCCCACAGCTGTCGGCTGTATAGTTTAATTATGTTTTAATATAAATGCGTAAAAGAAACGGTAGGATTTCATTTGGCATTTTTTCTATAACAGGTAATATATCGGTTTGTTGTTTATTGGTGTGTAAACTAATTGGATTTTTATTTGCGTAGATATTTGAAGCTCACATTTTCAGCTTAGTTCTGGTCAATTTCTGGGTTCATTATAAGGGCTTTCATGACAATAAGCTGAGGTAATAAAATTAAAGAGATCTATTTGCTGTTGATCTAGCTGGAAGTAAGCAAAGACCAAAGTGATTTACAAAAGTGTAGAGGCTCAAACTGTATCGTACAATCGGCGGGGTACTTTAAGACCCATTACAGCTTGGCGCCCACAACGAAGGGGCTCAAACCGCTCCCTTACGAAAATAACCTGGATACATTCAATTCATAGATTATATAATTCAGGAAGAACAACTGGGTTAGCTGGGACATACACCCACAAATGGCAAAGACAGACCAACAGCAAGAGTATACGAAGCGAAACCTGTAGGAAAAACAAAAGAGCACGACCAAGGGAACATGGGAGAAAAGAGTCGGATCAGCAGTGACAATTAAGGACGTAAGTTTACGAGAAGAAAACAAATCTATATTTTGCCATACTTTAGACGCTTTAAATGCTTCCTAGTCGACTTCTTGGAAGATATGTAACAGACGCCAACTCAAAAAAACCTCATCAGCATATGTAACAGTAACAAATTGGAAGACATTATCTGAAGCCAGAAATTTTGCAAACTAATATGTGCAAAGCTTTGTTACCGTTACGAAGATTCCGACTTGCTTTGCATGCAAAGAATGTGGACGAGATAAACCGCGCAACAGTTTAGCAGAATGGACATAACTGCTTTTTAAAGCATTATTTACAGAAACTAGATGGCTGGATATGCTTAGGAGCGTTACAAATTGAGATTTATGATACATATAAAAATGTCGCCATTAAAGCGTACGTAAGTATATTCCGATGTGACAGTTTAGATTGTTTTTTGCTCCGACTAAATTTTGAAAGCTGCTATTAATTCGACGTGGAGCCCTACTTACATGTTTATTTGTAAATTAGAACGAGTGCTAAAAGAACATAAAAATCAGATAACATCATAGAATTGTAAAGAATATAAATTCTATAGAAGTTTTTATTGAAGTTGATGCCCGTATGAGCTCGCGTTGCGAATAGGTGCATATTAATAGTTGCTCCGTATTAATAATAATTACCGACAACCTCTTTGTTCAAGTGCAGCTATCATCATGGTATTTACGCAAGGTCAAAAGAACGATATAAGTGATATCGCCAAAGTAGTTATCAAGGACTGTTTGTCTGAAAACAACTTTCTTCAGGAAACGGCGAATAAATTAGCTGAAATAGTGAGTAAAAAGCTAGAAGATAAGATTAACGGGTTATTCGAAAAGTTCGACAATATGAACAAGACTATTGCACAATTGCAAAAAGAAAATGAAGAACTGAGGGCTGGACTTGATGATATAGAACAGTACACTCGGCGCAATAGCTTGCGCATCTTTGGTATCAAAGAAGAAGGCAGCGAAAATGTGGAAAAGAAAGTGCTTGAAGTGTTCAATAAAAAGTTAGAACTCTCTATCTGTGACAAACAAATTGACCGTTGTCATCGAGTTGGGCGCCCAAAGAATGATAAGCCGCGTGCAGTGATCGTAAAATTTACGAGCTATCGTGATCGCGCACTAGTGTTTCATTCTAAAAAAAAACTAAAAGGTACGGGGGTACTAATCAAAGAAGATTTATCAAGGAACAGAATCGATGTATTGAACAACGCGAGTGAACACTTTGGTTATCGTAATGTGTGGTCGTATGATGGAGTTGTTTTTGTCAACTGCAATAATACTTGTTTATATTAACTTAACATTTTCAGTTACTTAAAATCTGTCATGAAAGTCAAAGAATTTAGTTTGTATTATCAAAATGTTAGAGGGCTTCGAACCAAAACGAACACCTTTAAATGTAACCTTGCGGCTGACGATTATGATTGCGTAGTACTGAATGAAACGTGGCTTGATTCAGATGTATATAATTCTGAAATTTTTGATGAACGCTATAATATATACAGATGCGATAGAAATAAAATTATTACTGGTAAAGAAAGGGGAGGAGGTGTGTTAATTGCAATTAATAAAAAATATCATTCTGAAGTTATAAAAACTAACACGAAACTTGAGACGTTAACAATTAAAGTAAAATGTTTCGGATCTACTTATATAATAAGTACAGTTTATTTTGTCCCTAAATCATCATTGGATAACTATTTAGAATATTTTGCGTTGTTGGAAAATATCCGAAATATTTTTGAAAACGAAATAATAATCGTAGGGGATTTTAACATACCCGAAATTAATAACTGTAATTATAATAATCTTGGAAGTGGTAGTCAGATAGCAAAAAGTGTACAGGAATTTTTAGATTTATTCAATTTACAAATGTACAATAACGTTGGGAATTCTGTTAATAGAACCCTAGATTTAGTTATGTGCACTTTTGAATTGTGTGTGGGACAGCAGTTTGATGCTTTAGTGCCAATTGATGTTCTGCACCCCGCTCTGTTGATCACATGTCAAGTTAGTTTTAATCCTGCAGTGAACGATAACCTCGCATTGAATAATAAGTATGATTTTAAAAATGCTGATTTTCTGTTACTATACGGTGCGTTGAAGAATACAGACTGGAGTATTCTTGAACCCATAGTAGATGTTAATGTGGCTACTAATGAATTTTATAACATTTTATACAACATTTTAGATCAAACTGTACCTAGAATCAAATGCAATCTGACGAACAAAAATAAATATCCTGTATGGTTCACAAAGGAAATAATATCAAATTTAAAGCGTAAGCGGTTTCATCATAAACGGAAAAATGAATCTGAGTACCACTTACAAGAATTTACACGTATTCGACGAGAACTAAAACCTAAAATTATGAATGCAAGAAATGATTATATAAAGTCGGTTGAAAATAGTATAGGAACAAATGTTAACGAATTTTGGAACTACGTGAAAAATAATAAAAAAGATAGTAATATCGCTTTAGAAAGTTATCGATACAATAATCAAGATGTACCTAAAGAACAGGCTGTTAATACATTTGCTGAATATTTCAGTAGCGTTTATACAAATGAATCACGTTATGATATACATGCAATCTTATCGCAAGCTCGGCGGTCCGATATGGGTATTCTTACATTGAACGAGATTGTATCTGATGAAGTTGCAGTCGCTTTGAGAAACTTAAAACCCAAGAAATCTGCTGGACCAGATGGCATACCCTGTTACATATATAAAGCGTGTTGGGAAATATTCCAGTACCCACTTACTATACTGTACAATACATGTTTAAAAACGAAAACATTTCCAGAAACATTTAAAATGGCTCGGGTTACGCCTATACATAAATCTGGTTGTCAAGCGACCATTGAAAATTATAGACCTATTTCAATTATATCTGTACCCGCTAAAATATTTGAAAAGATAATTTATTCAAAAATTTTCAATCACGTTAAACGTCAAATTGTCACAGAACAGCATGGTTTCTTTGAACAACGATCAGTTGAAACAAATTTAATTTCATTTACTGATTTTGTAAGCAGCGTGTTGGACGCGGGGGGGCAGGTGGATACAGTATATACAGACTTTGCAAAGGCCTTCGATAAAGTTAACCATGATATTTTATTGCTAAAATTGAGTAATTTTGGATTATCTGATGATTTAATTATGTTTTTTAAGTCTTATCTAGAGCACAGATATCAGTCAGTCTGTTGAGGGGACATAGTTCGCGTTATTATTTAACACCATCCGGAGTGCCTCAGGGTAGTAATTTGGGACCGCTTCTATTTCTGATTTTTATCAATGATCTGCATTCCTGTCTTAAGCATTCTTTTGGATTGTTATTTGCTGATGACCTTAAGATTTTTAAGAAAATTACTAGTAATAGGGATGTAAATTTGTTTCAAGATGATATTAATTCTGTAGTAGACTGGAGTGTTGTTAATAAAATGCATTTTAATATTGATAAGTGTAAATACATTACTTATACATTAAATAAGATTCATATACGGTCAGAGTATTCTATGCATGATGTGAATTTACGTAGAGAGTTTCAGATTAGAGACCTAGGTGTGGTTTTCGTTCCTACGTTAAACTGGCAGTCTCACATTGAAAATGCAGTGAGCTCCTCATTGCGAAACCTGGGTTTCTTAATGAGGACGACTTCTAACTTCAAAACCATAAAACCTATTATAGTATTGTACAATTCACTTGTTAGGACTAAACTTGAGTATGGATGCCGGATCTGGGACTCTGACGTCAAGAAATACCAGAATAAAATTGAAACAGTTCAAAATAAATTTTAAAATTCATTTACTATAAAAAGTATGGAATATATCCTGACTACAGTATATTCCAAATTATAAGACGGGAATTCAAGGTCATTAAGTTGCGCCATCGGCGCGAAATCAGTGATATACTGTTTTTATTTAAGTTAATTAATAACCGCCTGGATTGTCCCAACATACTACCTTTAATTTGTCTCTATGTCCCGGCATACAGAACAAGACCCCGTGATATGCTGTATGTACTACCCTACCGGACTAACATGCGACTCCATTCGCCCATTGTGAGAATGCTCATTCGAACTAATAGGTTCATTGCAGAGGCTGATGCTAATATATTTAATACATCTCAAATTAAATTTAAAACTGTTATTCTGAATTTCTACCGCGACCACTATTATGCATAATTACTGGTATATTTTATTAAATCCTAATGAAATAATGTGAACTTCCTGAAATTGGCTACCTTGCAAACGAATTATAATTATGTAATTTTAGGGTTAAGCTAAAATGTTTTTTTTTCTCTTTGTGTCTATTTTTAACTTGTTATTATTTTTTTTTTTGTAAATATGGGAATGCTGGCAATATTATTGGGCGTTAGCCCGTTTTGTCAGTATATTAAATAAATAAATAAAGAGAACCTCTGTGCAAAAAAAAAAAAAAAATTATCATAAAAACTAATGCGTTCTTAGAATTGTTTTTAAATTACTTATATTTTGGTAGACTACCCATATCCCCGAGAAATTCCCACCACCATATCTACGCTTCAAAATATTTTTTATACCAACATATCGTTCTTATTGCAAGTCTCATTTTTAAATTATGGAAATACAAAAACGTCTCCTTTATTGTTCATAGAATAACGTTCAAAATAAACTTGATACTTGGATATGAAATGTATTGAATTTCTGATTTAAAACCATAGATAGTTATATGGGTTGGTTTATCCTTGTCAGGTACAACATTAAAGCTATTTTTATATAATACTGGATGTTTCTTTAGTTTCAAGAAAATACATTACCGTTACTTAGATTTTTTTACAAATTCACACTGTTAAAGAGAAATGTGCATCTCTTTCCTCTTTGTTGAAAATAAATTTCCCACGGGGAGTGGCTAATATGTTATAACTAATTCCAGTCCAATAAAAAAAATCCAGTAAAAACGATTGTATCATGGTAAAGTTCATTACAGCGTTAAAATATTCAAAAAAGTAGATTGTTTATAATTTGTGTGCTTAAAGTCTTGCAATAGGATATTTTTATATGTACTATTGCTTTTACATTTTCGCACAGTAAAATTGGAAAACTTGGTAACTAGATCAATACAGCTGGATACTATTCCATCTCGCCAATAGTACATTATATATCGCACCACAGCAAGAACAATGACACACAGAGCCGGATTGGGGGGGGGGGGGCGATTGGGCCGGTAGTCGTAAGGGCCGGTAGTCGTAAGGGCCGGTAGTCGTAAGGGCCGGTAGTCGTAAGGACCGGTAGTCTACTGGTTCATCACGACCATGTATTAACATGTTACAATTTCTTGAAGTAGGTATGAGACAATTAGAAGAATTTTTATGCTTACTTCGCCTCTCTCACAGTATCTGCAAATATCAGGCATGGACTTCTTGCAAGAATACCGCACGGTCGAGGACACTTCTATCCCTAAAGAATTTTTACTGAAAATTTCATAAAATTGCGAAAGAGACTGAAGAGTAAAATTAAGTAAAAGAGCAATTCTTTGGAAATGAAATTCCGCTAGAGTTGTTAAGAAAGAGATGTGTGTCCAGAGGATACGAAAGAAAAAAAAGATTTTACGAAAGTTATCAGCTATAAATATCCAATTGAGAATATAGATTTGTAATGTACGGAGGACGTGTGGATCTATCAACGGAGGATAGCAGAAGAACTACTGGACTGAGGCGATTCTGTTGGTTACTGACGACAGAATGGAATGCACATCTCAAATTACATACGATACTTTTGCTAAATTTTAATTTTTGTAAACAAAAAATTATATTTTTTCTCATATAAGGCCGTGATTGGAGAAAATGTGTTCTAAACCACTCTAGTAACCCATAATAATACATATTTTATTAATCTGATCAATAACAAATCGTCCGTGAAGGAATAAAATTTGCTAAACGCCATTAGATAGAAAATGTAATTACCTATCTAACGATATGCATCATGCACCACTTTATCTTTATACAAAACTGAAAAATGTTTAATTAATAAATTTTTTAAATATTTTTGGGAATTACCTAAGCAAATTTGCATCACCGCCGTATGTAACTTCAGTCGTAGAGAAAAAATCCATTTAAAAAATCAAAGTTAATGACATTTCCGGTGAAACCAGAAGTCGGCCATTTTGATTATATCTGTCTCTCAATTCAAAATTACGTTTATTATCCCTGCAACAAGTTGCATTCAAATCCGTTGATAAGTAAATGAGATAGAGACATGGCCCTGATTTCATTGTCACCCGGTATATCCATTGAAGCAAATGAACTACCAGAAGTCAAAGACAACTAAATTAGACCTTGATCTTGAACTATTTTCGTAAATATATACAAAACACTTAATAGAATAATTTTTTTGCACTATTAGTCTCAGAACGCACCATTATTGGCCTATCGTTAGGTCGTGTAGTTGTTTTTTCTCCACCTTGGGAGACAAAGTAAAATAAACAATTTTCACCGTGGTAACTAATAAATTACTAAGTTACCAGTTACTATTTTAATTTTGACGTTTAAAAAGCTGTATTGTCAGGTTGACAGTTAAAATATTTTCGATTTTTTTTTGGAATTTTAGGTATTAAGCCGGTTAGGTAGTGCAAAAAATAGTATATACACCACGGTAGCGAATCCTCTCAGAATTTTCGCGCTCAGTATCTAATATGCGCTCAGGGTATAATACTGGGCTTCGCTACCTTGATGTATAATATACTATTTATTGACTGTTCCCCTAGTCTTTCTTGAATTAAAATCCTATACCTATTTTTTGTTTGAACATTCTGGAGTACCTCTACTGCCATGTTCTCTTTGTTGCTTTTCGTTTTCAAGTTTGGTCGAACCTGTTTCATTTTTCCTTTCATCATAAAATGATCCAAACTAACATCTGCCCTCTATATGACCTTATTGAATCTACGTGGCAAGCATGTCTTTGTGTTATAAGCATGTGATTGAAAAACTACCATCGTACATCTATACTATCGCAGTTCTGTTATACAAGCCAACAAGAATAATAATTACCAAAGTCAACAACAAACTTGAACGAACCAATAGAGCAAGCAGAATTCTGTAGAAGTCAGACCACGTACTTACGCTAATAGAAAAATCTAACGCGTATAATATATACAGTGGCAGGTATCTAGATTTTATAGATTTATCAAAAGGTTTCAATAACATTGTGCTTTGGGGAATGGAAAAGGTACTACAGAACAGCTGAGTTGGTTACAGACATGTTCTTATAATACTCTCTATATGTCAGAAGGCGGGGATGTAAAGTATCAGTCTGACATATGCACTAACGCAAGGGAATGAGAGAAAAAAGCGATAAAAGAAAAATATCACAAACATTTAAAGTGAAAAGTTTTGCCAGAGCAGAGAAAGAAAACTATTAAAAGAAAGCCAAAGAAAAATGATAGTTGCCCCTTTTGTTCTCCAAGTGGTTCCGCCAAGATCAAGAGGAGACGTGTTTAGATTATAAAAGCAAATAAACAGCTACAACTACCCTTAACGAACTTCAATCAGATTACTTCCAATGCGAAAGCCAAGGAAACCGAGGTGCCCTTGAAATTGGTTCTTGTGTTCTCAATACTTAGCAGACAGCTAAAACGAAAAATAACGAAGACTTAAAATTACTATACCCAGTAAGTTGTTGCGGCCGACAAAATCAATTATAATACCAATGTATTTTTGTAGGGTGTGTAACCATTCAAAATCAAATTTTTAATTAGCGGCCATACGAAGAACGAAGGGGACAGTGACCATGCACAGTTTGTAAGAGAAGTCGATCAAATGAGCCTTTTAATCAAGCCCAATCTACATTTCCAGCTATTACATCAGACTAATTCGGTCTGCAAGAAAAAAGGGAAACTGAGTTACGAGGATTATTTATACTTAAAAAAATCGCTCAACAGCTAAGAGCAAACTATAACAAAACATCAACCAACGAAAACATGAAAACAGGAGACATAATAGTATATTACGTTAGTTTTTCTATTTTTGAGGCCTGTTTCAGTAAGGCACGTAACGACCGGGTCTCGTATATTTTTTACGCTATCAACTACTAAAAATTAAAATACCGTTGACTATTCCCCTCAGATAATATAAACCAATCACATCAATCAATTTTCAAAATTTGAACGAATCAGAGCTGAATACAGAGAATATTTTGCACTAGTGCAATACCCGGGTATTTGCACAAGTGCAATATCGAGTATTTCTGGGAAGAAGAGCAAAGCAGCTAGATACACAAGAAGTTTCAGAAACAAAACTGAAAATTTGTAATTTTGTTGTCATACCAACCAACAAAAATGCGGGAAGTTGACTTTTCTCCATAGACAACGAACGCGAAAACAAGTAAAAAGAGGTTGGTAGCGCAAAAAGTAATTAAAGTGCAGAATTCTTTAATATTTCGAATAGCTTTTCCCCTTACACTTGGTCAAAAGTATGTTCTATTTTGATAAAAGGTCTGTATAAGCTTTTGTCTTTTTTTTAATAATTTTTTCCACTAATAGTCGAAGTGCGAGGATGGCTTCTCTTGTCGCAGTATTTATTTGAAAACCAAATTGGTCTTCTGTCGGATATTTCCTCAATATATTTATTAATTCTGTTCTATATTATTTTTGTTAATATTTTTGAGGTGCTAATAGTCAGACCTATTGTGCCTTAGTCCGCATAGTCGCCGCTAATTTTATCCGGTATCGGTATTATCTCCGTAGTCAAATTCCTTTGGTAATATTTCCTTTCCATATATATCGGTTATTAATTTGCATACTTTCTTCTTTCAATGATTTTATAAATTCAACATTAATGTTGTCTATTCCTGGGGTTTTGTTTGACCTTAAATAGTTTAGTGCTTTACTAAATTCTTCGTTAAGTATATATTTCTCCCTTTTTTTTCGCTTCGCATATTGGCCGTTCTCTACTAGTGCATTCATACAAGTGCAAGTCGTTTTTCTATCTATCGACCCTTTCTCCTTCTTCGACCAATATAGTTTCATTTTATTCCTTTTATTCCTTGTGCTCTTAAGTTTTCGCAACTGAAAAATTTCCTTACGTCCCTGTAGGCAAAGTCAATTCTATTTTCTTTTAGGTTTTGCTGAATGTCTTCACATTTTTTGTCTACATATTGTTCCTTAGTTAACCTGGCTTCTCTGTTTATTATTATTATTATTATTATTATTATTATTATTATTATTGCAAAGGTTAGTGCTGAGGTGTAAACACCTATTAAGCACCAAATACAGATACAAATGCGCCCATACAATAAATAACATATAGTTATATATAGTTAGATATGTTTACATATAATGCGGTAAATGTAGTAATCCCAAAACTAAAAATATAAAAGAAAAGAAAATACAATCATTCCACAAGAAAATAAATGTTCAGTAGAAAAAACAAACAGGTAAATGCAAGTAAGATAGGCACAACACACTGATTTTATTAACTTTTTTGTCTGTATTTAGCTTGTTTATCAGCAGATTCGAAACTTTTATATTTTGGACGTTGTTCAATTACCTGTTCTGTTATCCAGGGTTTCCATTACTCACAACTTCCCTCGCAAGTGGCAGCTTTGAAATACAAATTTTGAAAATAGCGAAGTAGAAAAGAATCTATTTTTTAAGGTATTCCCCTGTATCTGTTTCGTCCAAAATATATCTATTTTTGTCAAGATTAAAAGCTGAGCTGTGTGCAAAGTATTACCTTTATTTAACTAACACTTCTTAAGTTAAATTAAAAATAGACAGAATTTAATTTTGCTCAAGTGCTCAGTATTTGACCGAAAGTATGTTCGGTTTCTAATCAGAAAGACTTTCAACCCACATGCAAAATATTATCTTCCCTCAAAAATAGTTTTTAAGCTATACTGCCAACAGACAGACAGATAGACGGACGGACATGTGGACAGGCAGACGAACAGACGCAATTGGGAGATCATCATGTATGGATAATCTGAAGATATTTCTAAAGGTGATTTTTTCACGAGTACAATACTTATGTCGTTTTTTAAACAATAATTGACCCAATCAAGAACAGTGACTCCTCTCTTGACAACACCATAGTAACAAGAACTGATTTGACACATCTATAATATTATGTTTACTTCCTTCGTCTAATAGACTTCGAAACGATGAAGGAAGTACATACTGTAATCGTGGAAAATCACCTTCCGAGGTTTCTTCAGAGCTTCACGTTTTAGGGCCTCCATTAAGACGAAAAACATGTTCTATTAATTCTGTCTGTATATCTGTATGTCGGTCTGTTGGCGGTAAGCATATTATGAACCCCATAGATTCAGGTGAACACCCTACATTGGCCTTTTCGTTGCCGCGTCTGTTATAACCCAGTCATAAGCGAACATAATACGTATGGTCTCGTGGCCCAGTAGTTACAGCATCTGGCTAGCAATCGGATTCCGCGAGTTGTTTGGCATGCAGTTCTTTTGTTATTTGCAAATTGTTGTAATGTGAATTACTAAGTGTGCCTTTTTACTGTTTTAGCAACGTTACGATATTTGTACATATTTCGTGACCGCACTTGCGAGGAAAGTTTCGTGTAAACCCCTTAACAGATTTTTATAGAGCATAACGGAAATTACTGCCAACGATATTGTCTGCTAGGTTATAGTATATTGTATGTTAAGAGCTGAAAGTGCATTCTTGCTGCTTGCGTATGAATATTGCTGGTTGAGGCAAAGCCGAAACCAGCAATCATGCAAAAGCGGCAAGCGCACTTTTAGCTCGAAATATACATACATACTATTTTTTCGACGACTGAGCATATTTTTAATGGAAAATATCATATTTCATTTTATTGCAAATATTAATTGACAATCAAGTTAACATTACTCGCGCAGTCTATTAGACATGTGACGCGATTATTTCGACAAATGACGGGCATTGTCAAGGAAACATTCGGACGTGGCTACCTATTTTGTTCACGCAGAAACCCAAAACGCGCGGCGAGCGGCAAAGTGATGAAAACGCACGCTCAGCGGCAAATGTCAACTTTCTGTTGTCAAATGACAGTGAGAAAAATCTACTTTCGATGTCAGTCGTCGAAAAAAGAAGTTTACACTATGCCGATACAAGTTTTATATATTTTTAAAATTCATTATTGTGAAAATTTTGCATTTTTAAGTTGTCTTATTCTTGCTGAGGTGCGATATATCATTACTAATTGTCGTACAGCAAAATTTCTTTTTCCCAAATTTAATTAAAATTAAATGAAGACATACGAATATTAATACATATACACACATATACAAATATCTTGAGAAGTTCGAAAATATCTTTGGAATTCATCCACACGGGCTGATTCATATTTCTTAAAAAAGTATAGAAAAATAAACATTTTACACTTTAACTGATTGGATACAGCTAACACAGTATTTCAAATCTATTTTAATATTGTGAAACAGAAACTCACGGTATATATTCACATATAATCTCATAAGAGCATTAATTATTTCCGGAAATTTTTTTGAGTGCGTTCCAACAACGTCGTATTAATTTGCCCGAGCGGGACGCGAGGGCAAATTAGGACGTTGTTGAATGCACGAAAAATCATTTCCGGATATGAATTACTGCTCGAATGCAGATTCGGTAAGAAAATCGTAACGATACAAGCCCTCAAAGTTAGGCTGATCTACCTACAAAAAATTTCCAAGAAAATTTTTTGTGGTCTTGGATACGGCTTGTGAACTAATTTTTCTATTGGTCATTGATGAGTGTCGTACGATTTTCTGAATGAATTGTCCTACAACAACAGCGCCTCCAATCAAGATTAATATTGTTTTTATACACTAAAAATTCCACAGATAAAGTTAAATACGAGATACATAATCGCATGTGAGCCATCTAGAATCGCTAAATAATAGTAGTGCTTTGTATGAGGAAGTCGATACATTTTCATAAAATTATTCTTCAATTTTTCGTCATCCTGTTTTGTAAAGTGGAGTTAATTTTCCTTTCATCATTATTAACTTCTGTTATAGACAGAATTACAATGAGTTCGAAATATCAGGAATTTTAGAATTTTGGTGCAGGAAACAAAGCAGTAAACAAAACATTTGCATAACACGAAAAATTGAATGGGTAATGTATGACATTGAAAAAAATTTTTCAAAATAATTAAGTAAATTAGCATAATGGCTACAAATGTCAGCAGCTCGATTAAGACAAATGGCTGAGTGGGATGCTTGTTAATTAACGCTAGAAAATTCTTTACTGGCACAGGAACCTAATTTTGGTATTAATGCAAACATCAAACAAACTCTTGACTCAATTTTTATTTGTGGACCTTTCTTGAAAAATGTATGATTCAGTATGTTTCCAGGACTACTTTTGATAGGTTACCCATTCGAACATAACAAAAGCACTGCCCCAGTCCTTATAGCGATTTCCCAATAACAACGCCTCGCACTCGTGCACCAACAGACCTTTCCAGCCGCCACTGTACATACGAATACGAAATTTTCCATATATCTCTGATTACAAGGGATCATAGCTGCTCCTGAATTGCAAATGGCAGCATTATGCAGTTTGAAAGTGCGAATAGCACGACTTGACTTTTCATTTTAATACCGTCTCGTGTACGCCTGCAATGGATTCGAAACTAATGCATGTCCTTACTTGTAGTTTTCCAGCGGAGAACATAAATACGGGTATTTACTTAATGTATTCCCGCCGCGGCGCATATAAATAGTGAAATATTTTGTGACGTGGGCACGCAGCAGCGCAATCATTATAATTTCTTGGACGACGGGCATTCCATAAACTGCACATCTAAGAGTGATCGTGTAACGCGAGGAGCGGGGTCGAGGCCACCAGGAAGTGGCGGATGCAGCCAAAACATCTCCGAGCAGCAGTGTTACCGATTGACCGCAGGTATGCACATGGAGCGGTTCCGGGAGTACTCCGGGAGAGCCGACTCCGGGCGCGTCTTCCTCGCCTGGCGCCGACTGCTCCCATTTGCATCCGATCGACTGTCGCATTATTGAATTCTCAATGATGCCGCGTAAATGCATGCTCTTCTGCGATGAAAGTATAATAAAACGACGCGGTATTTTATATCGGCTGGCGGGGGAATCGATGCGGCCTTTTGCATGTGGGAACGCGGCCTGGGCACGACTGTGTTCTTATATTGCTTTAAATATTACTACATGTTGAAAAGATTTCCATTATCGGGACGCAGCAAAACACCCTATCGTTTCAACAACTAAACACCTACACGATTTTTTCCGAGAGGGTGCGCTGAAAGTAGAATCTACCAGTAGACACCACTCAAGCATCTCACTCGCCCTGTAGACTTACATTTTGCATTTGCATCTACTTGTTAAAAACCTACATGGCGTTGTCTTCTTTGCTGAACCATTTTTTCTATTAGCTTACCATGACTACACGTTGATTACAGGAGTTCGAACTGGCAAAGAAAGCAGCCTTTTGGTGAAAATGGCAGCATCCGCAGAATTCTCACGATATGTGTATACCAATTCTTCTCCTATCTTACATCCTTTTGTGAATTTTGTTATAAAACCGCACTCGAGGCACTTAATCCACGTGATAAATTGGTGCTTGTGGCACTTAAAACAAACGAAAATCACACATTGGTCCCGTCAAGAACCTCGTACGGTACAAAACGGCGTTTAGGACAAGCGAATGGTGTTGGAAGTCAACGATAAAAAGCCTCCGGTCAGCTCATGACTAGCTCAGTGTTAGGGCTGGGTTCATCTCCGCGGCGAAACTTCATTGGAAAAGACCCAGCTTTCAGGTATATTTGAGAGCCTCAAACATTAACAAATATGAAATTCAATTTCCTCGGCTTATGTTGGTGCTGTAATTTATGGACTCCTAATCTTGCGGGTTTTAATTTTTGGTTACAAGCTCTGTATATATTGTCCATTAAGACAATGAACAGGAGAGGACTTAGTACTCCTCCCTGCCGGACTCCCATAGTAGTAACGAATTCAGTAAAACTTAGGTTATTCGTTCTAATTATACATATTTCTTTCAACGATATGATTAGAATATAAATAATATCATTTATAATCTAGGAATGTACAAGTATAACAACAAAAATTAAATTAATATTTTGTAATATTACCACTGTTTTCAATTACAGCTTGCAATCTATCTGTCAGGGAAGTCAGTAAGTTTCTGATATATGCAGAAGATAAGCTGCCACTCAGGGCAATGAGAGCATTAGCCTATGGGCAATTCTTCCTTTTTCTAAATCATTCAAATGGCCGGGTATTGTCACTTCTTCAAATATCTATTTCGAAATCAGGTCCCCCAAGAAGAACGTGAGAGCTCAACGAATTCTATTTTACTGAATTTTTGCAATCACATTCGCGAGGAAACGGCAGTGAAATTCGATATAGCCCCAAAAACGATTTAACTTGCCCCGGGGACCACCAATTGTAGCCGTTGCAGGAACATGGCAACAAAGTAGGCACAAGTGCGTCAAAATATATATGCACTGTTCAACAAGCACATTTCAAATCCGGCACCTCTCCGAAACTTTAAATAATGGTAAGGTAAATCCATAATCGGTAGTTTTCTCGTTCAAGCGCTAGAAAACTGGTGACACTGCATAATTCTAGAGTTCCGGAGTGACACTTCACAACACGTCTTCACTCTTCAAGATCACGAATCCTTTGCTGGGAACCTAGTGACGCAATCCTTCACCGTCCAAGATGGACGCGCTCCCGTCCAAGTGGAAACATTCTAGAGTACTCAACATTAACGCACGCAGTACCGGCAGTTATTTTAGGGTATTCCCCAACGACACACACGCACGGCCTCTACCAATCACAGCTCGAGATTGCAAAGTAAATCCGCTAATATTATCTCATGACGCAAGTGTTTTAGAAAATGCAGCTAATTACACAAGGCGCTAGCTATCACAATCATAAACTTTTAAACGCAGTTAACTAGAACATTTCCTTGTTGACCATCTTGAACAATTTGTCTCTAATTTTTGACTTCCACTCTTCAGATCTGCAATACCTTCAACATCCCACCTCTTTCTTAGTATTCCTATTTATACTTTTCAGGTTTCTATTCTAACATTTGACAATCTACCTTCCTTCATCTTGCATACATGACGTTACAGTTTAATCCTCGTTTATGACGCACAATAGTGTTAAAGTTGGACGACTAGCTAGCAGGAAAGGGGCGGGGCTTAAAGTGAAAATGCAGGGCTCGCTCGCGTTATTCATTAGTAAGGGGACAATGCTTCTTACTGAGTAGGGCATGCAAACGAAAAAGCGTTTGTAGGAAGAAGTTCAACGCATTTACCCCTGCCGCTGGCACAAAACCAATGGCGGCATCTGCATTTCAAACAGACGTAATAATTAAAGCTGATATTATATATTTTTGTATTATTGATATGCCGGCATAACTTTTTGCATATGTATACTAATTATGTGAAAACAAATCGTTTAAGCTAAGTTTCATTTTGCATATTTTGCATATTAATACGTTTTTGAGCATATTTTATGGATTTTGCATATTTGGTTATATTTAGCAATAATTTGTAATGTATGAAGAACTTTTAGAGATTTTTTTGTAAAATTTACTATTTTATTAAATTTATTAATAAAATTTTTATGTACAACTGAGATATATACTTTCACTTTCTGCCGCTGGAGTGCAGTGTGCGTATTGAAATGAGCAGAGGAAAGGGGAAGTCCCTGTTAAAATCTTTGACTATATACACATAGACTGCCAGCAATCCCCACTTTTCCCATACAAGCAGTGTATAAGGAATCGGTCAACACAAAATCCATTTCAAGAGTGTTGGGTGCATAACAGTCTGGTGGGGTTAGGGAAAATCTCATTTTTATGTTGCTTACAACGTGAAGTTGGTGTTGGCAGTCTATGTTTATATAGTCAAACGTTAAAATGAATGACGTCTTTGAATAAAAATTAGAGAGATAAATATACTCATACAAAATTAAATTATTTTGAACACTCCTACTTATTTAAAAAAAATTGGAGCATATTATGTGCATATATTAAAACTTTTGGTGCATATACTCAACAAAATGTATGCATATATATGCGCATATTTTCGTACATTTGAGTGTATATAATTATCAGCTTTAGTAATAATCAGCTTATTGTATCAGATAATCTACTTTATGATTAATTCGCAGTTAATAAAAATCAGCTTCCTGTAGTGGTAAGTATATTTTCCTTAGTTCTTCTACTACTTGGTGGGTCATGACCTATGTTTCACAGGTTTGGGTAATAACAAGCTTTATGAAATTTTATTTTGTTTCTGTTATTCCCCATCTCCTTTCTGCTATATGGTTATTATTTAGATTTAATGGTGATCTACGGTAGTAGAATGTTATTATCAATTCAAAGTACATGTTATCTATAGTTAGAGGTTTTCTATTACCTTTATGGGGCTGGGCTTCATTCTTGAAAGCGATGTATCTTGTCTATCTAGTTTGACTTACAATAGTAACATCATTTGCATGTCCGTTAGTTTGGACTGACATGGTGCCTTGGATATTGCATTTTCTCATAGCAGCTTCTAATGTAATAACGAACCGCACGGATAAAAAAGCATCTCTTACTTTGATGTTATAATTCCCACAATATTAACCATTTATTCTCATTATTGCTTTACTTCCAATCACTGTTACTTCAACCATTTCAACCAGTGCTACCAAGCTAACTAACATTTCTCTTTCTACTCACTGTTATCAAATGCTTGCTGGAAGTCTATGATCTATGAATAAATAATCTGAGTCCATATTCTTTTCTGCTGCGTTTATCGTAGTGTAAATCGATTATTATGATTAGTTGTCAATATATGCCTTCTAAACCGGCATTGATCTCCTCAGCAAGTATTTAAACGACTGTGTAACACGGCTGATAGTATCTTGTACTGTTGTATTCAGGAACTGTATGCATCGGCAATGATTACATACTGCTTTGTATCATTTTTTATGGAAAAAATGTTGTTGCAACAAGATTGCAAACTTTTCAGCATGCTCAGCTGCATACGGCATTAGAGTTAAGGTGAAGTGACCATGCAGTTCTGTATCAGATGCAGCCGATAAAAAGTGGGAACATACACGTCGTGAAAGGACACTGCATGAAGACAATAGATAATTTGTATACCAAACTAAGCGCATGGAGTGAACAGCGCACCGATCTGAATGCGGATGCCCTTTCTAAATTATTTCTGGTTAATTTTTGGAGGCACTAAGTGCTAATCTGGGAAGTTTTCTAGTTGCTCAACTTACTTCCAGTTTCTTGTGGAATGCTGTAGCACCATCAACAGTTGTAACACCTGCACCTCTAATCAAAACATAATTTAATTTTAATAAAGCCGAAGTTTTAAAATAATTTTGCTTCGATTTCTTAATGCCATAAATTTGAAGCGTTCCAGCTACCCAAGCTTCTGAGACACATCCATAAACTGTTAGTTTTTACATTCTGTGTTTTGCATCCTACGCATTTGTTGCAGCTGGAATTGAAGAATCTTAAATTCATACCTAGCCAAGATTTCCAAACCAGCAGTGTAATTAAAAGCTCTATATCGGTTCGTTTATTAGGGAAAATTAGTTTTCTTACACTCATTACATCAAATTGTACCAAAAGCCGAATAACATGAATCCTGGTCATATATTGTAGCAGGTTCTTCATTGTTACTTTGAACGAAACGGTCCTTGTTCATCTTACATAACACAACCATTAATATTTATGTCTTAATCTTTGCCAGCTTTAATTAATGTAGTATTTCTGCGTGGGGAAACCTCCCTGCTTTAAAGTTATTACATTTGTTTAATTTATATTTAACGCCTTTAATTAAGGTAACGGTAAGCATTTCAGTGGGCTGCCCCTAATTTAAGAGCACTGAAATTTATTGCAAAGATGTCATTTGCAACCTAATGCATAATTAAACCCGCAGCAAAAACTATTTTGTAAATTGCAATTTAAAAACTCAATAATTCAGTTCCCCTCTCGACGTCGTAATAATTTCAAAAAGCACCAGCAATGTGGGATTCGAGAATTTTATGCTGGATACTCTCGCCCGAGGTATTAATTTGCATTTTACGATGTGAAGATATTACTTCTACGCAATTCTCGACCAGTGGCCTTGAAAGCTTTTGCACATTTTGACATGTTAAATTAATGTTTCTTCGTTACGGCCTATGATATGAATTCATCAAAATTCACTCGCTCAGATTTGATCGTAGCTGTCTGCTGGTTAAGCCAACATCGCAACGAATGGATTGCCGCTTGACGTTATAATTGACTAGTGTAAAAAACAAACTAATTGTTTGCTTTTTATCGTTTGCATTTGGGCTCGTTTGTGGCGATGATAAAACTGTCAAGATAATGTATTTGCAATAGGAATGCCTCGCCAAATATCAACAGGAGTCAATGGGATTCAATTTGGAATAGATTGATTTTTTGCTAATGGAAAAAGCTGGACTGTAAATGGTTTTATGTACATTGTTACCAAATGTTGTGTTGTTTTCATTATGTTATATCACTAAATTCCTGACGGATTTTATACATTTCTAACAAATTCGAGCTTCGTTAGGTTATGTTTATGACCCTTACATCGATAAGCTTTGAAATGTGTTTCTGGAAATGCTTGGGCAATGTTGATAAATTTCTTAGTTTTAATATTTATTTTTATGGTTGATCATTTGTTACATGCCTCGTAAAAGTTCCATGAAAATTACTATCAGTTTTATAAAATAAAAGGAATATGGTCAGCATATTAAAATATGACAAGTTTCTTAAACGTGTCAATTGGTGTTACAAGTTAAACGAAAGTTTATATCAATTAATCCTGCACTTTTTTATAGCATAAAATTTAATAGAAATATAATACACAGGAAAACATTTTAAAGTAATAATGATACATGCAAAAGCCACTAAAGCTGCGTCCATCACGCTGCATCGTCATCGATCGGACTTATCTCGTCCCTAACCGGACTTACTTCCTTCAGCGCCATATAACGGCTGTGGCACAAACTGTTCCAAATGATCAATAAAACCAAACTGAAGAATTTGTCAAGGATGGGTGATGCAAAGGGGAGACTGAAAAAGGAAGAACCCGAAAATTAGTTGTACCACACATCCTACAAGAGAAGTTTAAGGAGAAATAACACCGCAGTATTTTAATTTGCATATACAATCAGAAATTTCAATACGATTCAAAGTAAAAGTAAAGTTGGGGCGCTATACTCCCTTTAAGAGTTTAACATGAGCATGTTTAATGTAAGTTTTGAATGATCGCGCAGAACTTTTATTATTTTAATTTATTAGTAAGTGCCTTATGATTGTTTTGTCATTTACTTGTACACTTTGGAGAGAGGCCAATTTTTCTAGTAGCGTTTCTGCTCACATTTTTTTGAAATTGCATAGTCGATAGTTACAGATAGATCTCGCAAAAGCACTTTTGAGGCGCGACTGCTATGGTAGCTGAATGATTCTATGTTTTTTTTTCGCCGATCGTCAAAATAGGGTTGTGCTAGAGGGCTACGAGACAATCCGGAAAATTCTTGTGCTCCACGAGCTTTTCTTCGCTTCGAGAAAACTGGTCTGGCTGGATTGGAACTTACTTTAATTTCTAAAAGTGATTTGTGCTTTGCCTCAACAGAGGGCTGTCTGTTTCCAGATTTACACGTAGCATATCAAAACATATATTAATTTTAAATGCACGGCTTTAGCCGTGATCCAAGTTATAAGAATATCTGGAACAAAGGCAGTGGAGATGCAGTTATGCACAATCTAATATAGTTGATGTGGTGTACAAGATAAAAAAAGTTTATTTGCGTGCCACGGGGGAACCTACAAATTTCATTTTTTAATGGCATTGCACAGTCCTGTAGTATGTGGAATGCGAATTGAATAAAACAAGGAAAAACAAAGCCTAAACTATTCGATGAAGAATGATCATGATCTATGGATAAGTCCCACTTTATTAATACGACAATTTCGATATGCCAACTTGGCGAGAATTCGGGACCGGGCGTTGAGACTATCAACAAGCTTTAACATGCCATTTGGCAGGTGTAAGAATTGAACTACTTACCTTCAGCACCGCAGCCGAGTTCTCTAACCACTCGGCCACGCTTAAATTAGACTTGTCCTTTTTAAATATAAATAGTTACGCGTGTAGTCTTACAATATGCACATCTCTGTAAACGTCTTACTTGAAGAAAAAATGTGAGGTATGCCCACGTTTCGCTAAATTTAAAAACAAACGTGCTGTGACGTTAAAAAGTTAAAATTTTGATCTTCTGGCAATGGCTGAAGATATTCGAATTTTGGTGTTCTAGAAAAGGTCATGATGTGCAAAATATTTTCGTGATAACATTTATTTCCATCTAAACCTATCGAATATCGTATACCCTACCCATAGTGTCAATAAATGCATATCAAACTACTATTGGTACATATAAGTAAGATGCAAACACCTCCGTTCTTTCTCCAACTATTTCTAAATCGATGGTATAATATTAAAAAGTGTTTCGCAATGCCAGTTTCAGGCTGTGTGCTTTAAAGCGGTTGTATCTGTATCAAACAACATATCTATTCCAACACTTTTGTTTTGATCTACATTAATAACTTATTGCCACACCATCGCCCAGATCAGTTGATATCAAATACATTTCCATGCAAATTTTAAATCGAAGCAGTTTGGAAAGCTTCCGTTTTGCAAATTATTCTATAAATATTCATAGCTTGTGAAAAAACTTGGCAGGCTGAAGTGTTAGTATGAAGACGCTACGTGTGTGGTTCGGTTTTTTTCAGTGGAAAACCCAGGACGGATTATAATATCTGTATACACCTTGAAAGTATAACAAAACCTAGTAGGGTGCAATACCTACAGCAGTTATTAATTCCCAGATTAGTGAAAGTGTAATTAAGGAAAAGTTCCGAAAATACTCCTTATGTACGAATTGTGGTTAGGACCTGTTCAAAATGGCACGTAAAATTCCTCTGTAATCAGCAAAGTATATCAATTATTCTTCTTCTCCAGCTGCGGCTATAAATATTCTTTACGTCTATTAGAGCGACAGCAACAAATTTCTATAAATGAAAGGTGACAAAGACAACTGATTTATTTAGCCAGCCAGCTGATTAGAGAAAACTTGCACATCACCCACAGCGTTTGCCGAGTTAGATCCATTTAGACCATGTTAAAAAGTGAAAATTGTCCCCTATTTCAGTGCAGATTTGCATAAAACAATTAATTAACAAATTAATTTAACTTAGAAATCTACAAATGTATTTTAAATTGACCATTAAGCCGGCGATTATCGTAAATTTCAAATATAAGCGTTTATACTTCTATTTCGCCGGTTTTATTACGCTGCGAACTTTCTACGGGGCTTTTCTGGGGATATCTCGCAGATAAATCACGCGGCCTTGGCGCAGCGTGTGTGAAACTCAATTAGGCCTATGAATTGGCACAAAAATATGGGTTAAAAACCATATCGGTCTGATTTCTTAATGGAATGATAGAAATCAACCCACTGCGAGCAGGATGTGTTCCGAATTTTACAATTTTAGTTAACAAGGACATAATCTACTTCATCAGCAATAGCAATATCAACTTTTTCAGAATTTATGACTTTGTAAATACGCCCAAAGACGTTTAGTACTAGATTGTGGCTGATTATATTACAATTTTTAGTTGCCCATGTGGCTGGCTGTCTGTTATTATTAGATTTTTATTAATACAGATTGTGTGGCTGTGCACATATTATTATTTTCCTGCCCGTGCCGTTTTCTTGCTTTTGTTGATGGTACTTTAGATAGTTCTCAAACCTTACAACCCTACAAAACACCTTAGCAAATGTGACATGTTCACACTACATAGAATCAAATAAATATTTTTGGGCTACATAAAATTCCACGGAATACCTTCCAGATCCACTAGGATAATAACAATAATAACATAAAACTTGCAAAAGCATTGAAAAAGTATCTGCCGATGATTATATGGACAGGTCCAATGCCAGTGGTTTCAAAGAGAGGGATATAGAGAAGACGCCACTGATCATGAACTAGTTCCATTAAAACGAGTCATGTAGATGAATCCAAAAATTTTTGAGATATTGAAATCTGACTGCTGTGCATCTGCTGGATTTACCGAAGAGCTCAAAAGCGTCCCAATGAACAACATTCACCCTATAATTAGTTAAGATTTGTTTAAAATGTAGACCTACGGGCGGTTTGTGGTTCATACTCTTTCCGACGAGCAAAAAGAAGACAAAGCGAAACATTATGAGGGCATGGTTAGGAGATCCGACAGCGACCCAGACTTCCTACCATTCGTTGTGGCTGTGTTTTCAATATGAACTATTCACGAAGCATCAGAGCACGCAATAGAATCACCAGTATCGAAAAAGTGCCTGGTAAAGAGCCACACGCATTCATCACATTTGTGCCAGGATTTGTACAAAAAGAAGGCTTGAGAACGGTTTGCGCTCTACGTCTTTTCCGATGAGCACAAACAGAATGGAGCGACAAACTGCGGGCGTGGTTATGATAGCTGACAGACTTCCTAACATCCATCGTGGCTATCATTGAAGAATCAGAGCTCACATTGGAAAGGGCGTGCCTTAGTGGTAAAGCATTCTGGCTACTGATCTAAGGGTCGCGAGTTCGTTCCCAGGTCCCGGTGAGGTATTAAAAAAAAATGCGGAAGTAGTGTAGAGCCGTGGGTCCCAAGTTACTACGATGTGTAGCATGTAGAAGATCCATTGCTAGAGTTGGAAATCCTTAGTCTCGACAAAATTCTAAGTAGGACTTTGACCATATGACCAAAGTAGTCGGTGTCTAAGGTATCTAGTACTCCGCATGCCTAGACTTTGTCTATTATAAATAAACAAACAAACAAAAACAAGACAGACTGGAGCACTGCGATGACATAGTTAAAACAGCTGACAGTGACTCGAACTTTCTACCATTCATCGTAGCTTTCAATCACCGGCATCGAAAATGTCTGGGGAAGAGCCGCGCACATTCACCCTATTTCGAGCAAGGGTTTGTGCAAAAGAAAGACCTGCGAACGGTTTGTGATTCGTACCCCTTCCGATGAACAAAAACAGAACAAATTGGCCCACTGGTGGACATGGTCATGGCAGCCGACAGTGACCCAGAAGTCTTACCATCTATCGTGACTGGCGTTTTCGGTATGAACTATTAACGGAGCACCAGAGTAAGCAATAGAATCACCGGTATCGGAAACGTGCCTGCAGAAAAACTACGCACATTCATCCTATTTCAAGCCACCATCCAACGTGGCTGTCATTTTCAGTATGAACTATTCACGAAACATCCGAGCTCGCAATAAAATTGTCGGTACCGAAAAAGTGCCTGGAATACAGCAACACATATTCACCCTATTTCGAGGTCGCATTTGTGCAAAAGGACATGCGAGCAGTTTGTGCTTCTTATCCCTTCCAATGAGCAAAACCAGGACAGGACATTGCGGAAATGGTTAGGACAGACGATAGTGATCTAGATTTCCTACCATGCATTGAGATTGGTATTTTCAGTATAAATTATTCATATTGACAGGACATCAGAGCTCGCAATAGAATCACCGGTAGCTACTACCAAGGCATTGTTCGTTGTCTTCTTGGATTGAAAAGGGATTACTTGCCATTTCTTGAGTACCAAGAATAAGAGAGCGATCGTTACTTGATAACAATGCACCATAGTACTCGGTGAAAATGGTCCATGCATTTTTGATTGGAAGAATCGTTAAGAAATCAGATTGGAATTAAAGGGTATGTTACGATGCTACAGCAGCTTCGACCAACTTTTTAAGGACGGCTACCCGTAGTGCGTTACATGAGTTTATGAGTGTTTCACTTTACTAATGCTAAATGAAGGTATTGCGGGGTCAAGTATTATCGCAGATATCCAATTACCAATTAATTTATATAAGGACCACAAATAAAAAATTGCAAAAATTGCATCTGGCTGCAATGCCAAGAGGCCTGTTAGGTTAGTTGCAGTTTGGAATTGTGTATGTTATAAACGTACTTAATGGCACGAAAACAAAATATGCTGCGTAACGGCTTGTAATTAAAACAATCTTGTGTAAACTACTCTTTTGCAGCTGAGATTTTTGCACCTTTTTATTTATGAAAAATCAAATTACGTGCTTCAGAATATTCTCTCGGGAGAGCCTGCAACCCCAAGATGTGGTATTATATTGAAAAAATGTAGATCTAATTCGTAGTGATTTTATGGCTTATTCCAAAAATTACGAGATTTATACTTGCACTAAATAACGTGTTTGTCAGTTGTCCGCTCTATACAAACATGTACCGAAGTGTAAGTTGTCATAACGCCTTGAAACGTTTGCAAACATGAAACGTTAATCTTTTTAAAATCATCTTTTCACACTTCCTTTTTTGTAGTAGATACGTCATCACATTGTAATTGCTTATTTATTTCACTTTCTAATAATTTTTAATAATTTCTTAAGATGTTTGCTTAATTGGAAATCAGTACTTTGTTATGCTTTTGAGCTGTTTGCTGCGAGAAACTACGTTACATAAATCAAATGTATCAAGGAGACTTATTGCTTCAGGTTTTGCTAATATCGAAGCCCAACATCTGTCTACTGGTAGATCTATGTGTCCTATTGATCATTTCCTTGTCACTTATGGTCTGAAAAAGACAGCGTCTGCTGGGCAGTCCCCGCAGTCTTCTGCTTAGTCTGGAAAATCTAATTTCTGTCCGAACGATTATTATTAGTTAACCTCGCAGCTCACCGGAGATAAGGCGGTTCGGCACCATAACTCCTCATTATTAAGCCGTAGCAATGGTGTGTTTGCCGATGCAATCTGGGTAATTGGCGGTGTGTTAGAAAACCCCGAGATTTCGCGCCGATAGCTCCTCTAACAGGCCACCGAACGGAGGGAATGCACCGCTTGCGAAAAAAGCGGCGCTATGGATGGAGCAATTACATAACTCATCCCGGTAATTAAAGAACATGAACTTGTTGTACTACACGCTGCACCGGTATATTAATAGCAGCTCCTCCGGGGCCCCATGATTGATGACAGGAGGCTGCTTCCATTAGTCCGGTCACGCGTGTCGCTATTTGCAATAGTTGGGCTTCTCTATAGACCTCGCTGCGAAAAACTGGAAAAATGGGCCAAAGGCGTTGTTTACAGGCAGTTCACTTTCGATCTCGTAAACAGCCGTGGTAGATGGTAGATAGAGTACGAAAGAGCACCAACCTCCCAAGGTCGTATTTATGCCGTGTCATTATGACTTAATCGGTTGGAGAAGGTTATTATAGTTACAGCAGAGGGGAAATGCTATCAAGGGGTTGTAAATTTTAATTTACAGTCCTAACTAGCCTGATTTTGCATGCAAAATTCTCGTACAAAGATGTACGGACATTAACGAAGATGTCTAAATACCATATATTGATTATGAGATGACCGAGTAAAATACAAACAAAAATAGCAAACCTACATGTAATGGCATCAAACTGTTAAACCACAGAAGACAGAAATTACAAGGGATGTAAGACAAGGTTATGTGCTCTCAGCTATACTCATCAATCTTTACACAGAGGAAATACAGAATCTCGGAATGAAAGTCAGGAAAGCATAATAATCAATGGAGGAGTAATAAATAACATACGGTATACCAATAATACTACTTCACTAGCTGACTATAGAGCCAGGTGCATAATAATATCCAAAACACCAATAACCCACAAATTTGTCTTATCACTGAGACCATCACATAAGTGCATCAATACAAATACCTTGGCTGTTGGGTAAATGATAAATGAGACATAACTCACTAGATAAAGGAAAGTACTCAGCAACTAACACTTAAAACCACGATCTTAAAACTAAGAGTTCGAATTGTTGAATGATATATAGTTTCCATTCTCCTACACGGCTTAGAAGGATGGATGCCGACAAAGAAATTGCACAGCAGGCTGAAGCTTTTAAAATGTGAGTATATAAAAGAACCCTGAAAATAACGTGGTTCAAATAGAATAATAAATCTTGAAGCATTGGATAAATTGGCAAAAACAGATATATTATACACCATTAAAACAAGACAGATATAATATTTCGTCCACGCAATGAGAAACGAAAAGAAGAAAAATTCAGGGAAAGATGTCGTAGCCTAAGAACCTTCGAGAAATGATACTAAGACTTTATTCCGGGCTGATGTCTAAAAAATACAGATAACAATAATGATAAGCTAATCTTCGTTAGAAGAATGCACGTAGAAGAAGAAAAAGGATAAGTCTTAATCGTATTCAACAATATATCTGGGCAGGTTGAGCTACTTTGCAGCAAGAGAAAAAACCATTAGTATTTATTTTAATGAAGAAACCTTTCTTACACTGTCTTAATTTTCAACACACGACCAAGACCATTGATCTTGCTAGAAACTTATTGCTGTAAAAATGTCAATCCTAGCATGGGCGATGTCAGCTATGAATAAAATCACTAGATACGAAACAATGACATATTAATGTGTTACGTGTAGTAATCAAAGTGCTTACCGTTTGATTTTTTTGTAAATATGACAGTGGTAGTATAGAGTTTTCCTCTTACCGGCAGTTTTGAAAACTATTCTGGTTTAGAACGTGATATCTCCTCCCTGGGAGGTGTCGTTTGTTCTACGATCAAAACTCTCCAAGTAGTTATATCGCATAACTAGTGTAGCAGGTCGTCTGAAAACCCCTAGTTTCGTTTTATCATCAATCACTCTCTGGTCATATAGCAGCAATTTCTTCGAAAGGTCAACTATTTATTTGGGGAGTCTTATTATTTATTGCCGTCGCAGGCCAGACGCTCACAATATATCCATAAAGAAAACTACAATCGCCGGAAAATTCATGAAGCGGACAACAGCACCGCAGAATTTCAAATAGAGGTGTCCAAACTTGATTAGGATTGATGCAGAGAACCGATTAATCAAACTGATAAGCACAACTGTAAGCTAGTGTAGTAACGCTATAAGGAAATACTTGTTAAGTACTTCAACGCAATGCCCTCAAATCAACTAACCCCTCAGTTATTATTCGGGCGTATACATGTAATTGTAAACCTTTCAATTACAAACGGCGTTTGTCATCCACATTTGAATATGCCTCCCCTAAATATTTCCATCGATCCTGAGTTTTTGCCATGTTTACGCAACTTCTACCGTCAGTCTTTCTAATACCACTATCCCACCTTGTTAAGGGCTTCCCATTGTTCTTCTTCTGGTGATCTACTTTCGGTGGTTTTCTGTGCCAATCTCTCTGGATCCATTCTGGCTACATATTCGACCCATTGCCACTTTAACCTATGAGTTCTACGATATTTTAATGTTTGCTTTTTCTCTAATTCATTCTACTGTCTTTCGGTCCCTTAATGTGATGCCTAATATAGCTCTGGAAAGATCCTGTATCTCTATAGGGCGATTCCCCAGGTGGCAGATAGAGGAATTACTTCTAAATATGGGAAGTAGGCAAAAATCAAATACCTACCGCGAATCAAACAGAACCATAGCGTATGTATCCGAAACGGGCGGATGTAAACAGCAACTGTTTCCTAGGTTAGGGGCGGCTGAAAAAATCTTGCGAATCCGATGTTTGTTTGTTCGTTAATGGACAAGGTCTAGGCATGCAGAGTTCCAGGTACCTTAGACACCGACTGCTTTGGTCATATGGTCAAAGTCGGCTGTCGATTTAATTTTTCATTTTGCGTGCTTCCAGGGTTACGCTAAAGTTCATTGCTGTCTCAGAAAAGTGTGCTTGATATTTGATGTCATCATTTCTCATAAAAACATGGTTTCTGCATTAATTATCAATGATTTCACGATGCCACTTGGTCTGCCAAATCGATTTTGTAGGATTTCCATTATTCTTTGGAGCTCACAAAATGGAACCTCCTGATCGCTGGCATCACTCGTTAGGTATTTTTTGAAATTGCATAGGTTTTCTTCTGACGAGAGTCTTTACATTTCAATGGGGATCTAACGATTCTCAAAATAACATCTCGACTTGGTCATCTATGGTACTGTTTAGAACGGAGTCTGAACATCGGTATTTGGTTACGACTCATCGAAATTTCGTGAAATTTCTGGTTAGTAGAAGTGAGCCATTAAACTACTTTGATATGTTAAAACTGGTATTCGACCTCATGATCTTGAAACTTATCGTCTACTTTTTGGAAGTCTTCATCGATTGATACTTGATATTCTTCATCGATGCTAGCTTTTCCTAATACTAATTGAATCACCTGCATTTCTTGCTAAGGAATTTTGGCTAGAGCTTGGCCCATATTAACTTGAGCCTCGATTTCAGCATTTTTGAAGATGTTTTGCTAACTTGTTCCATATTTATACTATAAGGTCGTATAATTGCAGCCATTCCCACGTCAGGGCTTGCTTATTATTCATACTTCTCGCCGACATTCTGAAAATGGCCATTGTCATTATGTTTAGATTGCTCCAAGGACCAAATAATGTATGGATTCGATACACAATACAACGTTTGGACTGTTTTTACTAGTGATAAACTATTAGGTTTGACATTGTTCAAAAATTGTTGAACATCATCAAATCGACAAACTGATTTCTGTTCACAACTCCTATCATCGTTCAGGAAGTGGATACTGCTATGTGCTTTTAATCAGATGATGAAAAAATATGTAGTTGATATTTGAAAAAAATGTCTACGGTTTTTTGACTTTAGATAATAAGAGAATGTAAACTGCGACTATTCGTTGGAGATAGTGAGTAATAATTGAAACATAGGTAACCTATACATTGCAAATGTATGTAATTCCATTTTGTTTTATTTTTGGCTTATATTAGCATAATTACAGCTGTTGTACGATCTAACGATCTGTAATATACTTTCTTGTGATATAATATAATATTTAGTTGTTAATGTATTACTTGTTAGTTGTTGAAGGTAAGTAATCCAGTATTTGCAATTTGTTATTTAACCCTTATTGCTCACTATCTATGAATGCGTGATCATTGTACGATTTCACTTAGACGGTTTTACCGTTATACTGTTTTTGTTACGATGGGGTCCTTTAGTGGTTTGTTAGCTCAATAAGTCTTTGGGAATAGTGCCAGTTGGAACCACTTGGCGCCTTAAAATTTAGTTCTACTTCAAAGGTAAAGGCGACCCCGACTGTCTTCCGAGTTAGTCGTTGGCACGTGCCCGTTCCATTAGTGGCAAAAACTAATGTAACACTAATACCAACAATGTGATGCAATGACACTAGAGTACCTAATCAGAACTATGAAGTTACTACACCATCACATAACATCGTATCGCAGCCAACCTCATAGATTCACAAATCAGATGCACAATACCACGAATCTCAACAGAGAATGTCGGATGAGCTAAAACAATTTCGACATATTCAGCATAATTTGATATATTAACAATTAATTAACATAATTAGCGGCTGCCAGTTAGTCATGTTTATGATACGAGAGACACAGTCAGTCTTTAACCTTCACATACCTAATCTTCAAACGTCAAAGTCAACAGATTTGTAAGCACCTTAACTAAATTCTCTAAACGACTTATTCCTTTTAGAAAATCACTACTACCAAGAGACGGCAAGTTTAACTCGCCGAGCAAACGCAATCCCGACCATAACTGCTATTCTTTGATGTTTCACAATTCGATCGTTTTTACCTTCGTATTATAGTAATTAAGTGCGCTTAGGACAATTCAGGTGAGGCAATATATGCCCCAATTATAGGCTAACTTCAATATATGAGCAACGTATTTCCAAATAGCCGTAACAAGGGTTCTAAAGGCAATATAATATGCAGTTGAAGTAGATCTGATAACGCGGAAATAGTTTCATTGGTGTTAATAAGAACGAGACAGTGGTACATTGTTTCAGGTATCACATTTCCAACTATACTATCCTGAAAATAAGCAAAGGCAGCTCTTTAAAACTACTAAATCCTTAGCTGGATGGCAGACCAACGGAGGCCGCTAAAAATCTCGGGGCGCTGGTCTCTTTCAGTTCGCATATTGTACGATTGGCGGCATTGCTGCCAGGAGCCGGGCATCGCCCCACGTCGCCCGGGGCGCCGCATGCATCATCACATGGCGTGCATGTTCCCATTCATGCCCAATGTCGGGCCACTTAGCGGGCAATTCTCATGCAGAACCAGGCATTATTTCTCCGCGTACTACATCCAGCCTCACGGGAGCACGCTGGGTTTACTACCCGCATGATTGAGTAACTCGTAAAATATGAGATGATGAAAATGCACGCAGAGACTGTTATTGCTCGACGAATGCATGCATGTTAAATTAAATCAAGTTCACTCGAGTTCACGCGAACCACGAATAAAAGTTCCTCGCGCGCACAGGCATTGACATCTCCGGGTCGCCCGCTTGAGTTACGGGCTTCGCGTAGCGCGAGCATCGAAGTCTATTCGGGAATGACTGGTATAAAGGAGTGAAAGATGCGCAGATGATTTTTGGATGCAGGTAAGGGTTTTTGGAGCTGTTAGACAAGCCTTCAGCTACCGTGTTGTTGTTTTGAGGTAAAAAATTAAACCAGTACCATTTACAATGACGTAATTTATGTCGAGACTATACCAAGTGGCTTTTAAAACGTCTTGCACAAGGTAAGGAAGTTTCGAAAAATCCTGCAATGACAAAAACTAATTACTGAAATTAATATTTCTTGCACCTATGTATAACCCTGAACTATTTAGACCCATAGTATCGAATAGACTTTTTGTATTTTAGGGTTATGTTCTACTCAATGTGCAGCTGATAAAATCTTAGATTGCTAAACGGTACGTACTTTGTTTGTGTTTTCAGTTCATTATAACCATTGAAGCTAATAACATTGCGCAACAAGTACTTAGAGATTATAAATTAGAGCATGGAATGCTAGAAAATGAGGTTTGATAAATCTGTGGATATACGTATTAAAATTACGAAAGGTTTAGTTGTTTTCGTATAATTAGCTATTAGGAGTACTATACATATACTACTCCTATGTATATGCAATATAATACACAAATTTTGCTTACAAAAATTTGAGGGGATATTAATACAACTAGTTTGAGATATGAACGCATGGTCTGTCTTACTTATCTACAACTGCTCAAACTGGCGGCCTCTTATCTTCATTCTTCATAAATATTGTAATAACGTGTGAGTGAAGTATCCAGACCACGGCGCAATTTTTGAAAATTTTTGCTACTAGCCGAGAAATTCGCGTTCGAAGTTCAGAAGTGTCAATTTTAAAGAGTTTCGTAACAAGGTCTATGAGATGCCCCTACGGAAAAAGTCGAGTGGGTTTAGGTCCGGAGACCCCGCTGGCCAAGTAACAGGACCACCTGCCGCCAAGTGTATGTCATCTCGAACACTCTGGGCGGTTGTTGCGCTTCTTGCTTTCAGGCCGATGTCTAATGTTAGGAGCTCTACGGGTATACAGTATATAACAGATTGGGTTACAAAGAGGAAAAAAAGTTAATTTTTGACTTCTCAAAAAAAAATCACTCTTTATAAAAACCCTGCTTGTTCTCAAACTAAAAAAACACTTGCCAAAATTTAAATATCCCGCCAAAATTTAAATATCCCCTTTCATATACGGGGGAGGTTCGAAAATATGAAAATGGCTCAGCTATCAAGTACCCTTTTTTCTTCTTTGTAACCCAATCCGGGGACATACTGTATATAAAATTACTTGCATTGATGTCTCCCATGGTTTTTAAAATTAAGATTCGTTATGGTTAGTTTCATTATTAAATGACAAAATTCGTGTGGTTAGAGGTACGCGAGACCATGAACAAAACTTTAAGTAAGTATTTGTATTGCTTTTGAAGTAATTTATTAGCTTTAATCCAAGCCAAAACAAGAATGGATCAAATCTTAGTCTTGGAGGTCCAGAAATTCTATCGATCTTTTTTCTTCTCCTTCTTCTTCTTCTCCTTCTTCTTCTTCTCCTTCTTCCATGTCTTGTATCTGTGTTCCGTTATGTCGCTAGAAATACGTTTACTCATTTATCAACTGATCGTTCCATCTCCTGTACCCTCGTTAAGCATACAAACCTTCAGATGGTTCACATTCACTGACTACCTTACTTTTCGGTAGCAACACAACAAAAATAAATGTGGGATTTTCTCTCAATTTTTCATTAGGGTTGGAGGTTCAACATAAAGAAAACAAATTTGGCCTCGAGGAACAAATAACAACTTATATTAAACAAAAATGTGAAACAATTAAGTATACTCGTGCACTAGAAAAAAATTATTAAAGTTGAAATCACATTTAATAAATGTGAATTTACTGAAAGTTCATTGAAATCATAGTTTTAATATAAAAAATAAAATTATGTTATATAATAAACAATAGAACAATAACTTATACTTATATATTTGCAAAACTCATATAGGTACACACTTCTATTTCGTCAAATTATATAAATATTGGCACTTAAGTTTCAAATATGCCCTGTTCAGTATATTAAAAATGCTACGTCAAAACTATTTGTTGTATGGATAAAAACTAAAGTGCCTATTTTCAACAACAGTAGAGAATGAAAGCCTCTTTACGTTATGATAAATATGGATTATTGACTTAAATTGTTTACGCAAGTGATCCATTATAAAAGAAAGTCAATTAGAAGTAAATGAGCAATAAGGTAAGTCAAATATCTAAAGGAAATACCATGAACTTATTATGTTGGTTTCCGAGAAACTAGAGGTTGGTTACAGTTTATCCGACAACTGTTATACTGACAGGGGCCCTAGGTTGTAAGTATTTACAACGTAGCTAAAAATTATGCCACACCAAGTAACAACGATTTTGCTCTCCGTAGCGTATGGTGTCTTATTTATCGGTTTTTGTGCGGGCTTAACTTATTGACGTGTAGGTACGGTTTAGGTTTAAGTTGGTTAAACCATAAATTCCTTTCCGATTTTGACAATTTGAGGAACAGGTGATATGCCCATAAAAACCTAAAAAACGAATTAACTAAAGTAAGACTTACATACCCCCAAAAACAATGTATTTATGCTAAATTCCACAAAATACTATACAGGGTGTATCAGAAATACGTGTATTTTAATAAAGCCGGTTTTAAAATTATGGTTACAAATATACAGCGAAAGATCCCTCAGTTGCGATAGAAACGAAACGTTGTAAAAAAGTTTTATTGTTGAAAGCCATAGTGACTCCTTTGGTCAGAATTATGGAGCAAAATGTATGGAAAAAATAACGATTTTTGCGAAATGCTATAAAGAAAACTTATTCAACTTGGTGAGTTTTTCCACGTGTTAAAATTAACACAAGTATATCTGATATACCCTGTATATTTCTAAAATATATTCAATTATAGATACATTTTAACCATTGGATTATATTAATTCGCCTATATTATGTTCCAGGATGAGTGCAGAATTTTTTGAAAATTCTGTGTTAACAACCATTTACTATAACGGCCAAGGCAAGACAAATATTAGGATCTAAAACCAGGAAGTTCTTTGTTGATAATTTTGAATACTTCCTTATCAATTAATTGTTACGAGCCCTACTTTACCAACCAATTACCAGTTTTCCAGCCTTAACCTTGACAATTTAATGTGTTAAAGAGTTGCCTACCTATGATGATAAAGCAGTTGCATATACATCAGGGACAAATATAGAGTAGTTGCTCTTAGTTCAATAATAATTATGTAGTTAATACGAGAAAAAATCAAATCAATTTTGCAGCCAATTATTGCTATGCAATGTTATACTTTTCGTGGGCCTTTCTAAACTTTTTCGACCTATTACTCCTTTCTTTGCGAGCCTCTGTAGATCTATTGTATCTGTCGGTACCAATGTCAATTTTATCTTTTGAACTCTGTGTTCAATTTCCTTCCTGTCGCTTCCGATATAATCTGCTACGGATCTCAACACTATTCGTTCTATTTTGTCTTTAATACCCAGTTCTTCGTTTGAAGAAATAACACAACATACACGATATTGTAATGTAAGATGTAAAATGTAGTACAGTAAATCACTAAGGCAGAACTATTATAAAGTAGATGAATGAAACTGGTTCTAGCCCAGTTGTAGTGGTTCTGAACTGTGCTAAGTTGTTAACGGTAGCAATACAGACTAACAAATTCAAGATGTAACGATCTGCAATCACTGATTTTACATCAGTCTCAATCAAGACCAAGAGCCTTAGTATATTAGACTAGGTACTGTACTGGTCCAATGAGTAGTAATTTTGGCCTTGAACTCAATCAAGACAAGGCCAAACCAAACTTAAATTTTATATTCCGGGTTAACATTTTGGCATATCAGAGGGCTCACTTGTTCGCGAGCAATCAGTGACTGAGCGTCCCTGTTTCCAAACCGCCACTGTTCGATTAAAAATACGGGTAACATTATATGGCTATAAATCTCGGAGGTGTGGGAAACACGACACCCCACGGTCGACCCTAATAAGCCGGCAATTCGCGGTTACCAATTCAGACGTAAGCGTATTACAACATTTCTGGAATAATTTTGCAAGTGTTGGTTTACTGGCACAGAAACCGCGACAGGTAGAGTTCGCGATTTTTCGTTGAGGAGTAATTAGCGCCGTGCTGTAGTACTGGTAGTGAGCAATTTGCAAATGCGTCCATAAATAATCGTGATTGCCAGTCATAGATTGAGGCGGCCGTAACTGTATCCGAGCAAATGGCCGCACGACTTTGTTGCGTTTCATAAATTGCAGGCTCTGAATTTTAGTCTTAGCTTAACGAGCCGGTGTTGTCAGGTCGAAAATTAAAATTCTCCTAGTCGGAACCCGATAGTTGCCAGGGTTTCGTTGACGTTATTTGAATTTGACATTTGGCTACTTCTTTAATTTCAATAAATCCGATGAGAATGTCTCGATTTCATCGTACTATAATGAATTACTGTACGTAATATGTCCGGAGAAAATTTCAGTTTCTAGAACAAAATCCTAGATTTTTACATGATTGCATGCAAGGAGCAAATACATACCTAAATGGGGAATTTTGACTTCAACTATTAACACAAATTATGTTTTCAAAGCAACATAATTCTGAATATGTATATGCCGAGCGCGCCGATAACACTAAGGTGTCCTAGGTTATGAAGGCTAATAGCTGCTACAGAAAGGGGAAGAAGGAGACCGACTAGAAGAAGCCTAGAAGATGAAAATGTTACTACTTGTGCTCAGTGCAAGCAATTTCAAAATATTTTGAAATTGTCCAATTTTCACCAAATCTTTAAATTGCAATGAACATTCCCACACCTGGCAACACTGTTAACGAGCTGTATGCTGGGGCTGGAAGTAAGATGAAAGGCATCTCTTAGTTTTTGATTGCGGACGGATTCCCGTTTAGGTTTATTTGCAGCGACCCAGCTACGGCTTTCAGCCCGGAACAAAATAAAACCAAAAGAGCTGGCGCGGAGTAATTAAAAGCTTTAAAACTGCCGTAAATCAAGCTAGACAATACGAAAAATGCAGGTAGCTAGCTGTAAACGTGATGCACCCGTTCCGAGCGCTAGAAAGGTTACTAAATTGCTAGAATGTCTTGAGTGGTCGTTGCGTAAGCTATTTGATAAGTTATGCGCTATAAACGCTTACATTTAATATCTTTTTTGATTAAGACGTTAAGCGGCTGTTTATTATTTATAATAGCAATTATGTCAAATGCAAATTCTAGTGGGCAGCAGATAACCCTTGCTTCAGTTTGCCATTTCTATCAAAATACTATGCAGCATCTATAAACTACGTTGTGAGAAGTACTACATTCCAATACAATCCTTATTTTTGTATATATGTATTATCTGGAGTACTGATAAAACAAAGGGAAAGGGGGGGAGTAGGAATAATTGTAAATGAAATCAAACAAAGGGTAATTAAATATGAGGCAATGAGCTTCAAAATGAGATCGTGTAGCCGGCTGGGAAAGCGTTTGCGCTTGCAGTCGGCAGGTAGTGGGTTCGAGCCCTATATTCGGACATCGGTAACATCGAACGCTTTCCGGCCATCATACGAAAACCCTTCTTCCTGTTAATGGGTCAGACTAGCCACCTGCCCAGCCTGGGGATGAAGAAGGTAGTGGAAGAAATAAGAGATTGTAATACAGAAATAATAATAATAATGGGCGATTCCAACACCAGAGTAGGAAGGGAAGAAAACCGGAATAGAATGGATACTGGAAGAAAGATGGGAAAGTTTCAAGAAAATATGGAAAAGCGGTCACAATTTGTAGAATAAGAAAAGTGGACAAGTACAGAAAAAGAACAATATGGTGGAACGAGGTTAAAAAAAGGTAAGAATATAGAAGTGCAAGAAACCGAGTACCGGAAATTAAAACTGCAAAGCTAATAGTAGTTTAGCAAAGAGTTGAACGAAACGTATAAGAGAAGAAGGGGGTTTTGGACTTGAACATAAAGGAAAGGAGAAAATCACAGAAAATAAATTATAAGAGTAAAAGATAAGAATGATCGGATCAAAATAGACAAAAAAGAGATACTGGAAGACAGGAATTTTGTTTGAACATCACCTAAAGAATACAGAAACGACGATAAATGAAGGACAACAAGGAGGAGAAACAGAGCAAACAGAAAGTATTAAAAGAGAAGTAGAAGAAGCTCTAAGCAAAAGCTTCAGGGAACGAGTTCAGTATAGAGAGGAATAAAGCAAACAAACAGTCTAAACTCACTATTGTTTATAACAGTAATTTCATATAATAATAATTAAAAAAACAATTAAGATTATATATACAGTAATTGGATACAGAAACTTCGAACCGGTAAACGCGAGTCGTTTAATGTACGCCGATGGTACATACAGTAATAGTAGCTGATATATCTATGACAAAAGGGATACATTTACAGGCAAAAAATAAGACGAAAATTGAGGTAAATATGAAAAAAGTAACACACCCATAGTAAATAATTACTGAGAATGAAAAAATGGACGCAGAATTTACGAATGGAGCGAAGATGTATTATGCACAAAATAAATTGCTCTATAAAAAACCGAATTAAAAAAAAAGTGAAATTAATTGTATCTATACAATATCGTTACACTAACGCGATAGAATATAGTAAATATTGCTATGAACACATTTTAAGGCTCTATGATTATTATAGTAATTAGTAAATTGCATGCAAATCAAATATTTTATAAAATATTCCAGGAATCTGCTAGTTTAATTTTTGTAAATAGTATAAAATAGCACTGGTTTTCATAATTGGTAAAACTGTATTAAAAATAGTGTTAGCCTTGATTTAAACAAAATGTGATCAGAGTAGACTTGAAAACAATGTTAAACGATGAAGTATCGAAGTCAAAGACTTGGAGAAAGGAAGCCCAGCTGAAAGATGTTGTTATTTTGATTTTCCCAATAAATAAGTGTAAAATTGTGAATAAATACCCTTTTACCATTTAAGTGAGTTTAAAAATTGATTGATGTAGTGGAGTGCATTCATTCGTAGCACCTCTGCAGAAGTTTGAAAAATGTTTTTATCGGTGCATCAAGTGTAACCTTGTATTTCGATGGATGTTTCGGAGGTGCTAGCAGAATAACTAGAGCCCTTGGAAGCTGGAGGTAGGCAGTAACCTTCGTGGAGAGCATTGCAACCCTGGGTGTAAGCAACAGGGATAGCTTGAAGCTGTTGTTGGCACAACAGCGGTACGTCCTGTGGCGGTGTTGAAAGGCTGACCAACAGACAAAGAGGGGGAAAACCATCGTGGGACTCGCTAGGAGCTCGAGTAAAAGACAGAATTTAATGCATTTCGTGATGGCGTCGGTTTGGTTGTTTTGTGAGGTTGGAACGCTATGTTTAACTTAATGTTCCCTTTAGTTAAATAATATCTTGTATGGTATCTATCCCATTAGTCAAATCACCATTACACAAAGAGTTTACTTTTAAACTATAGAAAATAATACCACGATAATTGATTTGATGGCAAATGTATTTCTTGTAATTCATATAAATCAAAATAATACTTGCTAGGATGTACAAACCCGACCTACTTTGAGAATAAAAAATCAATTATTTATTTAACTAAATAATAACAACCATAACAATATAGAAATGAAACATTTAAGAAAACAAAATGAAATATGATACAGAATGAGAGGATAAACGAGATGGTAGAGCAGGAGTCAACTGAAGAAGACAGAAAAAAAATAACTGAATTGGTATTGGCATTAACTAAAGATAAATCCAAAGAAAGCATGTAGAAAAGTACTTGAGGTAGGAAGGTTAAAAAAAGAAGAAAGGGAAGCAAGTTGCAGAACTGTAAGGGTACGAGGAAACACACCGGATGAAATGGAAATACTGGCGAAAAAAGCAAATAATGAGTTCAAGAAGATACGCAATCCTAAATATAATGCCTGTCAGCCTAAAATAGTAAAAGGAATGCAGAAAAAGAAGAACAACAAGAATATATATTTTCAGTTATAACGAAATTAAACAATATACATTTAGATAGGTTGTTTCTTTGTTATTTTTTATCATAGTAGTATAAACACCATCATTAAAATTAATATTCTATGTCATTGTCATTAACGGTAACGACCTGTATCAGATCAACCGACTTTCATCATGGATGTCATGCCGAGAAAGCCAGGAAATATTGTGACTATAGGTGGACACACTTCAGTGACAGATGTATATTGAATCCAAAAGTCCATCGAAAACGTGACAAGAGACGAACTACTTAAGTTCATAGCGACTTCAAGGGCACCTATCCTTTAAAGAAAATGTTATGAAGTTCTTTTTTGGACCCGAACTACTCGTTATCTATTGAAGCGATGATAAGCACATAAGTATAATCAGTTAGTGGAACATTTGGGCAGTGAATTGATAAAATTGTTCTCATGGAGAGGCAATTTCCAATACGCCTCTACTACACGTCACACATCAAAATTAATGTATACATATTTTCAAGAGATGAAAATAACTTTCTTAGTTTGCTCTGGTAATTCACCACATTTATTTACATACAACTAATTAACCATTTTCAGTAATTTACAACTTTTTTATATTTTCTCTAATAATCTGTTTACATGCTTGTAGATTTTTGACTCCTCTCCGTCTTCTATCTTTACATTTACCCTTTAAAATCACTTTACCTCTTTCCCGTTTTAAAATAAAAATTTCCTATTGAAAGTTTATGTAACATCGTTATGTCGTTATCTATTTCTTTCTGGTCTGTTATTATAAATCGATCTCATTTCTTGTGCTGCTGCTGATATCAGGACTCAACTTTGTTTATTTTCAGTATGCTGTCTCATTGAAAAAAGGTATTCATTTTATGTAGCTGACGTTGCAATACAAAAACTGAACTCATCTTCAGTTAAGATACAACACAAATAATGAAGCGAAAAAAAGAACTGCGATAAAAATACGAAGTGGCAAAACTTCTTCTCATTTCTTATTATTTCTTCGTCCAGCCTTGTTGATCCCAAAAAGGTCGTCACGTTTGTCGTGGCTTCTCTCTTCTCATCCTGGTATCTGATTGGTACATGTACTGCCTTCTAGTCATTATTCTTCGTTTATGCGTCGTGCGTGTCCATACCATATGTGCTTCGACCGTGCTCATAAGAGTTGCCAAAGCAAAAATCCTGTAAATTATTTTATCTACCTCCCAGTACGATTCAGATTTAACTATGTAATGAATATGCATTTTTATGGACGTCTTGGTTGCCACTGAAATTGGCATGTTTACACAAAACACAATTTAAGTAATTAGCTGTTCAAAACTAGTTTTTAAAATTAAATTTAAAAATTATTTATGCAAATGCTTCTACCACGCGGACACAAGTAATTAATTGGGCATCACTAAGCCGAACTTATTGGAAGAGGCATTTGGGGAGTGCCTAGGCGCTGAAGCACTTGTGGCTACTTTGTTCTCCTCTGCTAACTTTAGTTCTGCTGGTTCCACTTCTCGTTTTGCCCGTTGAACATATGATTTACATACGTTCAGCCCTGTAATTAATTGTGTAAAAGTGAAGATCATATCAACGTATCATATATCAGCCCATTTTTGCCGATGACACCCAGTCATCTAGAACTGTTTTACAACTTTAAGATAACAAGGTTTGCCCGAGGCGGCCTGTTCTCGGAATAATCCGTTTTGCTTCACACCACAGACGCAGTGTTACAGTTTTAACTGATGCACGCACTGCAAATTACTGCTTTCGCTTTAGGTGGTTGCAGCAGCGGACAGCTCGATCACGTTAAGTGGCATTTTTAATATTTACTGAAATTCGTAAAAATGAGCTTTATTTTATAAAGCGGTTTTGCCTCTCACTTTTTTTGTATGCAGAAACAAAGCTTGGTTCATATATGCCTTCACTCAATGTTGCTAATGCATGGTATATTATTTTGCTCTAGGAAATGGAGTAATCTGTCTATAAACATACATTCCTACATTCAAATGGTTCTGGAAAAGCAATTGATCGTTACCTGAACATAAGGTATATTCAAGGAAAACGTTGTGAGCAAAAAGAAATATATGATTGATGAGATAGAAAATACGATCAAACAAATGACTACGGTCTCAGATTAAGAACAACAGAATAACTCACGATTGCCAGGATTCCAACGAAAAATATGTAAAATATTGCTAGGCTACTTTTGTACATTTACGTTGAATTGCAAACGCCCCTCTACTTTTGTATTGCTCAAATTATTTTAAAATTAAATTAATTTAATTTAATTTGTCTTTACAATCCGCAAGAGTACACTTGCAATGATATCGTGATAACCACGCTTTGGCAGAACTCAAAGATAATGGTTAATAATTCTTGCAAAACTTAACATGTGTTTACCTTTAGTTTATTAATTTGACTGCACAACATAACTTGTAAAAAATATGAGACTCTTATTTTACACGACTCGTAACTCAGAGTACATTTTTAATAGCATTAATTTAATTTCGGGGGCACATGAGGGTCAAAATATGAGCGAAATTTATTCTTACCAACAGACTATTCAATTCCCATTTTTGCCAAACTTATATAATTGTATCTGAACAAACATTTACAGTTCTTTCGCGAGCTCATAAAATAAGGCAAAAATAGCCCCCACATTTTTGTACCGCCACTAGAATCTTTCCCTTCTCCAAAGTAGAACCGTTGAAGCACACAAGATAGCGGCGTCAGCTTTCTCGTTAGTTGACACCTCCCAACAAAAATTACCAAATAAATTGCAAAAACGGCTTCCACGAGGCATTTATACTAAATGTTAAAACAAATGACCATCATGAAAACCCAGTGATTTGATTTGACTATTATCAAAAGGACGCCATTCGAACAGAAAGTCAATTTTTTGAAACAAATGCTTTACGAAATTTATAAAAATGATTAAGTATAATTATTACATACAACTCCTACATTCTACCTTAAAATTAACCCCAGAATCATTTTCAGCGCACCTCGAAGCTTAAATATGTCCAATTTCACGTTGATCCGCTCATTTTCAACATTTAGGGCTACGCCTTCCATAAATTGTAGACCCGACGCCAAAATACTGCCCATCAAGACCCAGAGCACGTGTAGCAATGTTATCGCTGCTTGAGATCACAGTTTATCGAAGATCTAAATAACTTTCCAAATCTGAGAGGTACATCTCATAATTTATCACAAAGTGCAAAGTGTACAGTGTTTGCACGCATTTTGTAGCATCCCAAGGAACCTCCATCTACTCATCCTGCTGTCAGCATGATTTTCAGTTCGAAGAAAGCTCTCTGCAACTCGACCCAACATGAAATTTTTATCACGATGCAAATCGAAATAGGTATGTTGCATATTTTGCTCTTCTGGCTGCAATTTCAACTTTTTCTTTGCTTGTCTGACTTTACAGCTGCCGAAAACCATCGGGCCCAAATCGACTGGCATCGGCCTGAAGTCAACCACCGAACATCGAATGTCCCCTCGGATTACAGAAAACAAATAGCTATCCAGGCATTTATGTTACAAGCGGTATTGTGCAGTGTTTTATCGTGTTTCACAATGCACACAACAGTATGTTCTCACATAGTTTAAACGGCACTGTTAGTTTATATTTAGCACGTAAATCACTTTTTAAGCGTTCAACGTCTTCTATTCCTTGCCAAATATAATACAATGGTCCTTATTAGGAAGTTTGAACAAAATCAGTATTTCAGGCAAAATTTACCTGAATTAGCCAAATCTAACCCAACTTCTCTTCGGGTGAAACTGAAATCTCACGAATTTACCGCAATGCTGTGTAATGCAACCCACACTATCTGCGTTAGATGACCTACTTATAAGACTTTCTTTCAAGTTGTGGAAATTTGTGTCTTTTAATAGTAAGCCTGTTTGACAATTCATACCTGCATAAGGCTATATTTGCTATGCATTAATATTTGTAATGCCAGCAACGTTCATGAACAAACAACTTTTAATGGTAAAATTTACATTATACAACCCCTTTTCGCTTGTGGAACGATATTATTGCAATAAACTTTTTAAATTAATATCGCATATGATAGACATCTTATTGCGGCCGTTGTCTTCCTTCCCCGGATAAGATTCTCCATTTCGCTCGCTTTTCCAATCCCTCACCCGGCATACCTCTTCTCTCCATTGTCTGATTCACCCCATTTCTCGACGATTTCCTGTCCTCTTCTTCTTCTCCCACTGGGCTTCAGTGATGAGGTTTATTCATCTGCTGTCGCTGACTATTCGTACGCGTCGTAGCATCTTTTTCAACGTTCATCCATTGCAATATTTGTTGATACTCACTCTATTCATTCTCGTTAGTCTGCATCTCCACTTTCAGCATTCGATTTCTGTCGCCGCCATTTTGCCCTGATATTTTTGTTCATGGTTCAGATTTCAGCCCGGTATATCATGATGCTTTCTACGATAATTTTATATATCTGATGATATGGTATCCCATATGATAGCCTTTAGTTGCTGGATACACGCTCTGGACTCTCTTAACCTGCTCTTAATTTCTTCCTCTGTGGTTGCGTCCTTTGTTACGTATTCTAGATGTTTAATTTTTTCTAGATCACACTACATCTTCAAATGTTTTATTGCGTCTTCGGATGTATTTAGGTATTTGATCTCGTTCTTGAAGTTTCTTACCATGAAATTTAGATCATCGTTGTCTGGAGCAATTACTACTTGAAGCTGAATATATACATTTGTCTATCTCTAATCAGTATCCCCATCCCTACTTCCTTTAAATGTTTGTTCTAAGTAAATTTTGTATAGGGTAGGTGAGGTGACGCATCGCTGGAGAAGACCTCTCGTTGTTTCAAAGCTTCGGGTTAGTCTCTGTCAGGAATTGTCTTACCATATAATTTAGATCCTCTTCGCTTTGAGCAACTAGTACTTAATCGTCAGTAAAGCTGAGTGTATACAGGTGTCAATTTCTAATCGGAATTCCCATCACTTTCTATGCTTTAACTATTTGTTCTGAAGATACTTTAAATGGGATAGGTAAAGTGGGGCATCTTTAGAGAAGATCCTTCGCCGTCCTGATGCTGGTGTTACTCTCTTCCTGAAGGTATTTTTCAACGTAACTTATATCTGCTTCACTTCGTGCAACTACTACTTGGTTGTGAGAGAAGCTAATTGTATAGAAGTGTCTATTTCTAATCGGTATCCCCATCCCTTTCTTTGTATGTCATAAATATTTGTTCTGAATTATTTTAAATAAGGTAGGTGAGGTGAAGCATCTCTGGAGAAGACCTCTCGATGTTTTCAAGCTTTGGATTAGTCTCTTCTTGAAGAATCCCTACCATGTAACATACATATTTGTCGTCTTCACCAACTACTGTTTGGTCGTCAGTGAAGCTGAGTGTACGTATACAGGTGTTTAGTTCCAATCGGTATCCGCCCATCGCTTCGTATTTTCATTTCCATAACTTAAGTGTTTGTTGTAAATATATTTGAAATAGGGTAGGTGAAGTGAAGCATCTCTGAAGAATACCCTTCGCAGTCTTAAAGCTTTGATTTAATCTCTTCCTGGAGAGCTATTACCACGTAACTCACATCGTCGCTGTCCTGAGCAATTACTACTTGGTCGTCAGTTGAGTGTATACAAGTGTCTTTTCTAATGGTGTTCCTCGCACTTTGTATTTTCCTTTCCATGTCTTACGTGTTTGCTTTACATATATTTTAAATATGGTAAGTGAGGTGAAGCATCTATGATAAGAACCTTCGGTGTTTTAAAGCTTTAGTTTCTTTTTGGAGGTTCCTTAGACCTTCGTCGTCTTGAGTAACTACTACTTGATCGTCAGTGATGCTGAGTGTGTAAAAGAGTCTTTTCTAGTTTCCTTTCGATGTCTTAAGTGAGATGAAGCATCTTTGGATAAAACCCTGCCATGTTTTAAAGCTGAGTAAGTACTAGTTGGTCGTCAGCGAAGCCGACTGTATACATGTGTCTATTTCTAATCGGTAGCTCCATCCCTTCAAATGCTCATTTCCCTTTCTTCAATTTTGTTCTAAATATAGTTTAAATGGGGGAAGGTGAGGTGGAGCATTTCTGGAGAAAATCATTCGTTGTTTAAAGCTTTGGGTTAATATCTTTCTGGAGGTTTCCTACCATGTAACTTAGATTATTTCATGATTATTCAGGCTTTCACGGCCATTGGCATTATGTAACGAACGAATTCCGGGATTGGACCGTGCCATTATTGAAATTGAAGCACTCAGCGTTTCAATCACTTTCATAAGGGGCTTTATCAGGAGATAAGTAAAAGAGCACGGTAACAACGTGTAAACCACACCAGACGCAAATCGTTTTAAGGGAAGGGATAGAAGAGTACGGTAACACAACATGTGAACCCGTCAATGGCCAAACTCTTGTAGCGATTGGAGGATCAGTTATCGCCGAACATCAACGCGATAGCGGCCATAAGATTGTTTTCGATGAAATTTCTATTATCTGCAAATCGCCATTTTTCTTTAGCAAAAATATTCGCGGAGCCAGTGAGAGAAACACTCTAATAATTTCAATCGAGACGAAGGTTTCCATGTGAAAAGCGCTAATTTCTAAACCTCGCCCACCGCCATCTTCGCCCACCGCCATCTTCACCCAGCCGCGACGACACTTGCCTATAAATCTTCGCCTTCCTCCTTCCGATCGTTAGAAGAGTTTCGGCACTGGCGTATTTCACACGTTGACTTACCGTGCTCTTCTATCCCTTCCCTTGCAAAAGAGGTTCGGCTATGGCGTGGTTGACACTTCTGAAGGTGGGCGAAACTTTGAGTTTTTCATTCTTAATAATGAAATGGTTCACTCCAGGAAGTCGCTGATTACATATGTTATTTATGTTTATTGTTAAGAAGGCTAATATTTGATATTTCTATCTGTCACTATAACGATTACGGGTGTTATCGTGTTATCCAAATGGATTTATTGTTGTCAAAAAATAATTAGTTTCATTTACCTGGATTGTGTCGTGTGTTGCTTTTTCATCCAATGTTGAGCGCTTTAGTACTCCATAAAGGATATGTTTGTACCAACAAAAAGAAGAAATAACAATAACGTTCCGCACATCATAAGACTTCAAAAGCTAAAATCCTACACCTTCTTCCCCATTGTTGATTGAGTGAACGTCTGCTCAGTTTGTTTAGAAATCCGCGGTAGTGGATCAGAAGTGGATTAAACATTTATTAGGTTTGTTTTGTGGAGTGGAGTGTGCCAAGCATCTGCTTGCACAAGCAAACGCACTAAATGCTTTGCTAACTGTAAACCGTTTGTTACCGGCGGAATTAGCATATGTGAACGGCCGAAATTGTGGTTCTCGAGATTTCGCGGGCAAATTCCGTGCGAGAGGCGTGAGTGCATTAAGCCCGAAATAAAGCACTCGGGCCGCTAATTTTCGGATCCGCGGCGGTTCGCGAACAAGACGGCAATTAGGGTGTGCAGGCCGCCGAAAAACGGCGCAAATAACGAGCCGCCATTTAACGGTGCCTCGTGTTTAACATAACGACGATTTTACGGCGATTTTATAGCGCTGCATCGCTTACGACCTGATTATTGTTTATTTCTGCAATTCGTTCGGCGGAATAGACCTAAAGCAGCGGGGTGCTGATTGCCTGCGAGCCCAGGCATTCTTCGGCTTTGTTTCCCAATTTGGGTCAGTTCCTCTTGGTTTCGGATTATGTGCGTGCTGGGATATCATTGGGCTCCTTTTTACTTACGGTGTGATTTATCGGCTATAATTTTTCAGGGCAAACAAACTCAATTTTAGTGCCCGTTAACATGATAATCTCCTTTACAAATATCAGGTGACAAAAACCTTTTTTAATTTTAATAAACGTTAGCTGGAAACTAATTTTATTCTGTGTAACATCCAGAAGTAATAATCAATCTTAATATTCACTAAAGCTATTTATGCAACATGTGTACCGAGCTCCCCTTTTTTGCTCGACGAAAGTATTGTAATCAGGAAAAGTGTTTTAAGATCTTCAAGTTTCAGAGTCACTAGATGATGAGTAACATATTTTCTCAATTCCGTTTGTCTATGTGTTAGTCGGTCTGTCTGTCTGTTTGTTGGTCTATCTATTGGTGCTACAGCTTAAAACTATTTTTTGGAAGAAAACCATATTTTGCATGCGGTCTACCTGGCTCGAAATCGACTATACTTTTCGTCAACTATATATATATATCTTTTTTTGTTTTAACTCGAAGACTATTAGTTGAATAAAAGTAATCTTTTGCACATAGCTCAGGTTTCTACTCTTGACGAAAGGAGACATTTTGGACTCAAGAGATACAGGGTGAACATCTTAAAAGGACAGAAATCTGCAGCGATTGATGCGACAACTCCTGAACTATATTAGACAAAGTATTAGAAAAAACTAATATTTTGTATACAGCTTAGACTTAGACGATTGACCAAAATAGTAAATTTTGGGCCCATCAGATACAGGATGAACTTCTTCACAAATTTGATTTATTTTTGATATATCTCCAATTTGTTAGATATGTATAAATAATATTTTGGATATAGCTAAAGCTTTTATTCTCGACGAAAAATAGTAAATATTTGATAGAATAGGAAGAGGTGGACAACAGACACAGGATGATTTTTCTCCTATGATATTTTCCCCTTTCGAGGAAAGTTCCGTGGAAATCCCTTTCATCATCATCATCATAAACAGCGTTATAGGTACGTATATCCCATCTATGAACTTACATCGCCCCAGTTTGTCGCCAGTTTGTTCGGTCAGCGGTGGTACTCATCTACTGACTTCCGGCTATTTTGCTGATGTCATCCTTCTACCTTATTTTAGGCCTGCCCCAGTCTCTTCTAACCATTCTTCGCCTCCACTCAGTCACCGTTTTATTTCATCGGTTGTCTTCCTTTCTCATAACGTGTCCTGCCCATTGCCACTTGAAACTTTCGATGCATAGCGCTGTTGCTATGTCTTCCAGTCTGGTTTTGTTTCTAATCCAGTTATTTGTTTTTATGTCTTCTAGTCGTACTCCTAACAATGATCTTTCCATTGCTCTCTGTGCTACTTTCACCTTTTTTTATTGCGGTCTCTATACGAGACCATGACTCACTAACATACACTAGAGTTGAGAGAACACATTGATTGAACACCCTAGTTTTGAGATACTGTGGATATGCTTCTGTTTTAAACACAGTTCTTAATTTTCCATGGGACTTTACTTCTATCGACTTCCGCTATTTGGGTATTCATCGCAAAGGTTAGCTTTTCTTACTGGCCATGACTTTCGTTTTTGTTAGATTCATAAACCCTTTACAGATTTTTATAAAAGTGGGAAGTTTACTCACTTAGTGAAGCGAATGTTGTAATTCCTATGTTATATTGATACAAATGTATGCAAAGCGTATAAAAAAGAAGCACATGGTTTTCAAAACTAAAATTACAGTTCATAGCTGGCATTTCGTCTTAGAAGAAAACTATTTACATATCTAATTTTGAATGCGCGTGGTACCGAGTAAATAACTACATTTATAAACAAATAATAACGTATAGTTCTTGAACTTTTATGTGCTAAAAATAGCAATGCATCTATAAAAAAAAACATCGAACGATAATATTGTTGGTCTTAAGTGAATATGTTGCTTACTATAATACTGACATTCAACAGAGTGAGATCAGAACCAATTTGCAACACACAAATTCATATACCTAACGTTCCATACTACACGTTCAGAATGTTCTACTTTGATAGCATCAATAATGGAGCTTATCTATTTATTTCATCACCAGCCTAACACACAATTACGGTATGGGCGTGTATTCAAATTGACAAAAAGAAAATATAAAGATGACATAAAAATAAGAAAAGAAAAACAGATCAATACAAAATGGTAGTTCCTATGTATTTTCTGCATCGAATTTTTACTAAACAATAATTTTGTTCAAAATAAAATTTAAGAAAAAGGGCAAAAATGTGTACATAATAGTTATTTGTAGTTTTTATCACGAATGTGGAATGTAGTTGCCGAGGCTGTAGGACCGAGGCAAATAAAACACATGAGGGATAAAAAAGAAACTTCAGTGCCGAGGTGCACATACATTTTTTTTCCGAAATCGCGAAATTATATACAATTACAAAGATTGAGGTTAGGAGAGTTAACGTGGGGTTGACTATTAATTGTCATTGGGTACCATCTACAAAAATGTCCAAAATAAGCTGTTAAGGTAACACACAATACTCATGTAGGAAAAAATAAAAGTTTAACAAAATGTATTAATTATAAATATTAATTAAAACATTTATTACAATAAATCACTAATTATAAAATATTTTAAGGAAAAATATTAATTAGAAATATATTAGTTAATATTCTTACAACTGAATGATAGGTAGTTGTAAATTGATTTAATGAATTTCGTGTATCTAAAATTACAAACATTTTATTTAGTAATCTTTACTGTAATTTAACGATTTGGATTGTTTGAAATATTATTTGGCTCCAATTTATTTGAGCTTGTTAATGTGGCATCACTTAAGTCGATGGTGGGCACTAGGATTGTCCTTGCAGAATTCTCGTTGCAAATATTTGTTTTAAGCTCAACGATGACACTACATATTCCTCAGCAACATTTGCACCTTTCCACCCATGGTGTTGTTTTAAAGTTATAAGGTTTGCCTCCGTATTTGTAAAAAGAGTTGCAGATGTTCTTCTAAGAGTATGTCCCGTATAAACATTTGGATCAGGTAATTTTAGGTAGTTAGCTATTAAACTTGCTATTTTTCCAAAAGTATGAATACGAACTGGCTGAACAGAGCATCTTCCCAAGAAATAAAATATAAAGAATATTTTCGCAAATATCAACAATGTCTATAAATATTGATTGGATTTAAATGTTCGTAGGTTTGATTAGCTACTGTAAAAATTCGTCTTTCTCCAGTTTTAGAATCGGGTATTGCAATTATCAGTAAATTTTCTTTGTGGTCTATATCATCTAACGTCATATACTTGAGTTCATCCATCCTGCACGCACCTGCGATTCCGAAAATCAAACAATGCATAAACTGAGTAAGTAGGTATTAATCATAATATAGATTTACAATCAATAGCATTACCTTTCACATTAAGTAGTATTTATCTGGAGCTTTAATCCCAAGTTTATTTAATCTTCTCTACTAAACACATTTCAGTTATTCGGTTTGTAGCCTACGTTGTGGTGTTTTCTAAATGCAATTTAGTCTTGAAAATGTAGATATGTCAATGTTGTATCTAATTATGAACTTCGAATTTAACATTGAATATGTGCCCATAACGTTGAATATTTCAGCATTTTTTCCTTATCGGAGAAGTATGCAAGAAAGACATTTTCACTGTAATTGGTTACATATTATTTTTAGTCCAATGTAAAAACGTTTCGAGGTGTTTTTCATAAATCAGAGCTGATTTTTTGGCAAAAAATTTTTGAGACTTGCGTGAGTTTCATACTGTTCTTAATCTCAAAAATTCTTTCTTCTCCATTTATTGACACATATTCAAATTACATAAGAAAATTGTTATATTGATGTAATACAATCAGATTTTTAGTTTTCCGCTATACTCTAAAAGTTCAAGTAAATATTATTATTTACCTTCTCTCTTCTATAAGAAGTACTTCAAATTAAACTTCTGCTATTTTTTGTAGACAATTAAAAATAACAAAGAGCGGGCGAAAATGTTGCTATCGAAGTGGAAAAAATCCATTAACTGCACTCCCCAGTGCCTGGTCGTCGGAGATTTAAGTATACCAGTGGACTTACCTGAAACAAAGAAAATACAGCTTAATCAATATATTAGTAGAGGTTCGGAGAAAACATCTTTATCATTTTACAAAAATTTAATAATATTTTGATATTCAAGCAGTTCTAGGCAGTTTTTACATACCTATGAAGAATATTAAAAATTTGTAAGCAATAATTGCTGTGATCCTTTCGAATTTCGAACTATTTTTGGTCTCTTATTGTCTTTTACTCTCTTATTCTCGATATCCAAACTTAAATTTACGGATTTTACAAGAAATGTTGTATAATAATAATAATTTGCTTTTATTAATTAAGTACACCTCTCAATATTTACACAGAATTGTGTAAGAAATATATCAGGGCGAGGTTCAGCCAGTAGTATAACTACCGCCTGCTCTGCCACCTAACCCTTAACCACACAATCATAGTTCACAATATGGCTCAAGTGATTCACATAACGCTAGTATACCGCGAAATTTATAGACGTAATCGTTTTTTTTAAGTTTAAGTATGGCGACGCTCCCATCAAAAAGTTTTGATTTCAATTGCTTTTTAACATTGTGAAGGAAAGTATATAGTAATTCGTAATAGATGTTTGCTGTTTGATACGTAAAGGCACGTTCAAAGAATTCAAGTTTGTGTAATAGGGGTGTAAGCAAGCCTCTATAATGCAGATTTAAATTATGCACATCTGTACGAAATTTTATTCTATTATACAGATATGCAGGGCTTCTGTTTATGATGATTTTGTGAAACAAGCAAGCAGCATGTAATTTTCGCCATATTTAACCACCCAATGTCCTTTAACTTATGAGAAATATGTTCCTGTTTTCTAATCCCGAAAATTAATCTTAAACATGAGTTTTGCAGTACTTGAATTCTACGGGCATCACTTGATTTCAAACAAGGGCCATAGACCGTATCACAATAATTCATCCGCGAAAGTGCTAGAGAGTCATATAACATGATTTTAGTTTTCTGATTCAAAGCATGTCGATTAAGATATATAGTTTTAAGTGCAGCATAACCTAACTGAATAAGTCTTGCCACCTGTTGTGTGAATCTAAGTTGTTGGTCAATTATCAATCCCAAATTTTTCACAATTTCTTGAAATTGAAGTGTGTTACTACCAATTTTTATCTTCTCAACTTCTTTTATAGCGTTTAGATCAGTATGTTTACCAAAGACGATAGTATATGATTTTGTGGAGTTAATATGAAGCGAATGTAAATTATGAAATTCAAATATGTATTGCTATAATGGTATTGCACCCGAAAGCTATTTTGTTCAATTGATCATTTTATATTTAAAGAATTAAATAAAAGCATGGCTGAGTTGGTTATGGGTTAATTGTTAAAATGTTGATAGTGAAAAAATATAAGTAGTCTAATAAAACTATACATCATATGTTCATATAAAAGTTAAATCGGTCTAGGTGGACAGGATTGGCTATAACTTGGAAGCCGATTTTAATTTGAACGACTAGTAACAGGAAATGAATGTTAATAATTGATTTTAGATCAGCACAAGGCGGTGTTACATTCAATGAGGAAGGTTATGGTAACATAAGGTAATTAAGCTGAAGTTTACTGTGAAATGATCTTAAAAGTAATGCTAAATAATGCTAATATACTTATGCTAAAGTTAATATTAAGGTACAAATTAAAAAGGGTAAGATTGGTTACATAACGCATGTTGATAAATTACATGAATGTGAGCACAATTTAAGAAAAATTGCACATCAATCACAAACATGTGTAATTTATTGTAAATTCGAAATAAGGCAGAAGGTACCTGAAGGTAAGATGAAAAGAACTGAAAAAAATAATTAAAAAGTTGTTATACTGAATAAGTGTCAGATTTAGTGATAATTACAAAAATTAAATAGAATGTAGTGTTAAGTGAATATAAAGAAATAATATATCAGTTACCAGGTAATAAGACCGAATTAAGATAACCGAAAATAAGCCGAAAAATAATAGCTTCAACAAGTAACATTTTATGTTGGGGCTAGTTTCGATAAGTTAAATGAATACAGCCCAGTAATCAAGTTAAACGGTGTTTTAATTGTGAAGTAAAGGGTGTTTTTTTTTTAGAGGCGGAGAACTTTAAATTGAAATAAAACACAGAAAAATGTTTTTAATAACCATGAAATTGGCTTTATTTGAAAGATCATTTTTTGGCGTTACTGTTTGAATATAATTTCGGGCATGTGACTACCGCGGCTGGCGCGTACATGGCGTAATCTGGAGGTCCAATTTTCACACACTTTTTGCAGTAAATCAGGCTAGATTTCGACAATAACGCGTCGAATGTTGGCTTCCAAGTGCTCAATTTTTTCCGGTTTATCGGCATAGACATGCGACTTTACATATCCCCAAAGAAAATAATCTAATGACGTCAAATCGCACGAACGAGGTGACCAGTTAACAGATCCACGAAATGGACAAATACACAGATACTTACTATGAGTATTATTTTAGCACATGCGAATTAATAAATGATAAAGAGATATGAATTAGCCGATTAATAGATTGTAATTTGGTTGTTTTATTCAATATTAAACGCAATTAAGGTTATTTCAAAGCATAAACAAAGTTTCACTTGGAATAATACGAGATATTATTTAACCAAGTTTGCATTGAATCTAATGGAAATTTACTCAAATTATAATATTATCCAAGTGTAGAGACCCAACCCTAATTTAGTTATATGTGTTCTACAGAGGTAGTCAATTAAAATAAATAATTAATGATTAAATTAAAGGGCAGAGTACTTGGCTATTCAATAAAATTTGCAGCTAATATTTATATAAGCAATTTTTAAGTAGCTACCAAAATAGAAATAAATATAAAAAACTAATTATGCGCCCATTCCTTGCAGTATGTTATTATAATAGCTGTACTAACTAAAGTATGATCAAAAATTAATCTCATCTAGTATGACTATGAAAGAACAAATTGGTGCCTTTAAAACTGGGTCAAATATATTTTACTTTTAGGTTAGATTTAAGATGAAGTGTCTATTCGACCGGCGTAGGCTAATTTGTTGGACAATTACATTACTTTTACGTGAAAATTTGTTTATTTCAATATAATATTGTAATAAGATGAATAAAAAGAATAACATTTGACAGTTTGAATGAAATATAAGTATGTAAGCCTATTTTAAAGGCGTCGGTTTGCACTTCCACAGCCATACTAGATGAGATTAACTTTTTATCATGCTATATGTATTGTCCAAATTGGAAAAATTGTAAGCAATGAAGATAAATACATAAAAAAAATAAAAAAAGTATAGAATGCAATGTTTCGAAATTCTTCCAGTCTAGAAGCTAAAGCTTCAAATTGCAAACCTTTGTGGCCGCTATTTTGTATCCTGTTTGCCATATGCTAATGCTGTCTTGAGTCAGATGTGATGAAACTTCAAATGGAATTATTTCACAGTTACTCTTAGACTCATTGAGCGTTTCGTCATGGACGTAATTATTTTTCTCCAGCTTTACGACAGCAGAATACGACTAGAAGTTGGTACGCCACAAACGGCCAGCTTATAGGTTAATGTAATTCCGTTTCGGTGCGGCTAGGGAAAGCTCCAAGAACGGGTTGGTGCCTTACAAAATTTTTGTAATTGTGCCCCGCCATTAAACTCCTATCAACTTAATTGATTGAGCCAACAGCCCGCTGCAAACGTGACACGTAGCTAAGAACACACACATTAGACCTCTAATAGCGCTTTTATTATAGTAATTACGGAACTCACGTGCTTGTGTATGTGAACGGGCGTACATGCCGCGAGCTTTCCAAAGCGACGTCTAACTAAATGAGGGGCGGCATTACGAAATGACAGCACTCGCTAATGACAATTTCGAGCGGGCCCCCGTAAAAATGGGCGCCGTCGTGACCAATAAAACGGCAATTTAAGGAATTAACCGGATAATTGTGTGTACGAGCTTATATGGATCGTGAGATTGACTTTAGTTAAGAATTTGAGGCAATTACCCGCGGTTCGAGGGGCACCTAATTGCGGAGAGGCTGAATACAAAAGCTGCTTCGCGTTTTTGCCATTCAGCACGACGAGATGGTGTCCGTTTCTAAATGCGGTTGTACGCGTGGGCCACGTGTTTTACTGTTTATACAGGGTGGGCTACGAAACTTGACATTCATTACTTCTTGAGACTGCCCAACGTACACTTTTCATGGCAACACAAATAATAATCGGTAATCAGAGTTGTTTTTTCTATACTTACATTTTATGACTTAAGTCATACTACCAGTATATTTAATTGCTTTAATGCCATAAATGCGCCACAACTCTTATCAATGTGTCTTATAGATAAATATTGTGTACATTGAATTGCAGTCGAAAATAGTAAGACTCCAAGTTTCGTGCCGCACCCTGTATTCTAAAGCTGTTGCAGTATTTACAAGTACCTGTCTCAAAATAGCTGTTATATTGTGAAGTTGTTTTGTATAATAACAATTAAAGATCATAATACACTACTGCTTTATGGTGGTATCGAATTATACTCCAAATTTTAGCATGATAGAGATCGAGTCTCTTAACCAGAATTTTGCAATAGATACAGTTAATACTTCTATACCGGGGGGGAGCCTATAAGACCGAACAAATACAATTGGAAACGGTAATGCGCATTCTGCATCATTTAATTACACAGAAATAGTAACGGTATCGATCCAATTTTTCAGGCATGCCTACCTTTTGTTTTGTTGATCGAAGTGAGGTCGAGGAAGGCCACTGAAACGATGGAGAGATTGCTGGGCCACAATATCGGGGATACACCCTAAAGATGCTAAAGTTATAAAGCTACATTTTATGTACATACAAAACAGACTACTGTCTAATAAAAGAGGAAGAATAACGTAATGGTATCAATCGAAAGAGCAAATTACTGCCAACAATAATGTATCTTAGTACTTTTTAACAAGAAATCTGTAATAGTTGATGGATATATTTTTGTAAATAACGATTACTTGTTTAAAGCTATTGAAAAACTTGATTTTTAGTGTAGTTTTATACACGATAATTTCCTCTGTTAATTGATTATCAGTTCACACCTCCATATCGTCTGTATCTTTGAGCATAGTGTACTTGAACTACCTATTTGAAATATCTCCAGATGTGTTTAACCACCCACCATGATCAAATAAAAATGCGAATTATCCGAATCCAATCTAGCAAAGTTGACTGAATTTCATTAATAATAATTAACATCCTTTTACTTTATTTGATTGTTTTCTAATTCAACTTAGAGAATAGTGATATAAAAAGAGTTCTAGATCATTTTATGCTTAATTAAACCACTTGAGTGCATTTTTTAGCAGTAGTCGACATGCGTTATAAAGTTGTTTTTTTAAATAGAGACTATAGTTAATCATGACCCTATTATACGGGTTTTATTGTATGCGGATATAGTTTGCTGGAGTAATTGCTACCACTAAATAAGTTATGACATATTTGGCTTTAAAATATTCTAAATTAATCAACCTACCGAAAACAATTGAGGTAATTGAAACCGGTTGAGAATCGACATGAATTTATTAACATTTTTTTGCTTCCCTTAGAATCGCTAATCGCCCCTTAAAGGATATTTGGTATTTGAGACACCCTGCATATAGTGTACCAACTTAAGCAAACTAGCTTAGAAGGCTCACATAACTCCAACTACCTCAATTCTCAGCTGCGATATGAGTATGATAAATGTGGAATTTTTGTTTACTTCACTTTCGCATAAAGGCTTTAAGTTTACACTAAGAAAGAAGTATTGGGCGCCAACAACTTTTTAAATTGTAACTTTTCTATAATATATATATATCCAATCTTGTAATTTATGGGTTAAGTTATTTAATTTATTATGAGTTTAATAGAAAAAGGTTTATTTACTATTGCAATTCCTAAATGACATTTTATACTGAAATATCGAATTAGAGTTTATAGCAATTTATGATTTAAGTTATTTAATTAATTATGAGTTATATTTATAAGGGGCTTTCTTTCTTTTTCTGAATTCTGCGCATTCAGGTAAGATACACTTAAAGATCTCTCTATACCCTCTTCACCTGTTTCTGTTCGCGAATACTGGTTGTTAATGTTTTATCGAATAACTCAATTTACATTTCTAAAGTATAAGAAATACCCATTATTTGACACATACATGCAGTATAACATTTAACCCTAATTGACATTTATAAAATCTAACCTGTGGTTACTTACTTGGTTTCTTTTAACATTTCTACTGAAAAGGTAATCAAATTTTCTTATTGCATTCTTAGGAAGTTATTCATGGTAGATTAAATTTCATATGTTCAATTAAACTTGTAATTTTTGACATATTTCTGGTTGTTACTTGACTAAAGAGTTTCATACAATTCTCTGCGGTTTAGGACTGATCTAACAAGGAGAAGTCAATCTAACGCAGCCAGGAACTGCTGCCTTGCTTATCGAGTTGAACTCCCGGTTAACAGGAAACATTTTCGTCGCCGGACCAATGAAGCAGGTTTTGGGGGTAAGGAATTCTTAATGGATATTTAGCGCTGGTCTAATATGTATGTACGTGCCAGTTAATTTGTAACTCCTTTTTCTATTATTAGTATGCCCAATGAATTACATCTATTGGCCTGAAAAACCATTACAATATAATAGAATGCACAATTAGATTAATTATAATATTACAGATTGGAGGTCTCAAATTCATATATCCTTTGAGCTGAGAACGAACCCCTAACTTATTCGTCTATGGACGCTATCAAGACAAATTTGTTTTTGCAAAAGATGAAATTATTTTTCTCTTTTATTTTAATTTGAAAATTTCCAAATTAGCCCTCTATTTAAAATTAAATACTAGGTGAAGATTATGCAACATGTATTTCTTCTAAGTACTATAAGTTGTATAACTTTCATGTGTTGTTACAGTTCAGAATTAGTATATTTTAGTAGCGCTGCCTGTCGAATGTACAATAGGATGAATTGTGTTTTTGTCCATAGGGATGTCACTGTTTTTGTCTGAATCCGAACAAAATGTAATTTTCAAAATAGTAATATATAGATTTTTCCTTACGTTACGAACAGTAGTACTTGATAATTAATTGACCAATAGAAACCCAATTTCAATAAGAATTATCGACACAGAGATGTGAAATAATAGCTAAGACCAGAGACGTAACCAAGGTTTCTTGTGCCCCCGGCAAAGTCCTGTATATTCAGAAAAATAACTAAGTTCGTTTTACTAGCTAATATCTTTTATTTGGAAATAATCACACAATTCTAATAAAACTAAATAAATATTAAATAGTTTTAACATAACTTTTCTCATATTGGTTGCAAGACAATTAATCTATTATTGCGTCCAATTTAATCTGTACACCCACTTCATGTCGATTAATACTATGACAGGGCTAGCCAAGCTTTCTTGTGTCATAGTAGAGGGCAGACTTTTTTTTATTAATTTCAGTTTGTTGCAGCTGCATTTACAAGATGTCTTGGATACTGGTATAGTCAAATAAATTCAAAGCTGAGTCTTTATGATCGAATAAGTATCATCTAGAGAGTTTCTGTGTGCACATCAATAAATCTTGCTTAGCGACTCTAATTGTTTATTAGCACCTGCAGTTTTGTTTACAAAACTTCTAACACTAGCATGAAGAGCAACAGGGTTTAAGCTATGGACAGCACGGGGCACTATTTCACCAATTCATCAACCCGAGACAACCTTGCTTGTACGCCGATGTATTTTTCAGCCATGTTACTGTTGTTATCATAGGACTGACCGTGAAAGTCACCGTTTTTCTTCCGTTAGCATGCAGTTTCTATAAATTGTCATTTGAAAGGTCCTCCTCTGTTTTATTATTTATATTAATATAAATTCAATGAAGCTTTTCTCAATTTTATGTACGCCCTCCAAGAGGTCTACAAATCTTGTTACTTGGCTACATGAATTCATTCTGAATATGTTTGCTTTCATGTAGGCATAGGAGATGCTAGCCGAAAATTATAATGGCTTATCAATTCTAAGGTACCTAGAAATATACTGCATTCAGGGTCCCCTGCAATTTCGCTTTTATTGCTTCCACGAAGTGGTAAGTGCTAAGTTGGTACGAGACTTTGACAGAAAATTAAACATAGAAATTAAAGAACAGTATCTTTATATTGGATATAAATCCTCCAATGTCCGTTTAGTTTACACTGTCCCCGTTTTTTAGAATCTTAACAAATCATTTGGTGTCAAGATGTTTGCCATCGTGGTGTTCCAATTCGATTTTTTTCACAATTACTTTATCGAGTATGATCTGTGCTCATTATTTGAGTAACTTGGCTTTTGGCTAAGAATTAAATCAAACAGAAAGTGCATTCCCTTTTTTACTAGCAAAAGTTCTAAAATATTCGATCTTTACTAACATCATCTAATGTCTTACTAGTTTTTACTTCCGGTCTTTTTTCTTCTACCACTTTAAGCCTTTCTTTTAGGCTGGGTCGTGTACCGACTTTTTGGGCCCTATTACAGTCTCTCATCTGCACCACCCATCCTAGATAAACTCTTCAGTTTGTTTTAATAGTATATTTGGATCAATTCTTGTATTGAAATGAATAGCAATCAAACGAAATAATAATGTGAATCATCACTCGGTCAGGAACGCTAGGTAACACGGGTCTAGGACAATTCGTCGTCGCCAATTTGCTGTAGGTACAATTCTCAGTCAGAAAATTTGTCGTTGCTGGCTCAAGCTTTAAATGAATAAAAAACATGTTTTGCACGCTATCACCAACGACGAACATGATTAAAGCTGGACCATCATATCAGATATTTTCTGTAGTTGGCACGTTTTACATGCATAGTCAATGGACTTAATATAATAGCAGAATTTTTAAGGGCTGAATAGTCCCCTTGTAATTAAATTGATAAATAATGGACAAAAAGTATTCCTAAAAACACCAGTTCAAATCAGCAATATCGAGAAATAGCCTGCACTGAGGTTGTTGCTTTTCGGTCAGACAACTTTTCAGAATTAAAATTGGTTTCCTAAAAATTTGCTGAAAAGTGTTTCTATAGTAAACCGTTTCCATATTTGATCTTAATTAAAACGAAACATTTGTCACTTTCCGATTCTTTCGCTATTATAGAAAGAACTTCCAGGCTCCCATGGATGTAATCCTTCAAGCTAAACTATACTTCAAATAAGTCTATGTTTTGTTAAGTTTAAGCAAAGTTACAATAATTAGAGGTCAGTCTTCAAAGTTAATAATTTTTCTTTTGTCAGACGTTACTAACATGAAATTTGCTCCTATTATATCAAATGATGCCGAGCAGTTATTTTCAATGAATAAAAATGTCCCAACAAATTTTTCGCTCAACAGAATAAAATAATTATTCTTAAAGAACGAGAGAGACATAATTGAAAGATGGTACTGGTACAGCGACAGTAACTAATATAAAAAGAGCACTACAGCAGAAAAGCAGTAACACGTAAAATTACACTGGAAGAACTGGAAAAAGCCTTAAATGAAACTAAATTGGGGTCAGCAGCTGGATGAGATACATGAAAATGGGAGGAAAACTGAAAAAAATTTGCAGTCCTAAATGAATTGACCAAGTAAAGAAAGAAAGATTCTTGCTATATACAAAAGTGGAGACGGTAAAAAATGTAAAAATTATAGAATAATCTCATTCTTAAATACAGCATGTAAAGTGTGCGAAAGAATCCTAGAGCAAAGATTAGAGCAAGAAAGTCGATGAGCAATTAGACGAGGAACAGTTTTGTTTCAGACGAAGAAGGAGTGTAGACAATGAACGACGATGAACCCTAAACCATGATCAAAAGCTATATCTCTGTTTCATAGATTTGATAAGTTACGATCGCGTCGCATTTTATTCAGTACTTCGTACACAAGATTCCAAACTTCTAAATTAAGGGAAGTAATAGCCTTGATAGTACCAAGGAACAGCAATAGAACCTCCTGAATAAACAGACAAGTAAATGAGAATTTAATAAGAAACATCGAGAGTATGTAGACAAACTCAATTTCAAAATAAGGTTGGAGTGAGACGGGAAGGGGGGGGGGGGCACATCTGATTGTAGATTGAAAATGAGAAGAAAATATATGGAGATATAAGAAGATGCAATCAATTGACATGGCAATTTCCTAGCATTTGCAGACGACATGGTGATTATAGCCAAACCAGACATATACATACAACGAAACCCGGTAAAATAAAAATAATATGAAAATAAACACTGGAAAAACAAAAGCCATGAATTGAATTTACGATTGGACGAGGAAATAGAAATAATAAGTTTCAGGTATCTGGGTGTCGCAACAAATGAAAAAGGAGAAATGGATAGCAGAATCCGAAACAGCAACAACCTACTATACTATGTCATAGCTAACAGTTTGATGTTGCAAAAGGAGATAACCAAAAAAAATAACCTGCAGTTATATATTCCGCTGGTTGTATCATTTATGGATAATGAAGGACAAAAGAACTATAAAGGTAATCTGAGAAACAAACATGTACGAAATATTTTAAATGAGAAGAGTATGGAGTGTAGTATCAGTAATTGAAATGAATAACCGATCACCGGGAGAAGATGGAATAATCAATGAAATGATAAAGGAAGGTGGAGCTAACAGTTCTACTTAATAAAATGTCTAGAAGAAGCTAATATAACCAAGTACAATACATTAGTCATACTCATACACAAGAAAGACGATATCACAACTCTAAATAGTTATAGACCTATAAGTTTGTTGAGTATTCATACGAAATATTCATGAAAATTAAACCAACAGATTAACATGGAAACCTGGCGCCTACCAACCTAGAAAGCAAACAGGGTTTACAGCAAAATTAAGTACAAATGACGGCCTACCAAGACACTCATAGAAAAGTGCAATGAGTACAAAATACCATTGCTCCTAACTTTTGTTGACTATGCAAAGGCCTTTGACGGCTTGGAAACCTGGGCAATATTGATAGATAGCCGCATAGATTCTATGTACTCCAGACTCATTTGAAAATATATACAAAAATGCAACACCATCTGTAAAGTTACACGAAAACACCAAGAAAGTAAATGTAGAAAGAGGAGGGCCAAAAGGATATATAATATACCTCGAGCTATTTACGCCGGCATTGGAAAAATGTTTTTAAAGAGTTAAACTAGGACAAAAAAGGCATTAATATCGACGGAAATTGGCTGAATAATCTCAGATTTGCCGATGATGTTGTCTTAATATCAACTAGAGTGAAGAAAATTATATTGATGATATGAGAATTGCAAGGAAAATCAGCTGAAATAGGACTACAACTCGATCATGACTAATATCGATATACTACCCGAGTTACAAAATGCATTACCAGTGGAAACAATAGAAGGTTGGGCCAAAATTAAATTAAACAGAGATAACCATACCATCGAAATAGACAGAAGAATAAGACTCGCACAAACTCACAAACCTTACGAAGTACATTGCTTTAAAAATTAGGGTGTTTAATCAATGTATCCTGCCAGTCATGCCATAGGTTCAGAAACGCTAACACTAACTAAAGATTCTGCCCATAAACTCCGAGATAGATAGAAAGAGCGATGTTAAGAATCCGATGAAAAGATAGAATACGAAATGAAACAATTAGAAATAAAACGAAAGTGGAAGATGTAATAAAAAAAATAGCGACACTTAAATGGAATTGAGCAGGACATATCGTGAGATGAAAGATGGACCCGAAAATTATTAGAATGGAGACCAAGGACAAAACGACCATCAGGGCGCTGAAAAAATGACATAAAACGAAGTGCGGGGCATGACTGGAAGAATAAAGCGCAGAATAGAGAAGAATGGAGACAATTAGGGGAGGCCTATATCCTGCAGTTGATGACAATAGGCTAAAATGATGATGATGATGATGATAGAGCGGTATGAAGCAGAGGCTTGAAGTGGGCAGGAAGGGATGGAAAAATCGTTTTTAACCTCGACACTGCGTAAGCGGGAACTAGACAACAAGAGCAAAGGTTAAGTATAATTTTGAATGTCCATCTTCAACCAAAACTAATTGAATTGTTTGTAGCTAATACTACGAGACTTGTCTGCTAGACTTCCAGGAAGGTTACGTATAACTGTGAAATAATATAGCAAATAAATCACACTGCAAAAAGGTGTTTCAGAAATTATGGAATTTTCGTTTGCATATGTAGCACTTAATAACTGGACCTGCCACGACCATAAATTTGAATTTTATTCGCACGGATCAAATTTCCTGCTTTGACACACTAATTTGCTAAATAATAAGTTCTGCAAATAGTACAATAAGTAACTGTAAATGCGAAGTATAGTGTTTCTTCAGCGCAGCCGACCTGTTCCATTTGCCCATTCCCCCATTTATTATGTTCAAAGTTTACAGCCCAAAAGTGGGATGCAGGCTTAATGTGATCAACAAACTGATGATCCTTTTGTTATCAAGTCTGAATTCATATTCCGTTAGAAATGTCTGCAAATCGTAAAGCAAAACAGTAGCCTAACAGCTCCATAAATTCCCATAAAACAAGCGCCGCGTTCATTGCGAGCAACATTAACATAAAAGTTGGTTGCAGGCGTCATAAAAAGATCGTTCTTTAAAATCCTAGTTGCTCAGTGGGCTTTCTCCACCAATTAACTTGTCTTTTGTGCAACTCCCCCGGCATCCTAATAGTTTCAAACAAGTTATTTATTTTATTTATTGTACTTTCTTGTTCGCACTTCCTCGTAGGTGCGCGTACCAGCGACCAGCCGCAGAAATAGCGCTCGAAAGCACGTTTATATTGTTATTAATTCACGATAAAGTTGTAAACAGGCAACAGGAGCTGCAACGCGCAGGTCAAGAGTCGAGACGGCCAAAGACGAACATGCGGCTGGGCGAAGCAAAATTGAGACCATTAATCTCAAAATTCATAAATGGAAACTGCTAAATTTAGCGAGGCGAGGGGGTCACGGCAGTGCCGAGTGCAACTTGCAAGCTTGTGTGCCAATTTGTATCAAACTGAATTTATTATTATTATTGTTGTCAGTATTATAATCAGCCAGAGTTACGCACAGTTACTTCCATCGAGATCGATTAAGAGCAGCCGGCTAGAGCAGTCTATATACGGCGAAGGGAATGGGAGTGCTTATTTTTTGCCATTATGCAAGTCTCCAGACGACAAATAAAAATATTCGAGAAAGTAGCGCTGCTAAATTCTTCATGGTGCCAAATGGATCGAGCTCTGGACGACGACCACACCGCATGCCGTTAGAAGCATCCCAAACAATGCAGGAAAACAGAATTCCACATTTCTGGAGTCCTAAAAATTTGTTGAACGATTTGAGCATGCTTGTGCCGCGAGGAAATGCATTCCTGGAACGGTGATAGATTTTTGTGGAATACGGCATGTGATGGTGCTTACAAATGTGGCTACAAGTCGACGTAGATGTTTAACATGAGATATCTGTAATTTAATGAGGTTTTCTCTAAAGAAAACACGAGGCTATGCTGTCTTTCCAACTAAGGTAATGACTTATTAAGATACAATTTGGCATATTTTCATCGTTATCATGCCTTTTGCACATGATAAGTGTTCGACCACAGACCACAGCAGTTGATAATGCTACTGAAGAATCTCTGGCGTTTGATAATAGCTTCTGCTATATTGATTTTCAGAAAAATTCTGCTAATTTAAAACTGCAGATTATAGGATTGCACTCCAGAAGCACACGAAGACGCTAGTAATGAATTCTGGACGGCATTACTTATGGCAGAACACCACACAAAATGGCATGGATAACAATATCTGAAACAATATTGAAAAGCCATATGGAAACAGTTGCATAGGAGAGTTGTATCAAACAGCCTTATCAACCTCATATCATGACAAAAATAATTTATGACACGCAACTTCTTTGAGAGAAATATACAGCAGGCACTACGAAAAGAGGCAGTCCAAAAATAATACTAAGTAATATCACCGATGACTTAGGGTTATTACAGCTCAAGCCACAAGATGCCCAAAACAGATCCAGATGTAAAAGTCGACCTCATCTAAAGAAAATGCGAGATAAGATAAAAGAACTGTTCGAAAATAATAATTAGTAGTAACTCGAAAATACTCACAATGTCAATAGTATCTATCGAAACTTTATATTGAAATAACACTCCTGTCACTTTATTACGGTTCGTTTTTCAGGTAACAGTAGTGCACTCTATAAACGCGATGTTCTAGCGTTTAGCAGAGATGCGTTTACAGCATTTCGTCAATAGTGATGAGATGAAGGGATGCAGTTATATTTTTTTGTTCTGACCCGCGCCTCTCGCGTTGCCTGCCCTCGCGACTGGGACTCCAATATTATGTGAAAATGCACATTTTCGATTAACATCCGAAGAAGCTAGCTCGTGTATGTTCTATGACTTAAAATTTTGTGAACAGTTGGCATTTTGGGCCAAAACGTGTTCTATTTCATATATTTAATAGGAATTTGAATATCAGACGGTTTGTCGTCAGTTGCCCATGTAATATTTGTTGTCCATACACTTTTTCAAAATATTTGGATTTGACCATAGGTTAATTCTAAATGAAGGCACGTGCACCGTAAAACACCTAAAGGTATGTTTATCAAAAAAATATCACGTCATAACGTATACATGCTATATTCTAATTTACATTTTATTTATGTAGGCTTTTTTTATATTACATATTTCACGTACTTTAGTGTTGGCAAAAATGCCACCTGTTCGAGCGCTGCCGAAGTTCCTGCCCGCCATGACTGTTGGTTAGAATCAGATTTGGATGCGCCAGTCATTTATCGATCAGTCATTCATTTTGATGGTATTTTACAGGATCTGCCTGTAGTACTATAATATTCAAATAGACACGGAACAGCTTAGGAAGGAATGCCGCATAAAAACCTACCCAAACATCATTATTGCAAGACTACCGCATATCCAAAGTAATCTGGTATTGTATTTTGGAACTTTACTACGTTTCAAATGTGGATATATTACTTGTTTAATAATTTATAGTTGTATTCACATACCAAAGTAGGAGAAATTGAGATATCTTATTACTATGACAATTTCAGTTATGTACATCGCGGAAATCTAATTGTGTTCTGTCATTTGTCAAGCAAAAGGTTAATTTACATTTTTATCTTCACCCGTTCTTAAAAGTGTAAAATACAGAAACACGTATATTACTTCTCGGGTTTGATTTTGGAGGATCTTATCTTTTCCAAGATTTACCATTCTTCAATTTACAACAGTAATTTGACCATGTCAGTTCGAAGCCTACTGATATTAATGTATTAGACATATTATAATAAAACCAATTATAATATCGACGAAATTTTCGATTGCATCCCCTTCTTATTCTGGGCATGTGAAACCAACTGTATGTTGGTTGTAATTTTGAAGATAAAATTATTTGTCTCATATCGCAGTGGCGTGTCGTTTGTTTGGAACACGATTTGTTAAGAATTTAAAAGGGTTATATATCCAACCTGGCCCCGTTTGACAATCGAAAAATAATTGTGGAACAGATTAATTTATTAAATTATATAACCCATCCCTACTCTACGACGATTTAAAGTTTCACTTTTGGGAAAACTTCTGTTTTGGGCAAGTTTCGTAGTGACTGTTCTTGCTTTGATAAACAAAGGTCACAACTCTTTATGGGGTTAAATGTATCAGCACCTTTTATATTTACGTTGGGAAAACAGCACAGAATGAGATTACACCCTCAAACAATCTACGTGCGATATCCTCTGTGGCTACTCGCAGGTACGTTGTAAAACATACATACATACATATATAAAACAAAACGCTAAAATAACTCAGATTAAAACACAATCAAAATAAATGTTTTCAAATGCGCAACATTAAAACTACCCGATTTGAGTTCGACCCTGTTAAAATCGAGCGCGATCTAAACACAAATTATTTGGAAGGAACACTTTATTTCGTGCTTGCAAAAGCTTCTCACAGTTGAACGCAAGCCTTATCGCGTTTTGGCTGCAAACAGTGAACCTGGAAGTGGGCCCACAGATTTGCTAGGTGCCCCTGAATCAAGCACGCCTAGAAATCCCCCATGGCGGGCAAGAAGTGCTGAATTGGCGTTTCCGTATATGGATGCTTCAAGCGTATCTTTGAATATGTCATAAGATTGTGTACTCACTGGTATACCCAGAAAATGTGCTGCACTTTAAACTGCAGGCAGCAATTTTTACTGGCTGCAGGCTTCTAGCTTGAACTTCGCCTTGGGGCTAGCTTGAGAAAAGACCCGCACTCTAGTGCCGTGTTCTTCGTGAAATCATCTTAAGTTGAAACTTCCCTCATCCCACTGCAGGCTTGAACGTTACATTTATCGCGGCACATACAAAAATTTACTGTCATGCATTATTCGAGAATACACTGCTTAAATCTAATACACAAGAAAATGCATATAAAAAGCAACTTGGCTATTTAAATGTGAAAAAAAACATTACAGGGGAGTTATCCAAGCTCCGTTTCAAGCTTCACCAAGACAATGTTCTTTGCAAAGGGGTAATTGACAAAAAACGTATTCTTGAGAGTATTATTTGGGTGTTATTCAATGTTTACTGGTCGGTACTGTAACTATGTTCTTGTTTTTCGGTCTTTCCCAATCTACATCTGAATATAGACCTCTCCATATTATTTGCACTTGTCTCTAGTGGTTTCTTCTCTCATAGAAAGTTTTACTACTACTTTTGCTAAGTGGTACTATTTCATTAGAGGCCTTTCTAGTCTTCCACTCTATTACTCTATTCGTTCATGTCTTGTAGTCTGTCAATGTGGCCCGCCTATCTCCATTTACATCCCGCTACTTTTCGTGATCTACCCTTGTCATCTCTCTTAGCCAGTGAGTTGTTCTGTGACCTCTTAAAGTTGTTTCAAAACATTTTCGTCACAAATGATTAGATACGGATAGCTATCTTGATTTTTAGCTATTTCTATAGCTTGTTAAGTTGATATTAAGTTATGACTTTGTATGAGCGATTAGTCACCTTTTGTCAAAACAGTTTTATCTTATGAAAATGTACACCCGTAGAGTTAATAAAAATAGCAATTATGCTAATGCCGCTCTAATTCAAATTCATTTTACAAATTAACACGTCCTGTACGGTGTTGTGTCGCTAATTAACAATTTAGCGAAAAATCGTGTGATGCCTTTCGCATTAAAATGCTAAATTAATAGCACTCCGAGGTGATAATTTTAATCTAAATTTAATTTGAAACACAGGAATTAGCAGCAGCAACCCAGACGTTCGAAAACGGCTTTTATGGCTCTCTGGATACAAGATTACACACCAATTTGCATTCCTTAGATTCACAAAATCGCTTAAACCGATGGAATCTCAGAACTTAACCGCATCTGATCTGAATTTATGAAATCAAGGTTTCGCAACCAAAGTAAAGCCTGAAACTGAAATTTCATAACATTTGTAACGAAACTGGGTAGATCACTATCGACCCCTAGGATCTTTGAAAGCGCTCTCCATCATCGATCAAGCGTTAAAGAACAGCCTATAGGTTCAGGTGCAAATGACAAAGTGCAGTATCCACATGCCTGAAACACCCCATGCGTAAATGCAATCCGACTTTCACCGCCAGTGCCCATTTGTGAGTGCTAGACAATGAAAGCTATTACTCAAATGTTGCAACTATTACTCGATATTCAATCATCCATTGTGCGGGAACGTATGATTGATCCTCGATCATAATAGATATAAACAACGTATTATCTTCTGGAATTCTTGGACACTTGCGTGGTAGCCAGGCGGCGTTTCCTCAAGTAGGGCGATGTGATTGAGTGTGCATGAGTTTTGGATCATTTACTTCGGAGTTTTCTAATTAACGTGATAATTCCTGATTTAACACCAGGTGAAAAGTGCCAGTGTAGAGTTTTTAACGGGTTTATCTTAAAAAAAACCTTGGTGTGACACTTACTAATTTGACCTAATTTATTGATTAAAAATATCCTTTTCTATTTACATTCTTTACATCCTTCGTCTCTAAAGATTTCTAGCAAACTACGAACTGCTCATAATTTGTTTACACCTCCCGTTATTCTAAATTAAATTCCTTGATGACGAATCGGATTTTAATTGGCGTTTATTTACTGACATTTTGAATATTTTTTACGGTTATACTGGCGCTTTATCTTATTAGATTTATGCAACTACTTCCAGATTCATGTTATTTTAATACCTATTTGCATACCAAACCGCGCCTTTTTACATATTTTGATTATTTGGTTGTTTTATTGCGGGTCGTACGTGCAGGCGCTGAATTATTCAACAGAGGAAAATTAATACGCCATTATTCTGTCGCATTCAAGACGCGACTATAAAATTTTGGTTGATTGTCAAAATCCTGAGGCAATCGTATGCCATAGAAAACTGTTGTACTTTCAACGATTTGGATGGTGATGCCTTTTCCAGATACTCTTTGTTTAATTTTTTTATTAGTAACGTATAAAATTCGAAGGATTTTTTTCAATCTCGTTGTCAAGGGGTCGGATGGCTTCGACATTGACGTGCTGATGCACACAAGATTCAAGCAGCAACTCTTTTTATTTCGCTATTAACATCCTGAATCCCTTGAGTAAATTGCTATTCTTTCCATCTCAATTTCACATCGAATGTTATTCCTATTTGGCTGTATTCTTATAAGCAAGTGCCATACCGTTCAAGTTGATTGCCAAAGCATTCCCTATATTTGTGTGAAATTGGTACGAATGGATTTCAACTAGTTAAGCTAAATTTTGCAATCTTTAGTCCAATGATAGATTCGATCGTTAGCTTGTTGAAACTTGTTGGTTACTTTATCTACGTTTGAACCTTGCCAACATAATACTAGCATCATCTGCAAATGTAGCAACAGTCAGGTTTTCCGGTTGCGGAAGATCACTTATGTAAAACGACTATAGAACAGGCCCCAAACTGGTCCCTTGATGAACACATGTTCTTGCTTCCTTCGTTCCTTCAGTTCCTCTTGTTTTATCCTGAACAATCTATCTGATATTTATGATGCTCACAGGTCAGTATATTTTGGTAGTGCCCTATTTAATTTATGAAACAGTCCTTCGTGCCAAAGTCCTTCTTTATAGGTGCAATTTTTCAATAATGAATAATTTGTTTCTTCATCTATTAGTTATAGATTTTTCTAGGAAGTTGTTGATTTACTCCTCCTTTAGTTTTTGCATTGCCTTTTTCGCCGTTGTGTTTTGTTATTGAAAATATTTTTGTCGATGGGATCTCGTGCTTCTAGCATCTTCTTCTGGTTTTTCTTTTATCAGTTTTTCTTATCTCCCAAGGGTAACTATACCCCTCTATTTTATGGGCGTGGTCTTTGGTGTTATTACAGGGCACATTGGGAATGACACTGCTGAAGTTCCCTGATTCTGGTTCCAGTTGTTGTTAGTTCTTAGTTCGACATTGAAATTGCTCTCTAGCTCTACTCTGTAGGTTTTCCAAATCGAAGTCGAAGTGCAGAAAAAATTTGCAAGTGACTGTTGAATCCGAACTCTACAAGTCCTCGTGATGTATGACGAGACTTATTTTTTTACTGAATTCAGACTTCATGTCCAAACGGATGTTCTATTATAACGAAAAACGACGAAGAATCTGCTTAAAATATTTTATCAAGACGAAAGAGATATAGCCCAAGCAGTTCACGGTCTGGCAAGACATTAACGAAATTTGTAATCGGTCTGATTCGGCTTTCTCCCAAGGCATACCATGACATATATCAAAGTGTGTATAAGAAAGCAGTTGATTCTCTACATATTAAATAACCACAAACCAGACAATGTACTGTTTTGATCAGGTATGGCGTCATCGTCTTACGTTTAGTCCGGACTGTGGTGATTATAGAGGGTCGTTCATTTTCTTTTGATCCACATTCATAAATGAAAACTTTCTCGTTTTGCATTTCTTGGATTTAGTCAAGTTGTTTCTTCTTTTTCGCAGTTCCTTTGCGACCAGATAGACACAGTAATTAGGAGGACGTGCCTGAGCACAATGAGAGCACTTCAGTGCGGTGTTCATCAGCTTACTACATTTGGTGCTTCAGTGTGCTAGCACATTCAAAACACAGATGGCTTAGTTCTCACAGAATTTTTGAGCGTGTCCATAACGCTGACACCTTTTACACTGAGAGATTAATTTATTCTTCTTGAGTGATTTGATTTTCATTCTCGTATAAGACATATTCTTTAATATCTGCTCATTTTAAAAGATCATCGACTTTAACTCGTATCGATCTTCATGTTCTTTCCCTGTTCCTGTACTAACTTGACATCTAGTTTCAAATTCGTCTTAACCATTTAATTTAAGTTTTATTATTGTCTCTTTGTAATCTTGTAGCTTTAATACTATTAAGTTCAGGCAGAGAACTATGCTCTACTTTAGCCGATCAGGTTTTTAATTTTATGTGCTTCCTCCTGCCTTCGCCCTATGCATATAAGAATCTAAAGTATATTACAATGTATTTATAACATGAAATTGTTTGATATATCATATTTTACATCAACGAATGAAGTATGTCGACAGTTTTTTTTATAACAGATATTAGATATTATCATTATTATCGCTTCAATCTCTTGGAGTGTCATCCACACCAATCAAAAGCTTGCCTAAAAACTATAAACAGGTTAAGGGTTTCTATGTGCAGCAGACTTAGAAATTCGCCCTAAAACCATCTTGGTAGTCACCTAATTGTTGTGCTGCATACTTTTCCCAAGTTGTAGATCACACATAATAGTATCTGACAGGTAACAATTCAGTAAAGTTATCCCACGGTAAGTGGGGGTACTAACGTATGTCCCAAAAGTTTTCGGACAATTTTCAAAATAGACCTACAGTAAATAACGTCCCATACAGTTCTCGTTAGAAAATTGTATCAATTTGATTGACGTTTAATATAACATGTAAGTTTTGTAATAAACACAGTTATAAGGTTATGTTGTTGACATGCAAAATATATAAAAAATATACAAAATTTTTAACCATTACTTTTTTTCCGAAAACGTTTGGGACATACGTTATTATTCCACACATTAAACGTTCCGGTATTTTTTCTTTCTTCAATATTAATTGTATTAGGTAGTGTAAACGAATATCGAGCTGGTGACAGTAATTTTTTATTAGTACTTCTACTATTCTGTCTGTACCTGCATCTATGTTGTTCTTAATTCTGTTTATAGCGTTTACACCTCTTTCAGTGTTCGACATTCGTCTTCCTGGCTCTATTCTCCTGCATCCGTACTTCGCTTAGTTCCTCTGCGTCATTTAATAAGTTTTGAAAATGCTCTCCTTTATATAGGAGCTTCTCTAGTAGATTTTACATTCATATGATTAATTTTTATCTCTTTGTCAATTTTTCTTGTTTTGCGACTGTGGCTGTTGTATCTAACCGTTATACACTTATTTTTTTTGTTTTCGACATGCACTTGCGGCTTTTCTTCTCATTGCTGTATATTACTGTCTATCTTCTACTGTTATTCCCTAGTTTTTCCTCTTTATAAAATATTAAGGTGAGTACAATTATTGTCCATGTGCGTATTCAGCGTAAAAATACATTAATTTTGTTTTTAAGCAATTAAGATAGACTACTTTCTTGTCCATGACTAGCAAGCTATAAATTATGAATTGTATTTAAAGAAACTATATTATAAAACTGTACTAATTATTTTCTCATACAAGCTGCTTCGTACCTTTTCTAGCACCACTCCATATCTAAATACTTAAAAATGTATATTTCCAACCTTGAGATATTATCTAAGTGTTTTACTACCTATGGCCGATTAGATTTATTACCATAAGCAACAAAAATTTCAATTTAAGAATCACAATTTTGATTTAAATTGTACAGTGAATTTATACGGCAAAGAAGGAAAAGAAATAAAATGCAAACATAAAGCTGTGTGTATTAATTTGTAATATGTGATTATCAGAGTAGCCCGGGTAAGAGAATGGCAGCGATCTTGGGCATATCTGAGATTGATTCAGAAAAGTCAGTTGCGGCTGATAGGAGTGACAACTATTGGTTAGTACGTTTAGCAAGCTTCAACGTTTTAAGTATTATCGACACAAGAATTTGAATCAGTCATGGTTTTTACTGATGAACAAAAACGGTCTATGTTGAAAATGTATTTTAGAAATGGTCGAAGAATTAATGGCCGGTTAGTTTATTCTGTTAGAGACGCCTTTGAAGGTTTTCGAGAAACCTTTCCAAATATGACTCCTTTCGACAATTTTTGTAAATGCATTCAGAATATGGTGGCTTCGCCCAGGGACACAGGAAGCATAACTCGCAAAGAAGGCCGTCGCTGGTCAAGAATGAGTAAAGAGCAAAATATTGAATCTGTTAGGCAAGTAATGAAGCAACAGTCCCAGACCCCAATTCGGCACTTGCAACAGCAAATGGGTCTATCGTATAGCACTTGCCAACGTATTCTTAAACAGGACCGGCAACTCCATCTCTACAGAATGCAAGTGTTCCACGAAATACTCCTTGTTGACCGGCCGCGAAGACAAGAATCCTGTCAATGGTTTTTTGATAATTTTAAAAACAACATCGGGGCTCTGGATATCTCAATTCTCAAAATATAAGGATGTGAAGCTTGAACAATCCTTACTTTTGTTATTGAAACTCCACTATAGCTACAAAAAATTGGAATGTGGGCAGCTGTGAGTAAAAAAGGATTATCGGGCTAATATTTTTTAAAGGTAAAAGCTCTTATCTAACTATTGACAACTATGAGCATGTATTTGACATTTTAGGAGTTGTAAGCATAAACATGTTAGATAATCGTGTAATAAGTTTAAATACACCAGTGCTATTTCCACATCGGTCTTGTGATACCGCTCCCTGTGATTTCTTCTGATGTTCCAACTTTAGTCTGCTTTAGTCAAACGCATAAATTGTTTTTTTCCTGGCCTGTGCTGATGATTTTTTTTTAAATCACACGTTATAATAATAAAATGTGGTACATTAACCTTCAACACAATCATTTCCTGTAATATTGACAACTGCATCAAAACGTTAATAATGGTGCTCGCCTGTCTAGTGCATAAATTTACATAATCAAGGCTATGGGCCCCTAAACAAAAATAAGTGCCACATTTTTCATACTTCATAATGTGATATTAATACGCCACGACAACCATGGCGTCTTTACGGGGTTTTTTGCAGATGGTGCGCACGAAAGTACAGGCACCAATCGTTCATTGCTTCCTACAACAAATTTTACAGCTCAGCGACCCCACGGAAATTGAAATCCAGCTGTGATAATGCCCGAAGTAATCAGAAGTAATTTATTTCCACGTGAACTGTGAATCCAACGCGCTTCTAAGTTTGGCGACGCATTTGAATATCCACCTTCAAAATGAAGAACGCTCCAGCTGAGATTGGGCAACAGCTTCTACTCTATCTGCCTGCATCGCCCTTGACACTGCCCCAGCAAATCGTTTCTAATTGCTGGGTTGCATCGAAGCCATCAAACCTGCAATTAATTGCCTAAACACACAGCAGTGGTATTATTCGCCTGTCAAAGCGTTTTAGAATCTTCTTCTTTGTCGGGGCCCGGATAACATCGCCAGCCCGCCTACCAAAATTGTGGTTTGTTAGTGCCAGATTTTTAAAGTTACCAGCCGCACTTGAGGCCTCCACGAACTTTTTGCACTACTGAGTCGTTTATTACCAAACCACGAAGCGGAAAAACCGCCGAGAAATTTCTAATCTCGTGCGGTGTCAAGCACTTGCGCGGCCTGAACGCGACCCATTAGTTTTGCTGTTTGATTTATTGTTCAAATTATAACTACTAGTCTGTTTTGCCGTTGACCCTTCACCTGAAACACTCCCATCGCTATTGCGGACTTCTGCAGTAGCTGCGTCTGTCTTTCAGCAATTTACTTGCAGAGCGCTGCAAAGCCGGCTTATTGATTGGCTTATAAAAAGCTGAGCTCGTTTCTTAAGCAAATTAGCAAATTTAAAATGACAGGTCCCAAATGGGAGCTGGCAGTTCTAATTTTCTAGTATCGATTGCCTTTCCAATTGGGTTTTTATGGCTTGTCAGTGGCATTAAGTTCGTGTTTGGGCGTCGCAGCTGGGTATGGTGGAGGCGCAACACTTCGTCTGGTTTGTATAAGGACTGCTGCTCGTTAATTTTGGAATTAAGTACCCATCAAATGTGTTCTCCAATATAAGGGCGATTGAAATTTGTAGAACTGCGACCTAGTATCCCCAATTGTATCGGAGAGCATTTAATCTATAATTTTTTAAAAGATACTTTCAGGCAAACGCTTAAATACTTACCAAGCAATCGATTTATTGCTTACTGGTGTTTACTGCTTACAGTAACACATTTCAGTGTAGGGTTGCTTATCTAATTTCACGTGTTTCCCTTATAACTGTACTTTTTATAGGTACAGCCTCTGAGCGTCACTCCTTTTACTTTTCGGAAACATTCATTAGCCTGCTGATTCAATAAATAAAGTACGAAATAAAACATCAATTTCATAATACTTGAGAAGCAAGCAAAATAACATTATGCGACTGCCGATGGATTGAAAGCGAGCCTAACTTTGAAAACCCATTATCTGTCCCATGGGACTTTAGTAATCTGAGACTCCCCCTCTCCCCAATGACCAGTCGCGGATTCCATATTATTCGAAAGATTACCACCAGTTGTTTGCGAGGCCCTAGATCCAGGATGTTGTCATCGTTTATTACGATGGTTCGTAAGCTGCTGCTACAATTTCAGTCTGAGTGCTTGGTTTTTTGCTCTTCATCATCCTTGGCAGCACCCATATGTTAGTGATGGCTTGTAAGTATACTTGATTTTTCTCTCTCATTTGTTTCAACAGCATGAAATACTTTTGACGTTTTATTAATTCTCTCATTTATGTCTTATATCTAGACTTCAATATTATTACACTCAGATATTTAAATTAATTTCCTTCTTATATTCTTCGCTAATTTTGTATACTTGTTATTTGCTGCTCCCTCGATAGCATCATTACTTCTGTGTTCTGTATGTTGATTCGCATATCATACTTGGTCAGGGGTTCGTTTCGCGTATGCAAATTGTTTTGTAAATCTGCCATAACAACTACATCGTCTACAAATGCGCACTCTGAGATAATACTTCTGAGATGCTAAAATTTAAAAAAATATTCAAAATAGCATGGTTGCGTTTCTCAAAAAACATTTGCAATGTCCAGTAACTTTGCAGTTCAGCAATCGAACGAGCTACCATACTTTCCCGCTAAAGAACCCCGAATAACGCATTACTTAAAATACATTCGCGTTAACAACACAAACGATGCGGCATTACTTCTGTGTTCTGTATGTTGATTCGCATACCATACTTGGTCAGGGTTTCGTTCCGCGTCTTAAAATTATTTTGTAAATCTGCCATAACAACTACATCGTCTATAAATTCGCGTTCTGATATGATAATTCTAAGATTCTAACATGAAACAAATATTCAAAATTGCATGGTTGTTTTTCTCAAAAGACATTTGCAATGTCCAGTAACTTTTCAGTTCAGCATTCGAGCGAGCTACCATACTCTCCCGCTAAAGAACGCCGAATACCGCATCACTTAAAATACATTCTCGTTAACGACACAAACAGTGCCTTTTATTTGTAAGTTACTTGTGCAACCGATATGGCCACAAGGCGGTTCCTGTTTTCTGGAATAAAGAACGATTACTCAGGAATTGATATACATACCTATTAGCGCTCATTACAGGTGAAAACCTGTTCTTGGAATTTCATATTCCTAAAAACGTATTCGATTGACACGACCTCAAACAGGAGGTAATCTAATGCTGCTATATTAAACACACAAACACACGCAATATGATTACAGTTCAGCTTGGGGCAGCTGAATCATGAACCCTATCACATTACGATTTAGGAATTTTTTCTACTCGTAGTAGAAAAGTAACATTGATGGACTGTTTGTAATGTGAGTCAAGGTTCCAAATAGCGATTAGCACATCCAGATGGAAATGCGCTCAAAATGTAAGCCTGTGAGGCGGGTAATTCTTAAAATATCTAAAATATTCCATACATGTGCGATGTAGCAATACCGAACATTGGTTAGAGTCAATGAAACACATTTATTTAGTAAAGCTATGGATTGGAACTGTTTATTTATGTAATATTTCTGTAACCATAGTGATTTCATTAACCATGGTTAAATGTATGTGGTGTCAAGGCACTCTAGGACACCATAGTCAAATGGAAGGCAGGAGTTCGGGACTCCAGCTTGAAAGATGAACTGTAGCCGTAGTTGCGTCACGAAGTCGGGAAAAATATTGCTGCCGACCCCTGGACGTATGGAATCGCGCAAGTTTTGAGGAGAAAATATGAGTTAACTGCAGTAAGGATACAATCGACCGCCTACTGAATCCGAGGTGGTTAGACAATGAAATTCTTAGATACTTCAAGCGGCACGTGGTTAGAACTTCAAATAACTATGCGATGGATATCCGGCAGAAGCTGTAGTTTGCCACGAAGGCCACAAAAATACTTCAAAAAAGGCAACTTTGCTTCGGGCTCAACAAACCCTAGTTAAACGCTTGTTATTTGGTCTCCATCCCGCGTCTCCCCCTTTTCCGCAGCTCAAAACCAGTCCGAGAATTTCAGACCAACAAGCTTGGGAACATTGTTAATGGATTTGCAAATATTTAGAGCAATGCACTGTTTCACAGGTTAAAATTTTTCCAAAAAGTTCACGAATTAGAATTCGCCAGAATTTAAACCCTCAAAAAGAAGATAGATGCTCCGCTAAGGGCTATTTAGACTGCGCGACATAGGTTACTAGGCCATAGTCTAGATTTTTAAAGCGATAACCACTTGCTTTCTACCTTAAAAGCTTGTCGAGTATTAAAACAATTTCAGAGGACAAAACTTCACACATGCTCTTTCTTCTTTACTATCAGCCATAATGAAAACCCCATACGAGCTTGCGACACTTTAAAAAAACAGAAAAAAAACAGTCAACCCCAAACCCCGTTACTTGGCAGATTGAGTCGGATTATTGTTGACCAGCGACACCTTTCGGCGCAATGCGTTACTACTTCCTGTTCGCGCGGCATATTTGAATCCGGCTTCTTTAAAATCTTTTTTTACTTCAATTAGTCGATTAATGTGTTTTCAAAGATAACAATCAGCATAAAGACAGAACAGTATTCTAAAAGTAGTTCATTCTTATCTCCGGGTTCTAATTAGGATTCTCAGTGATATATTTTAATGCGGCCTTGGAATATTCAGATGTCGGGCATCATCTCGTTCACATTTTGATTTAAATGTTAACGGTCTTCGCATGAATAATTAATTCGGACGACTAATAAAGATGTAAGATATCGGATCATTAGGAATCTGATGGGAAACATTTTCCAGATTTGCAGCTCGTGAGCAGAAACTTTTCGCAAGGCTAATTTCACGTCTGAGACAAAGACTAATTATACGGGCGCCAAGCCAGCACCGATTCAGACAAGTAAGAGGCGACTTTGTGGAATTTGCATAATTAAAATGTATCGGTAACCCAATACACATATTTATTGAAAATTAAAAGTGAGATGGCTGCTTTCACTTCGCGTAAGAAGAAGATTTTGCAAATTTAATACTAGAGAGCTGGAAATAACGGAAGACGGCGGTGAAAAATGAATATTCTGAACTACAGCCTCCGTTCAAAGCCTTTTGGAATTAACTTCGAGCCGCTCAGCACGCCTCAAAGCAATTTCGCAGGAAACTTCGGGGTTTAGGCTGGAACCGTTCGAAAGCGACTTGTATATTTAGATCCTCATGATACACCGATTTTCCAAAGACCCGCTCCAATGAGCCTCGAACTTAACATTTTCTTCTATTATATAATACTTAGACGCAAACATGCCTTTTTAAATAACGTAACGGGACTCGGTGGTATTTGTCGAAACCAACGTGTAATTTATTTCGTTCGTAAATCTCGAAGTATGGCAATTTATCAGGCCCTCTTGTCAGATACCTCATTTCAAACATCCACCACAGTAGTCGGCTTCTGTACGGTTTTCTTTTGCATAAGCGAGACTTTTCACTGCAGCTCATTACCGGTTTCGTGTCGAGTCTAGCCCACATGGATGAATTAATGCACAAATAAATTTCCTTTGAAGCTTTAAAGCGACGGCAATCTCAAACATCAACGCGTTAGGCCATAATGTGTGTAAAAGGATGTGATTAGAAATATTTTCAAATTTAAATTATCTTCAGTTTTAGATTGCAACTTAATAGTATGCAACCGAATATTTCAGATAAGTATTTTAGACACAATTTGTGTATCTCAATAAAACAAATATTTTGCAGGACAGACAAAAAACCCTAGAAGTAGTATGGAATGGATATAAACTTAGTAACCATACACACTTGAAACAGCAGACAGGAAAGAACTTTGAACTGAGGAAAATTTGCTGCAAATTTTATTTCAATCCTTCTGTTCTGTACAGTTGTAACCACAACAAAACTACAATTCTAACCGCAATAAGTCGCTGCTGCAGCGGCATTTGCACCTGCAAAACTACACATGTATCTAAATAGATGTTGTCTATATTATTTCTAGCATCTTTGAAAAAGTATTAAAAATATCCTTCTGATTCACAATAACTGGAGTTGCAATTTTCGATTTAAGTCGTCTACGTTCGACTGGTTAGGGATACACAACGGTTCGTTGAGCGAGATTTGAAACTGGAAGGTGTTGTGACGATGAGGTGTCATGTAATCCTGGTATATTTTAATTGTCACTGACTTACTTTACTTATATGCCCTGCAATATTTGTAGGATAGTTCTTTTTTGTTGAAGCACATGTGCGAACATTGCAATCTTTCCCCCATTAAATAATTACGGCCTAATTACCAATTTCTATTTATGTAAGTTATGAGAATTCTATACCACTGTGTAATTTGAGATATTTATGCAGTGTCTTTGTCTTATTCCTGTTCCTGCATGGTGTACACTCACAATCGTCTCACTTGTACCCGGAAAACTACCAATGTCTACAGTCACGGTCATCAACTTCAGCTTTAACTCCAGTTCAAAATAGAACCTGCAGCTTTGTAACCGTCACTGAAAATTTCATTGTAGAGAGCTGCCACCTTTTTTCAATTGTTCGATGAGGTTGATGCTCGTTACTTATTATCCTACAAATTTTTCAACATCTGTGGGTTTGCATTACCTGTTTTTGTACATCATAATACTGTTTTGAGTACGATTTGCAGCCAACCTTTTGCCCCTTGCTTTGCTCACATCCCAACTATTAAAACTTAACTCCAATCAAGTAGGTTGCGAGACCACTAATAGCCTGTGGCGTAGCATTTTGTATAAAGGCAACTCGCTATGTGATTCGTTCACAATTGAACTGTATGTTTTTAGTAATTGCCTCTGATGCATTTAAATTCCTTGCATAGATCTACACTAATAATTATTATTTGGTGTTGAGTTATTCCTTTTGTTTCTAGAAGTAACAAAATGAGCTGCCATTTAAACAAAATCTATAGACTCAAAGCGTGCTACATAATGGCAGCTCAAGAAATTATTCTTTGTATATAAACATAATCTGTTTATAGAACGAAGACAAGCTTGTTACATTGAAAGAACACGAATTATCCGCCTTGGTGGTTTCAAAGTAAAATTCAAAAGACGCGGAACAGTTACACATCTGGTATTTCAAAGTTCCTGTTTTTTGTGTAACGAGGCTGTTCCTCATAATTAAACGGTAATGTTACATACCTCACAATCAGCGACTTATTAAAGTCCAGAAACTCATCATAATTGTGCAAACAGCAGTTAAGAATGTTGCCTTCGAGCCGTTTCTAGGGCGCTTCTCGTTAATTATTTGTAGGCAAGCTGTAATTGCCCGATATCGTAAAATTCGGGATATTAAATTTCCCGAATGCGGTCATAACGGTAGCCAAATTGATTAAATTTCAGGGCGGCAGCATCAATTATTCAGATTATAAAAGTTATGAAACGCCAATTTAGATTGTCAGCATAATTTACGGCTCGCTCTGATTGGCAGAATCTCAGACTGAGCGCTTGGAAATTCGATTATCAATGAACTTTTGGTTTTTGTTGTCGAACAGCAAAGTTGAAAATCTTTGGGTGCTACAAAATTCTGTTATGAATATATATACGTTTTCAGAAATGATGCCGCCAAAGCGTTACAACCGTAACTGTGCTTAAACTGAGTGCTCAACAGTAGGATGTTCCTACACGCGAACATTAGTTTTGCATATTTATGAATTTGTAAAATTAAGCTACAAGTTAATAAACTTGTCGGATCCCTTGATTTCAGGCCCGACTGCGTGGTGTTTCACAGTGCGATCAACGAATATCGAAGTTGGAGTTTCCATTTTTAGTTAAAGCAATTTTAAAATGAGAAACTGTAGTTCTTAAAGAACATCTATAGAAGCTAAAGGGTTTGTTTTTTTTTTGTTATGGACATGGTGTAGGCTTGCCGAGTACCAGTGTCGAGGTTTTCATACGATTTTTTAAAACCTCACCGGGTTCGGGAATCGAACCCGCGACCCTAAGATCAGTAGCCAGAATTAACTACTGAGCCACCGAGGCAGGATGGAAGATAAAGGCAATGCTTTTTTCTTTGATTTACGTTTTCTATATAATATTTCTTTAAAGGGCCCCATTTAATATAATCGAAAATACTTTATTATAAAATCGATGTTTGTCCTTGTTGTTGCTACTTACATACCATGTTCCTATTGGGTTATCTCTGGGTCTAAGTACATATTTGTACTGATATGTAATTTCTGCAACAGTGTAACTTAATGTTTGACAAGCAATGTAAAGTTTAGCAACTAGAAAGCTATAATACCCGGAAGACTTCCACAGCTCCAAATCAATCGGGCAGTTGATGAGCTGAGCAAATCTTCCTAAAGGGAAAACGATGTATCTGTGATGGTGTAATCACGATATCCCGGCTGTGTGGGCACGAGATAATATTTGAGTGTACAACAATCGCATCCGAGAGATCAATATTTAAACAACTCGAAACGGTTTTGAAGAAATTATCGCCGGCACGGAGCGAAAGGCATCGACGTCCAGAAATCGAGCCGACGACAGAAACTACCGTTTGGAAAAGGCGGCCTCGCATTAGCAATTAAAATTTTATATAAATCTCCAGCGCGAAGTTTATTGCCGCTTCGGCTATTTTCGCATAAAGCGTGTTTGTTTGTTTTGGAGGAGCGAGCGGACAGGTTTAATTTACTTTTACCATATAATTAAAGGCATAATAGTGCGACACAGCTGTTGAGAGGATACGGCCAACACTTGACGCTCCTTTGATTCCGATTCTTGGTACAGCCGACAGAAAAATTTATGTGTAGCAGCTCTGGTTTTATTTGCTCTTTTTGCTGGTAGCCTTTGGACCAACCATGAAAGGTTTACGCCAGAAGATGAGTTGGACGTTGAGACAGGACCTTCATAACTTTTCAAATTTTCAATTTAATCCACAATTTAATTTCTTTGTGCTCTATAATGACGTTAAAGCAAATTTATTGATAGTTTTGCTAGTTACAGGAACGTCACCTAAATATTCAACTTCAAAAAGTTTACCTATACTCAGCAAATCATTTTCTTTTAGCTTTTAACAGTAAAGGAGATCCCCAATTAATCCCATCCAATTAGGAGACTCCAAACGATCAAGAACTCATATTGTGGATAAAATTGAGAAGTTTCGTCATACAAAAAGAATTGAGATCCTTTATTATACCATATAAGCTGATGTATCTCAGTTATAATATATTTTATCGGACTTTTATCTCACTTATATATTACATATTACATACATATACATACATATAATCGATACCCTTCTACCTTTCAAAGTCATGATTGAAAGGAGTCGTTTGTTGACCCCTGGCGTAGTTACGTTAAATTTGAATAAAACGACGCATATTGCCGTAATATTTGTATAATTATTTGCCCTTTTCATCCCAGTGAATATGAAACTCTCTTAATACCATAGTTGGTGACGTATGAAAGATCACTATATACCAAAACAGGAATCTCGTTCCACCTTGCGTAATAGCGTTAACTGCAAACACTTTACCTGAAATTCGGTCCTCAGACTTGCTATGTGTCCTTGAATTCAACACGTCTTATATTGCGTCATTAGCCCTGCATGATACAGCGCCTGACACTGGAAACCCCCGATTGCTGACTTGGGCGCCACTCGTCTGATTGATGTCACGACTTCGCGACAAAGACACCTTTGGAAGCTGTGGAAATTAGCGGCCCCAAATAGATGCATTAAATGTACCTTTGAAATATGGCACAAAATTGTGTACTCGCCAGTACACTCGGAAATTGCGTTTGTGCTCGCTGCACTTTAAATATGTGCTGCAAACGATTTATTGGAGGGCAGGTGTCACGCCGCTTTTACTTAATTTAGATCGCCTTGGACGAATTTGCCTACTGTACTTTGGAGTCGGAAACACATGCAGCTCTTAGCAGAGGCTGCGTGTAACTAAAATTAGACTTAAGAACGCCAAGGAAGAATGCTTCGAAGCGTGCGTTTCTTGCTCCACTCGAGAATTCCACTACGCAATGTGTTCATTATATAAGAAAAAATAATAGTTGGATTGGAATTTAACTGTGAAAACGAACTTTTTCTGGCGAGGGATGCAAAGGTCCCGTTTCATGGTGAAAGTTTATTCTTCTGTTTGTTTGAATCTCCTAGTAAACTTGAGCAATTTCTTCTTCTCTTGTCGATTTTTACTGCCTCATTCCAATTCGTCCCTTTTTCTTTAAATATTTATGCGATTTTGTTATTCCAAGTTTTAACTGTCTTAATATTCTTCAGTTCATTAGTTGTATACTTACTAAGTTTTATTCTCTTGAGTTATCCAAACCAGCGCAGTTGTTTTTGCTGCACTTGTTCTTGTATCTTCTGTACTTTTGGCCTTCCTCCTGTTTCTTCATTTTTGATTATTGCCCTCCTTCCACACGGAACATCATCTCTTTACTTTGTAGTCTACTCTTTTGTCAGCGATTCAATGTGTAACTTTCTAAGCTAGTGTTGGGATATAAATTGAATTTCTTAAACTTTTCTTTTAATTTGTCTTCGCGTATAGAATAATTTAGCTATATTTGCTAATTTGTTGATATATCACTTCCAATTGTTCCCTGCCCTTCTACGTATTATGGTGCTTAAATATTAAGATTCTTCTATCTGTCCTGTTGGGTAAGTCTGCAATACCAACGATTTTGATTACCACCGATGTAGATTTAGATTCGACTTAAAACATCACCGACGTGAACTACCACCAACTTGTACCACAGATGTAGACTACCACCGACTTGGTTTACTACCGCCTTTAGCCACAAACGTAGGAGGTGCCACCGAATTGAAATACCAGAAATTTGGTGTACTACCGTCTGTTTACCATTGTCTGAAAATACCTCCGACAGCAACCAACAGTAGTTACTACAATACGTAAACGACCACGAACTTGCATACTTTCCGCCAGTCCTGTTGTTGCGCAACTGGTTTTCTATAGTCAACTATGTGGCATTACATAAACAAGCAAAGGCGTAGAAGCGGGGGGAGGAAGGGCACCAATGAGCCCTTGTCCACCCATAATTTTTTAAGAGCAGAAAACAATTGATTTAGAGTCATTATTACAGGATTTTAAAATACAAAAACTATATTAGGTTAGACTCTAATTAAAAACAAATTAGCAAAAAACATAGGCTCATACACCCCGATACACTGCATACGATCGAACTGTAAAGGTTACAACAAATGCGTCTCGTTCTAAGTGAAGTACGATCGTCAGCTCGTGATGTAAGTCATTGTGAAAAAACTGTGTGCCACCGACTGTATCATGCGACTCCCGCGAATGGCTTGAAAGAGTGGACCTGGCAATAGGGTGGTTCGCAAATAATGGAAAAATAATAAATTAACAACATGAGATACTACAAGCCCCCTATCGTAACCTAGGCATTCCGTTGGCATGGAGCGGTTTTGCCATGCGCTATTTGCCTGAATACACTTGCAGTCTTCGTAATCTGTTGAACGGTGCTTTTATTGTAGTATGGACGTTATTATATCATGTGATACACATGACTTGGCCTAAAGAAAATTCGCAACAAAAGACACGGAAACTAACAATTGCGAAGACTAGACTGAAGAATAATGTAAAACTTCAGATTTAAAGATGAGAAAAGATAAGACATTTGCAGACGTAAATGCACGGCAAACACCGAACAGCGCATTTGTCCCACTCTAATACTTGATTGTGTATGTGTACGTGCTGTTCCGCACAAAAACATATTCCGAAATATGACATGACGTTTGAAAACATTAAAAATATGCAAAGCGTTTTCGATTACTACAACTTAAGTAATGTGAATAATCAACCGAAACTCTGGTACAACCCCTGAGAGGATAAAAAAAATAGAAGGGAAGAACTGAAAGAGTTGAAGCCACGAGAAGTGTAGAAAAAAGCTGATTTTCTTACCTGATTAAAATATGCTTTGCGCATTTCCTTAGCTCAACCGTGTACACAAAGCCCATTGAAAGGTTTTTAGTGCATTGCGTAAGGAGATACCCTGGTTGTGGTCAAAAGTGCAGAAGATCACTTTGTGCTGAGTTAACACAGAAATATTATGATAGAAAAAAGCAAGGAGCTACAGGATAAAGTTGCAGCAGATTCGCGAAAACTGAAGTTAATTTAATTAATTTTTTTTGCACCTTGTAAAACATAAAATAATAATAATAATACTTAATTGTGTATATAAAATGTTGCCCCCATATAACTGAAACCCTGGCTACCCTAACAGACGAATTTGGCGCCCTTTATTCGGGTCGCAAGTCGAAATAACCCCGTGGAAGACTTCAAATGCCCGAATGCGGTCGCAGCATAGTATAACCACCATAGCGTTCACATGTACAGTGGCGCCTATAATTGGCCTACCGGCTGCTGGCAGAGTGCAGAATAAAATAAAATAAAATAAAATATGAAATGTCTTACGCTGGCTACAACCTGAGTGTATTATTGAGACTTCCCTCAACAACGGTTCTATTCCCCAAAAAATCAAAAGAATAGAACAGAAAGTCTATCATTGCAAGGCTAACAAGCCATCCTGTTCGTTGGGGACAATCATAAATGACGAAAAATATAGTAAAACAAAAAACATTCGAAAAAGCTTTAGATGGATTTTTTGTACAACTGCCGACTTCATAAGGCACAAAAGTATCAGTGAAGTTGAAAACTTCACGTTGCAGCTTTAATGTAGCAGCTAATCCTATTTTGTGTGTTTCAGAATATCAAACAAGCTTACAAGAAGCAAGTGTTTGACGAATGCGGTATTTTTAGTGAAGTCTGTCACCCACGCAATTAAAAAAATCGATTGTAAAGTAATCGCCCAGAAACTCTTCTTATACCGTGCCATATAACAATCACAGGCATCCTTTGAAAAGATCGTTACAGTTCCAATTTTGCCAGTCGCTATTGGATGGCGATTTTACTAAACAGAACAGCCATAGATAATCCAATATTTGGCTGTGATATCACCTGCAGAATTTCTCCACACGGCCCTGGCTAGAAAAACGCCACTCGCAGGTTCTGAGTTTTGATGCCACGGCGCGATGATTTATAACCGTGTTAGCGCGAGATGAAATTAGAATGCAGTATAGCTTGTGATTAATAGCTACATACACTCGTACAATGCACATTGTCAACAACGGAATCCAAGTTAACAACCAGCGCCAACAACCGGGAAAGAAAGTGGATGCAACCTGATACAAGATGCACAATGAGATTTACACGCCGCTATGACGGGAATTAATAACGCTGAAACACCCCGTGTGAAAAGTGTGAATAACATTAGATTTTTGATCTGTCACGGTTTAGTAATACGGAGTCGTTGAATGACCTATAAGGTGGCAATTATGATGCTGCTAGAATTGTTGATTTATATAAATTGAATATAAAAATTATAAACTTAAACTATTAAAAGCAAATACTTCAAAATTTGGTTTTTCTGCGAAATTCCATGAAAAGTTTTAGAAAAATGAAACTGGAATTTTACCCCAAAATTTTTCAATTTTTTTAAGTATTCTCGATTTTATTTTCGAAGCTATACGGCATGTTTGTTCGGGATTTTCTTTTAACGTTTAAAGAGCCGACTTTCTGCCGAAAAATCGTCGACAATGCGGTCTTATTGGTTTGGCGAATTGCTGCACCTATCGGGTTACTTCAGGATGTGATAGTATTTCGAAAGAAAAATATCTGTTGGCTACCCAAAATCTAAGACAGGAATAGTAATCACTGCCTAGATGTAGTCTAATGCTTTGTCGAAATTATTTTAAAGCCTCTTTATCCTTCATCTTTCTCTTCTTCTCTTTTTCATTGTCAAACCAAGTCCAAGTAATGTTTTCACACTTGAGAACGATTTCGTGATATTGCATTACCAACTATTTCTATTGTACATTATTCGTCCAGTAAAGACGATCCCTTTGAAAATTATGATAGCACCCAACAGTAATATTCCTTATTTCCTACATATATTTTTTATTCCCAACAGAATCGGAAAACTTATTGTTTTACTGAAATGCGTATTACTACATTTGATATACTACATGTTGAATAATATCGTCGTCAAATCTGAGCTGAGTTAAAATCTTTTAATTCTTTCACATCATATTGTAACAGATCAGCCGTACCTTATTGTAAAAACACTTGGAAAATGTTTTTAAGGAATCGCCTACTCGCTCAAAAAATTCTCAACCTTCCCAGCGAAGTTTGTCCATCTCACCGTCACATGTTTTAAGCATTGTTGGAAGCTTGGCGGATCGTGTTGATGAAAACGGAAACGAATTTAAATATCTATATAACTAAATGCGCTTGAATTGAAAAATTGGGGTTAACCTGGTACTTGGAGTGAAAAACAGACACTCCTGTCGGGCAGAGAAAGTAAAAACTAGCTGCTATCCCAAAACGAGGCCCCAAATGCAAGGAACGTCACGACCCCACTAAATGGGTCGTTTTCTATCGCGAATTGCGCGTCAATGCAAACCAGCCGCCTATTCTAAATACCTCCACGCTGCTGTCACACCTACCTCATTAGTGACTGCCTTTAGTAATCAGCGGGAACTAGTCAAAACAGGCGCGCATTTTATCCTGAAACCTGAGCTTCTTATTTCTCGCGTTGAGGGACGATGTAGCAGTTCCTCGCAAAGCCACACGATACGCGAAGCCGTATTTAAAAAAAAATCAAAAATGGACAGAATCCAGTAGCCGCAACTCGATACGGCTCGTCTCAGAGCGTCTGCTAATTTGCAGCATGTGGGACGATCATAACGCCCCTGTGAAGTGCTCGAAATGGGATCACCTGCGGTGACAGTCGCATTTTTGAGTCATTATGGTGGCGGCAAAAAATGGATGAATGAGTGCAATCAATTTCCTGTTGAAGTTGTTAAATAATATCAGAACACAACGTTGGGAGCAAAATAACGACGGGGTTTAAAACGAGAAGAATTTCACACACACCACGATTTTTTCCAAAACTGCTCATCGTGAATCGTTGGGAAATAAAATTATGTTACCAAAGCTTTTAAAGCCTTGTCTAACTAGGCAGTGGTTAAGCATCCCAACTACTAATCCAAAGGTCGCGAGTTCAATTCCCGGCTCCGAGGCCCCTCTTATGGGTTCTGAAGCGTGGAAAAGATCCTTTTCTACTCGAGATTTGGCCATATCACCATAATAGGTGTATAAGGCACCTAACGACCTTGAAAAAAGATGCCAAAAGAATAAAATACGGCAATTATACTGCATCTACATTAGAAACGGGACACCACAGATTATACTAATTACAGAGGAATATTACTTTTATGTGTAATACTGAAAATCTATTAATGTTTTTTATAAATGAAACTTATACCTATAGTGGAAACATTATTTGTAGATGTGGGATGTACAAAGTGGCTTTAGACCAGTATACAGTGTGGAAAATGCAGACGGTTCAACGAATCATTCAAGAATCAGATTTAGTCTTCTGGAACTTCTTCTTATTCAATAATCTGAAAAATAAAAATGAAAAGTTTGCTTCAGGTGAAAGATTGAAAGATGCTCCAGGTTAATATTTTGTAGTTACCTTGAGACTTTTTAAGTCTTTTTACGACCCGAAGGCGTTGTTTAATAGATTTTCGCCCGATTTTGCTGCAGATTCGACAAGCTCGAATGCTGTCATGCGTTGCGGGTCGGCTAGATAGCTTAATTAGCCTTTGGATTTTCGAGCAACCCGCGTTTACCACCAAAATCTCGCGTGCGCAGTTTCGAGGTGAGAGCTCTTCGTCCGCCACTTCCTTTTCAGAGATCTAAAAGATTCTCACTTTTGCTTCTAATCTACAGTTACACGGCGTGTTTGTACGGAAATTTCTTTGGGTAACACTTTACTGGGAAAGTCTTGGTCTCGTTATTAAATTGCAGCAGCCTTCTGGTTCCTTCTGGATATAGCAGCTTTTTTCTTGAAGTAAATATCCACTGGTCACTGTAAAACGAACTGAGGTAGGATGGGATTTTATATTTACTTCCACGTGGGATAATGCTGAGTCAAATTAATTTTCACGACTTCTCGTTTTTATTCTTTGTCCTGTTTTCTTTTCATTCTTTTCCCGTTTTGGTTTCGTCATTTAGTTAATGTGTTTGTGGCATATTGTTTATTTGTTATACCCATGACCTCTCAGCGGCATTCTGTTTAGCTAGTTGTTTGGATGGCTATAAGTTATGACGTTGATATTGTTAATGTTACACTTTACCAAAAACTGCTGCAACAGTCCTATTACGAAAACGAGTAATATTTTTGAGCATTTATACTGCAAATAATAGCACCAAGAAACGTTTTTTGTGAAAAACTATCCAATACTATCCAAATTGGCGTCGGCTTCCGTTTAAAATTAAAACTCACTTCCGGTTGAGGTTAATATCGTGAATTGTATCATCTTCTAGCTTCCGATGTTAATATAATTTTATATCTTTTCGAATAAGAAACTTCTGATTAAAATCGCCGACACGAATGGTCTTTTATCATTTTCATTCTTTTTATTATTTATTTTCTTGTTTAATTAATTTCCAGAATTAGGTTGGCATTTATATACAACACGCCCTCGTCCACTCGGCTTTTAACATAAAATACAACCTACTGCAAAACTATGGACCACAGTTAGTGGTTATAAATTAATAAATGGTGCCACTATCCCATCATCTTCCACAGTTATAAAACCAGAAACGTCTTTTGTAAATTATTTCTTTGATTAACGGCGCCGAGCTTCTCCAATGAGTACGGAACACTAATTAACAGACGTTAAATTAAATTAATACCGCTGGTTATCGTGTTTGTCATCACTTCACCGTCTACTTTAATTTATAGGGCATTGGTCGTTGATAATCCCACTAACTCGATTTTCGTTCGTAACTGTAATTGTCCGAAATTTAAAAAATGTAGCAATGAGAAATTGATATACATATAACATCATAAAGTAACTAACAGGAAAGGAAAGTGCAATACTGGATGCCCGGTTGTTATGTGCCACTGCAGTCTTTTGGAAAATTTTGATAAAATCATCCAACATCCTCATTATAAAGCAATAAAGACCCACACTTTACAAACGTTCGCGAGACAGTCTGCGGTGTAATTATATTTTAATGGACCTCCCACTGGCCAATAAATTACAGTAAATTAAACTTCCTATTATTTTTGTGTTGATAGGCTCGAACAGTCGATTGTGATTAGTGTACACACCTTTTCAAATCAATTATTATTGTAACTCCATTAAAAAGTTTCATGACTTATTATATAAATCCGCCGATTCCTATCATAATTCGTTAATCGTTATAATTACAGAAATTATAAATCACTCACTGCGAGGGATGTAAATGATGATTTGAAATAATAATTTAATTCTACTGTAACGAATAAGTCGGGTGAGTTGATAGTGTGATACTAACAGCTGGATATTTCAACGCTAGATCAACAGAGATACTCATGGCTTTACAGTGTGCTCTGAATATATCTATTTTAATAATTTTTTGCAATTGCTGTTCTAAATGTTCTTAAATATATAAATTAGAAATCGTATAAACAAGTCTATGGAGGTAAATGTGAATGAACGACATAATTAGCAATGAAGAAATATTAATGGGTTCGGAAGCTTTTTAGTGACTCATTAGAAATATTAGCCAAATTAGTTAGTAAAATTCATGCCGAGATTAAGCTAGCCTGCATAAGAATACAAAAGAATTATAAAACTCGAAAAGTAAAAGGTCCAAGTAGGATTTTGTATTTTTAATAATTTATTACTTTCTATTGTGGTGAAAGCCAGAATTTTCGACTCATTTCTATACCGCGAAAATTCAGAAGCGCTTCGGTTTGCTTAATCTCAGGATGCCTGAAATTTATGGCAAGCATAAATAACACGAATTCGCGCTTTGATCCTCCTTAAAAATTCAAATATACGGGGCAAAGGTAGCTGCCATTGTACTTTCTGCAACTTTATGTGCTTGTTTTGCAAAATATTGGCTTTCTTAACTTGATTTCACGAACACATAAAATTGCTCATAAAATAAAACACAGTTCCATAGAACTTTACGATTTTCGGCTGCTGCACCGCCCGCGTTATCTCTTTTTTTTTTTAATCGCTTGCCCCAATTTCCGGGGTAACCTCGCGATAAAACTCATTTTTATTGCCCCATGAACTGTTCCTTCCTGGAAAAGCAGTTCGGGCTGCCTCCTCATCTGTAATCGACATCAGAAACTTTAAAGCCTGTGCCTTGGGCGATGAGTGATTTTTAAAGGCCTTAATCCTCCAGGTTTGTTTTCAAACATATCTTGGGCGCGTCAGTATTCAGGCAGCGTGGAAAAAAGCTATTTATTATTCTAATTTACTTGAATATGCATCCTTGCACTGAATAGTAATGGTACACTCACATAATCGTAATCCAGTGTACATGTAGGGAGGTACAGTTATGCGGCCTATGTGTGACAGGCAGGAAACCCAACGGATAAGTTAGGTTATTATATCAGCGAACATGTCAGATCCAAAGTCACGTTTTAGCTAAGTTTGAACTCCCTGTGTGTTCTATGCTCTGAATAAATCAACTCCCAACTCCGGAAGAATACATTATGATGTGATCTTTGTGCGACGAGAACATCTTTGATCAAATTAGCTCTATTTTATGTAAAAGTTGCTTCAGAAGCAGTTGTTGGTTTTATTTTGAAAGTAACGGGCATCTTTGGACTTTCAATGTTGGTGCCAATTTTTCCCTGTCGACTTTCGAGCCAACTTTGCTGAAAAATTACAGCGAAATTCAAATCCAGACGTTCCTAACCCGCAAAATTTGTGCGACGCAAAAAATGTGAAAGTGTATCATGCACGTTTAATCTTCGCTAAACCGGAGCGACGTGCGCGGTCTCAAATTTCGCCAAAATTTGGCCCCGAACGCAAGAAAAATTGCTGCTTGTAAACTGGTTTAGGAAGCACAAGGAAGTCGCAGACCAACGAGCACAACGTCGCGTCGGTACAAAAGTAAAAATAGGAGGTTTTGGGACAACCTTCTCTAGCGGGATGATAAATATGACAGATGACCCCTTGTTAATTTAGAATTCGATTCAAGAGTCGCGGCTAGTAATTTGCAATTTCAATTCGCACTTTCCACTTTCCAATTTCGGTTTTGTAGAGTCCGTAACTCGTCCACTTTATAGGGATGGCAGTTTGCTCATGTTCGACTGTTGTTTTCTTCTTTCAGATGAAAATTTAATTGAATTCTAATTTGATTCTAATAGAAATTACCTTATTAAAAAATTACAAGCGTAATATTCAGCTATTGTTGATTACAAGCATTTCAAAATAATAAGAATGAAAGAAGATTGCCCAAGCTGTGACCGAGACAGGAATTTATATCTACAAAAATAGATAAAAAACAGGAAAGCTCATTTATTTAATTTGTTGTAGCCGTCGTATGTCTATAACATGTAAAGGGCCTTACATACTTTTTACAAATAGCACACGAAAACAATGAAAAAACTATCTATTGCATCATCTCCCCCGCACACGGGGAGCGAAGGAAGCATCGTGAGCAGTTTACGAATATGCTAACATGATTATTGTTCAGCACGTATTTTTAACGATATAATAATTTCAATTGGGATCTATTTTGTCACAGTCGACCTAAGTTGCCACATACCAGCCGTGGAGTTAGACACACTAAATTATTGTACAGAATTTTTCCTTTGTGAATATAATTATTTAAATCAGTTCAAAAAAGTGTTGTCGGTACAAATATTTTGAAAACTATCTCTGTACAACACATTTTTGAACACGACTGTACACATATCAGTCAGTGCGGTAGACATATAAAATATTATTAGTTGTTAGGCACCATTGACTTATGTACTCTAGCCTGATGATGTTTGCGACGCTTCCAACTCAAAAAAAAAGTCGCCCCGAGGTGTCTTGAGAATTTGGAGTCCTTTTTGCTGGACGAACTTAGCTTACCTTCATATACTCGGGTGTTTATTCCACCTGTAAGCGCCAGTGCATATTTTCTTTACAATGAAAAAGAGATATAATGTAAATGTATGTTACATTGAGCATCCGATAATACTAGTAATAGATCTCAGCAGATAGATTTGCGTTGGCCCGTGAATCTCTGATAGTACGGCAAATCCCTGTGGAATGACATAACGACAAACTATTGTAAGAGAAAGTAATTTTGATAGACTGACCGCAATACAGCCGCGTGTCCAAATGGCGTTTTCCTCATTGGCGGGAAAAGGCCCGTTAGGTGAACATTTGTGAAAACGCACATAGAGATTGTCTGCAGGTACTAGGTACACAATGTAACTAGATAGAGACACGGTTTAATATTTTAAGACAAACAAACCGTCTCTGTATCTAGTTACCGTGTGTACCTAGTACCTGCAGACAATCTGTATAAACAGTCTACACGACACTTCCAAAAGAAAGTGTCGTAAGTATTGTATCTCAGATGAAGGATGATGCACATGCACGAATTATACACACAGTAAATGGGTGATTATATCGTAGCTTAATGCAGAAAGTTATCTGGAAGGTTGAGGGAATGACCCATAGAGTTCGACAGCGGACCTGAGGTACCCTCCAAGGCGCAAAAAGTTTGGCCAAACATTGGAAATCCGCCACAGTCGAAATGAAAACAAGGACGAAAGATTCGGGATGATGTGTGATGCTGGTCAAGGGGAAATTCGTTTTCGGGACCTGATGGTAAGGGGTAAGGGTTTCAGCACTAACAGAGCAACCGAAGCGGCTTTGCAACCGTAATATTAATTTTGCCTGCGGTGGCATCACGATGTCACAAACACATAAGCCGCAACGGCCACAAATGGTACGTGCGCTTCGCTTGATGTTACTCAACCTTCTCTACTGCAGTCGCAAGTCGCCCGCCCAACGGTCTAAGATCAGCGGCGTACGATTAAAATTGTACGCCTGAGAAAATTAATAGAACAAGATATATTCTATTTAAAAATAAATATTACAAGTACACATATAAAATGTAGATTTACTTTAGTACTAATACAGGATGTCCCATTGCTAGTAAGACATTATTATAACTAATTATTATTATGCAAACTAATAAAAAAATCTAGCAAATCTTACCTAGTAGGAAATATATCAACTGTGTGTTAGTAAACAAATTTAATATCTATTGAAAGTAATCTCAATTAATTTATTTAATAATAAGCTGCATTTTTTATATGCTTTCCCTTTCAACAAGGTTTAGATAATAAATGGTTTAAACAATATTATAATTTTTTAAGAGATTTTAGTTTGTTTAATGATCATTTCACACTTCCATCAAGAAATTGTGTAAAACTGACCGCTACGCTCCTCTGATCTACTCCTATTAGAATTGTCCTTAGGACGTCAAAGGGAAGCGGGACGGAACTCCTCCTTTAAGCTTGCAGAAGTTCTGTTACCGATAAATACCTTGCACAAAATTTTGTGTGTCCGACCGACGTTAATCGAGAAATTTGTAGATTCAAGCACACCTACTGTATAAAAATAGTAATTCTTCTATTTTGTAAAGATATTAAATTGTTTCGCTATTTAAGGTGCAACGGACCTACATACAATCTTCTTCTACCACCTTTAGCTTTTCTTCTTTTACCACTTTAAGACTTTTTGCCAGGATGGATGGTGCAACTACTGCTCCGGCCCATTTCCAGTCTCCCCTCTGCACCACGCATCCTACTCAAATTCTTTAGTGTGTCTTTATTGATTATTTGGATCAGCTCTTCTATTAAAATGAATAATCAAATTAAACACTTAGTGATGTATACTTTATTACCTCCCAATATACAAAAGAAGTTACTTATCGTCAAGATCGTAGCCAGGGTTCCAGTTAGAGGAGGGCAAAAATGTATTTACAGAATTTATTATTATTATTATTAGTTTAGAATTTAGTTTGTACACTCAGCATACATAGTCAAGTTAGACGGTCTTCTGACATGGTTGGCCCTACTCAGGTTTTCACTCTATGCAATGTACCTACTAGAAAATCTTTCACCACTTTTGCTAGATCCAATTCAATTCCCTTTTCTCTCGTATTTATCCTTCCATAGATGGTATCATACTTCCTATTGATTGTAAAAATTACTTAAATTATAGAAATCCAAAAAGATTCGTTTTTTTTTAGTTTTCAACTGCCATGGTGTGCAGAACGCGCACATATACAGTCATGTATTGAAAGTGGGGCAAATGCGCTCCTTAAGCGCACATTATTCCAGAAGCGAGGCAAATGCCAGTAAAGTTTTTTGGTACTGATCTTCTGCGCCATAAATATCATGAAGTAAGCACATTACCAACCCATTAATTGGCAATCATTAATTTTTTAAATAAATCTTTTATTTATTATATTTTAATTATTTACGGACCACCCTATTACCAAACACACCCTTTTTCATATTGACTTTTACATACAATCTGATGAGCGGTACTTCACCCAAAACGGAAAAATCTTGTTGTATATTGTACACTTCATTCGTATGGTATACATTTCCGTCGTTGAGCGTGTTTTCTCAATTGTTTTTCATTAAAATTATACGTGTAACCATTATAGTTTCAAATCAACTGTCTTTTACCCCCTCTACGCCTTCGTGGCTACGCCCTTGCTTATCGTGCTATGATGAAGTGGAGGGGACGAGGTATGAAAGCAAGTTCGATCGGTGACGGTTCAGCGTGACAAATGCACGCAGCTTCACTCGCTAAAATAGTTGCGAACAGATAAATCAAAACAAAATTGACGATTGCCATTAAAAACGAAGTTGAGGTTACTTCTCGTTTTACAACAATTATATTTTCCATTTGGAATTAGTATTTCCCCCAAGCTGTCCCTGTCCTCTGATCAAAACTCCAGAAATGCAAACGCCAGCAGCATTTATTATTGCTACTAATTTGAATTTACAGACGCGGAAGGTGAGCATGGTTAATTTAATTAGCGGTTTTGAGCATGTACGTGTTGCAGGTGTCAGTAATGACCAATAATAGCAGCGGGATTTATCAGTTAGTGTCAGCGAAATGTCTAGCTGCGGCAGAATGAGCGCAATTATGAAAACAAAGTAAAACAGTTGAGGAACTCTTAACAGGATTCTCACTCCTGTAGTTAAATTTGCCAAAAGCTCAAAAATCGCTGCCGATGGTAGCAGGGCTCAGCGATTCCTCGTTCTCAATCGCATCCATGTAAGCATGGTAATAATGTCTCGGGGCGTCAACATATTTACTATTAATGCAGGCAATTAGGAGCATAGAATTATGTTCCTGCAGCTACATAAAATGGAAGATATTCCACGTGCGTACACGTTGCAAGCATGTTATTAGAGCCCTAAAGCGCAAAAATTTCGTGTTAATGTAGCTAGAATGTTATAATTTGCTCGGCTTAAACGGAGTGTTATGCGTTTGCATGTTCGAGGCTTGATCTGTACGTGGGTGGCAGAAGTTAGACCTTAAAGTGGCAGATAGATTTCCCGACGCACGCAGTTCTATTACGACAATAAATCTGCCAGGAAAAAGGATAATTCCCATATGAAATGTCAACTAAAGCTTCGATAATTTGGAGAAACCTGAGGACTTTCGCTTTTGCTATAATTGGAACATTAATAACGATCTTAAAAGTATTTTCAGATAGGAATTGATAAGGAAACATAACACCAAGCGTCTTTCCTTAGAACGCAATGTAAGTGATATGGAAAGTTCAAGTCAATGGAATATCTTAATATTTGGAGTTTTTGAAAGTATGAAATGGGTACGCCCAATATAATTCATTCACTTTGAAATCAGGTACCATACGAAAATACTGAGGCTATTTTGAAATGATTTTTCGTCAGTTTTGCAAAGTAAAGCGGATTCAGCAAAGTTAACTTATAAAATAAACTTGCCCTGCAGCACTAAAGCCGGCATCGGCAACGTTCTTCCTTTGGAATGTCCTACACAATTTCATTGTTGGGAAGTATATTACACAACTAATTTTTATTTATTTAGAAACAGACTAGAAGAGTTTTTGCGAGCCTAGAGACTATTATTGGATTTTCGAACAGGACTCGAAACCAAAACTGAATCTTTGAAGCCAAAATACAACCAACACATATCAGGACTTGGGTACTAATTTTTTGATATTGGGGTAAAAAATTGCAGTTCTAGCAAGACCGATTTTTTTAAAGCGTCTAAACTGTGTTACTATCCGATTGAGCTGCTTGATAAATTTCCGCCCGCGTTCGCAACGGATTCGACGCTGTAGAATACTGGTGTACGTTTTATTTCGCCTAAATGGTCTGAAAGGCTTTGCATTTAAAATTGATGGCCTTTTGCCCCCACAATTACTGAGGAGTGGAAAATATCTTCTCGGGACCATGTTTCTTGTTTCGGAAATGAATTTATTATGAGTTTTGCTTCGAAAACTACACAGTGGCAGTGTTGATCCTGTATAGGATATGGCAGCTTTCATTGCGAAGCAAAATAATGGAGGCCACCCAAAATCTGAGGTAGAACCCATTCATGATTGGTTCGGTATGGATCAAATTTGTTCTCGTCCAGGTCATCTGTTTTCTTCGTTCTATACGTAACTTTCTTTATGCTCACCGACATTCAGCTGCCCTTTCGTTCTTCTTAACGTCTTGGAATTCATCATTCCAACCCTAACCGACGTCGACGAAGGAAAGATCCGCAAGCGTTCGAAATAGCCGCACGTGCTGATAAGCAAACTATCAGTCATCTTTACTCCTCAGTCGTAAGATCACCATCTCCAGTTCCAGCATGGCCGTAGAGATAGGGTTTTCTTTTGTTATCAGCGCGGCGCGCCTGGCGCACTTCAGGTTGAAATTCCTGGGTTCGCCAAGTGACGCCCACTAGTAAAAACTGTTCGACGCGCGCTTTGTACATAGAATTAGTGTAAAAGGAATTCGATCAGTCGTTTCATTGAACATTTCTCTTTTCCATCTGAAAAAGTTCTAGTGTCGATATGCATTACTAATTGTAACAGAAACAGCACACGGGCTCACCTGATTGCAATCAATTGCCCTCATTATCTTCGCTGTGAAATCCTTCGTCGGAATCGAGTGGTAATATTATAAATAATTATTGTTTTATGTAAATGCTGCTTTCAATAAGGCCGTTTGCTAGCACGAGAAACAACAGTAGCAAGACCAATTAAGACTTACATTGGTTTTGTCTTGTGAACCTCTACTCCAGAAGGTTGAATCCGCTGAAGTAGATCATAACCACCCAATTCTTCGGTCTTTAATATTTAAAAGATCATAGGCAGATTATCTCCAGTAACTTTTGTTACTATCATATTCATATTAATTAGCGTAGAATGAATGTAGCTAATAAACAGCAAACTCTTACATCAGCCTCTCCCAATTTAGCGTTCTTTATTGACGTATTTCCATGGGATGGGAATATCGTGACAGGAAAAGGGCCGCATATAAATTAATGGTAAAAGTTTTCTAATTCCACCGGCCAGCTGATTAATGTCGCGTGGCTAGGCATAAACGTCCGCCAGGATATGCGTTTCGATTTTTAATAAGGAATGTCGTCGACGGATAATTATTAATTAACGCGGCCGCGATTGCGTAGGAATAAGCGTTTTCACACTGTCCTCAGAGCGCATACATTATGCGGTCCCAACTGTAAACAGGAATATAACCATATATAAAAATTCGAGGGAGAGGCCCGTAACGGAGGAATTCCGGAAGCCTCCGAAATACGGCTCCTCCGCCTATCGATATCATCAGTCAAATTCCAACCCGCCCTAGAACAAAAAATCGCTTTCTCTGTTTTGTATATCGACAAATCATCCAGTCGCTTAAAATTTACAAAATAATTTAAGGCGACCAAAGTCTCAAAAATATTAATAAATTTGATCGTCTTCAATAATTCTATTATTACTAGGGTCCAGCAACGATAAGGGGGTGGAAGATATTTCTAAAAGTATGATAGCCACATAAAATTTGTTTAAGTTAAAGTTGTGGGTATTTAGGTGGTACACATTAGCAAAATATTGTTGATTAGACAAAAGGCCACAAAAAAGTGTGGCACACAAACTTTTTTAAGTAGTAGCTTAAAAGTATTACATTGAAATGCTTTATTTTTTTATGCAAAAATGAATGCATGCTGAATTTCAGGTGGCTGCTGTAAGCAACAGAATACAATGGAGTGAGTGGCGAAATTGGTGTAACGAGACGAAGCTGAGTCTAGCAACTACACGACGTATACATCAATTCCGGAAGTCTAGAAAATGCGGTTCCTCCGCAACCAATCGGTATGCTCACTCAAATTCCAATCCGCCCTGGAACTAAAAATCGCTTTCTCCACAAAAACTTCGTACCTGTCCGCACGTGGGGCCCGAGAAATTCGCGAATACACTTGTCAACAACTTTATGACGGGTGTATATTATTTAACGACAATGAGCTTTCGCGAACTTGTTGAAATGCCTTCAAAAAGGTTTCTAACGGCCGGTTTACGATGGCGCGATGGCTCGTCAATAAATTTGCGTTTTACGAGCGGCATCGGGGCCGCTAAGTGGACTCCGTTTCCACCCTTCAGACTAGGACCAGGCCTGTAATTTCTATTAGTGCGTCACGATCTCGAAAACGAACCTCCCCGGATCTAGGTGCGATTACGTGCATGTACGGAGATACAATGTACGATAAATAATACACATGTCTGTCCGCGAAGGCCGTGTTTACACGGTGTTTGCTGCGTCGGTATGTGAAAATATGCTAATAACGGTGGGCGGACCCAACTTCACTCTGTTAGCGTTGAGGTGTAATTTATACCCATATAAACGAAATAAACGAAGCATGCGGGTGTAGAGCGCGACGTCTTATCCTTCAAGTGCTCTGCGAAGTGTTACAATTAGCGCCCAAGATGAATTGGCTGGTGAAAACCGCCTTAACACGTTTACAAGATGGCACAGGCATGTGAAATTAAGTTTTTAAAAAATCTTGAAAAATTACACTATTACGAGGTATGGTCACATATACGGTCAATCGAGCCGCAGTTTGAGATATATTGATATATAGGCGGAATATTGTATTTGCCTCAACAAAGATAATTTAGCAACCTTCTCTCATTGTCAAAGCAATCTGTTTACACGAATGCGTATCTCAGAATTGTAATGCGAATTAGCAACTATTTGTTGAACCAAAACGTAACGTCCAATAGGAAACGCGTTGATAGAAATTCCCTATTTGTCAGCTGTTTGGTGCTAATCTATTTCAAGGAATCGGCCATTGATCCAATTTCTTTTAAATGAACAATAATTATACCATTGCCGTAGTAATCAGTAATGTCTCTTTTCTAATCGACATTTTTGGATTCACTACAATTTGTGTCGATATTTTCGGATCGTTCAATAACAAATGAGTATTTTTTTACGAAACTCAGAAGAGGTACATCGTGTTTAATTTTTTAAACTCCCATAGTTTACATACAGCTTCAGCGTTTTTCAAAAATTTTGCAAGAAATGAAAAAGAAATGGATTTTAAATGATTTTCTATGTATAGCAAACTTATTGGAAAACGCTGTGTGTACGAATTGTCTATTTTAAATCGTGACTAGGATTTCCAGTCGCGGGATCCGGGCCCGGGACAGTCCTGGAATTCTACCACAGAAACCGAGTCCCGGGACCACAGCAAGCTCAGGCGAAGTCCCGGGACCATGTCAACATGCGTGCGTATACTCGATATCAGAGAATTAGGACGGGTATTCACCGGCGTCCGGCGTATTACTCATACTTTTTGCACACTGCATTATATGCCTTTTGCGTAGGCAGGAGACTCAGGAGAGGTATAATTTTCGGTAGGTTAGAATTAAACCTGTGTGTTATTTCAGCCACATTTGCATATCTTCTTCTATTTATGTATTTGTCTAGTTCTTTTGTTGGATTTAAATATATTTTACGCGTAGGTGTGTGTGTACGTAGTAACAGTAAGGTAACCAAATTTGTAGACTTTTAAAATTATGTGCGAAGAAGCTGAATAATTTATATTTTTGGGTTTTAAATGTGTTCCTTATTTGTCTGCTAAAGCGTTACAATTAGAATGAATTCCGATTTGCAACCTACCTTCATTCTACATTTAAAAAAAAACGATTTGAAGTCAATATGGCAACAATTTTATATATTGAAGATAAACAATTGGCGAAATGTAAAGTTTGTTCCTATAAAATTATCATAATCCGAGGCAGCTTGACGAAGGGATTACACAATCATTTTGCAGTTCAAACAAAATCAAAAGATGAAGAGCGACATTTTTAGTACCAGAAGAAAGTAATGAAGTTATAGACGAGCCCCAACGCAGATTATCAGCCCAGAAATACTTTATTTCATTTAAAACACTTGCTTTTCTGTGGAAATTGCATTCGGAAATTTCACCTGAACACTATTCTCCTTTCGGGACCATTTTCGGGATCTTCGGGACTAGTCCCGGGACTTGAAATTTAGCTCGTAAGTCCCGAAAACACTTTTGGTCCCGGGACTTGGAAACCCTAATCAAAGATAATATATATTATCTTTGGCCTAATCGTGACCTCTAAAGGTTTTGGAATAAGTAACCCATCAATAAATTCAGAAGCAACTTCGTGTTTTACACGAAATGCGATGTTATATTATATATTGAAAGATCAGAGTACGAAACTCGTAAACCATTGTTTTCATATTAATTAGTCATGGACTAACTTTAAAGAAATTTGTCACTGTGATTGCTAGACTACGCTTGACAGTCATAAAAAATGATTTACCGCGTTAGCGGAATGACTTTTTGAAGTTTCAAAGTTTACATCAGTTAATTTTACAATAATAAAAGATTATTAATAAAACTACCTGCACAGAAAATTGCTGGTATTTACTTTAAATGCAAGACGGATTACGCACTTGTTCATTAAAAATATGCATGCGCTGTTGCAAGTTTTCCATATAACCCTTGTATCAAAAATATAACCGGTGCGAGTTACGGCAATCAAAATTGTGAAAATTAAAGGCGTAAAATAATCAAAAATAATTTTTTTTGCATACGTGGCTTTCAGACCATATTATAGTTATAAATTCCTACCGAACGTTGCCACCCATACTTGCGAATTCGCATTGCATATGTGAATACGTTTGGCTTTAACTGTTAATGCGTGACGTTTTGTTTAAAATTTGGAAATACGCATAAAATATTGATATTAAGTTATGGAAATGATACAGTAACTCTCAAGACTCTCAAGTGGTTTGATCAATATCAAAAAGGTTTTCAATTGGTTAACGATGAGAAACCATCTAGATGCTCTTTGAATTCATCTGTCGACTTCGTTGACTTCAGATCCTATCTTTCTAACTGTTCGAACTGGGGATGAATCTTGAGTATATCGTTATGATCCTGAGATTTTGACTTCACAACAGAAAACGCCCAACTCACCTAGTGTGAAAAACACGCCAATGGAAATTCAACATCAAGGTAATTCTGATAGTTTTTACGATTTTAAGGGAAATTCGAGAGCGGTGTTCGTGCCTAGAGATACTACTGTGAACTCGAAATGCTATAAAAGACTACTAGAACGTTTGTGTACCAAAAAGCCAAGATAAGTGGGTAACTGGTTTTATATTAATTACACCCCGATAATACCCGTTGTCACGCATCGCTTCTCATCCCTGTGATTTGTGACTCTTAAAATTAAAATGAAAGCGATTTGACCCGATAGAACAGGTTGAAGCGGCCACGACATGGCAATTAAAAGCACCCTAGAAATGTGATTTCTAAAACTATTTTCAGAAGTACTATCACTGTTGGAATAACTGTGTGGCAAGCCAAGCAGAATACTGTGAAAGGGATTAATTCGCCTATTTACCGTATCATTTTAACACACCTCGTACACTTGACAGCTCAAAAAATTAATAAAATTATCGCAATTAAAAACCGGAGAATACATGTGTGTTTAAAGTTTATATAATCAAACTTATTTTTTTAATTTGAAGAAATTGCTACCAGATTTTTATGCACATGTATCTTCAATTATGTATATTTTTAAACACTAATATGTCTGATGAAGCACAAACAGTTATCTGCGAAACGTTACGTATCTTGTAAAGATTTTTAAATTAAATTTTAATATGTGAAACTGACTAATACTGATTATTTCCTTTTTATATAATATTAAAAAGGAATAATAATACACAGTAATTTATAAATATCAATTTTAGCTGATTTATCTCCCATTTTCAATACTATCAAGTTATTATTATTCAAAAACAATGAAAGCTACAAACTAAGTTAAGTCACACAGACCGATCTCATTGCTTCAAGTATTTGAAAACTGATTCTGAAAAGAATTAATCCAGTAATAAAAAAAACGCCTAGTGCCAAACCATCAGTTCAATTTTACACAAAAACACTTTACTATAGAACACATGCAAAAATGGCTGATATAATTGAAAAAGCACTAGAGGAAGAACACATTTACTCAATCTTTTTTATCCATATAGACCACGCCTGATTTATAAATTAAATAAAACTCTGCCAAAAATCGGTGAATTGCTAGCATATTAGATTGTTCGAGATCAATCAAGAGTACAAATTCTAGAGATAAAAGCTATTATACATGAGTGACCTACCTAACTATGATCGAAAACGTAACTGTGGCCACATTTGTAGATGTTGGATCCAATACAGATGAAACGGCCATCAAACAAACGATCACATCAGTGTCTAGACAAGCATATGAAAAATCAAATTATCGAACAAAAAGCCAGTCCTCTAGTTGCTTTACAAACAGAAGAAGAATTTTCCACAAAAAAACTTAATGGTCGATATATGGAAATAATGCCAATATCTGGACATGACATTCGATACAAAATTAAGATTAGACAAACACATTAAGAAGAACCAAAAGAACTTAGACAAATATATTGTTGTTTGGAACACACTGCCAATTATTTATAGAAAATAAAATATTTATCTATAACCGGCTACTGAAACCTGTCTTCCGTTTACCTAGTTCTTGGCCTCCACTCTGTTACCTTCCTCGTCCATCGATTGTCTTGTATTTGCAAGAGTTGACCGGCCCACTTCCATTTTAGTGGTGCTATGTGTTCGGTGATGTCAGCTACTTTGGTCTTTTGTCTGATCTAAATGTTTGTTTTTCTGTCTCGCCACTCTCACCTTTACCATGCAACCTTCTGTGAAAGCCCAAGTCCCACTAGCATACGTCATTGTTGACATGACGTGACACATTAGTGAAACACTTCTGTTTTTAAGTGTTGTGGATACATTCGTAATAATAATCTGCACCGAGATTTTAGTCCCTACAGTCACTATTATAGTGAGAACAAAAGATTCGCTGGGAAGCCCAAATCAAGATTACATCGCTACCTCAATGTCGAAGCTTTCCAACTACTTGACAAGCAGCATGACCATCCGAACTAGTGCTGTAGCATAGTGCTCAAAAGCTTGGAATTTTTTTTAAATTTTTTGTTAATATTTAGCGACCTTCTAAGTAAACCTTAACTGTATTGCAACAAAATATATGTTGGGAGGGGGTTTGCTGGAATTAAACCTACCACTTCTTGCTCTAACTTGTTCAGGTCGGAAACTTTTGGACCTTACCACGTACCTAATTATGATCCCTACTTAAAATAGCATTAAAATGATACAAGCTACCCAATCATCTTAACAAGTTTAAGGAAACGTTAATTTATATAATAATGTTCCTCTATTACTTCAGGGTTCTGCTGAATACGCAAAATGCAGTAACAGGTTTAATTGTATATTAAGATTAGGATGTACGTATAAACTGAATTGATATTACACAATTTCGTAATATCATAGATTTAGTTCTAAGCAAAAAACAAATAGCATCAGTTTTATGTCATAGTGCATGGTTCCTGACGTAAACAACAATCTTTGAGTCATGAAAAAACCTTGAAATTATACTTAAATACGAATACTTCTAATAAAATATCAGAAAGCTTGTTAAAAGACCGGGCGTAACGAGGAGTCCCTAACTTCTTTAACTGCTGAACGCTCTCATACTCAATAGTAAATTAAAATAAACTAAGTCAAACAAAAGAACTTGAAGTGGCAGTTCCGTTTACATCAAATAGCGAGTTGAGAATACCCGTTTCCGCCCAACGGGGCGCCAGGAATTTAATTATTGCATCAACTCACAAACTTACATGGAAATGTTCGGTTATGATCTAGACTATTGTGAATTACATTGAAGGTTCAAAATTACCCCTAACAGTTGGAAAGCTCTCAGATAAACTATAGTTCGTTACAGTAATAACAAAATGTGAGTGCGACGTAATCCAAAGGATATTTATTTACAACGATACAATTAAGTACACAATTAAATAATCCATATTTATTTTTAAATCATGTAAAGGTTTAATTCAGTTATCAAATCTAAAGGTAAAGGAGTAAAGGTCAATCCAACTTCCCATAGATGACGTGATCGCGCTATGTTTACGTTTTTATTAATTAACAGATCACTACACATTAGAAATATACATTAGAAATACCCATAAATTTGTGGTGTATCATTGCTCATTATGAATCAAGATCTTTCAAGATTAGCTTATGCACGTTGAATTATGATGAGAGCAAATATACCTATCCAAATTACAAAATAACTTAATTTGCTTATCTGATTTCTCCAGCGACGAAGTCACAAGTTCGCTCTAGTTCTGTAGCGAAACGATTAAATCAAACCTCCAAAGATAGCACAATAAAGGGCAACACACTACCCAGTAAAAGGAAGACGAAAAGCACAGGATGTAAAAAGCAAGCCGGAAAGGTAAACAGCAGAGGTCAGCAGCAAAGGCAGACAACAAATCCCGCAACAAAGGTTCTGTAATAATGTTACGTATTAATAAACAACCTTGTAGATCGGTGATGTACCTACTTCAGTTAATTATTGGCATATTGTTCTATAGTCCCCAAATATGACCAACCCCACGACACCAGCTTGACACAAACGCTATCTCGTCGCATCGCTAATCTCTCGAGGAATGTATCTAGATCGGATTCTCAACAATAATCCCCAAGAATAAGTTTTTTCACTTATAATACCATGAGTAGTCAAAGTTATGTCGACTATTTTTGCGGTGGTGTCACGAATGTCCATTGCGCTTTGGTACGATTAGGACGAGTGCGCTAGCACGAGTCCTAATCCCAAGCGCAATGGACATGAGTAGTGATACCACTGCAAAAATAATCTACTTAACTTTGACTAAGAATGGTATTCGAGGGACTATTTAATGAACCAAACTACTTTTTCAAATTAGTTTGCAGTAAATCTAGCAACAACTACGCAATTTCTATAGTAACAGAACACTAATATTGACTTTTTCTAATAAAAATCACATTTGTTTAAAATAGTCACTTGAATACCTTCTAGGAAGATATATCCACTGATATTTTTTTGATTGGTCAAGAAACGTCAGAATTCTGTATTTTCATTGGTTACTTTTTGACAGATGACAGGTGAATTGAATAGTCGACGGTATTTTTATATCGGAAGCGTAGTCATGATGAATAAACAAAACCAAATCATCATAAAAGTTAACAACGTAAAGTGCCGAAATGGACCTACTCGAGATTTTTTGGAAATACATATACAACCGTCTCAAATTCTACTTTGCCAAATAGGGCAAACCAATCCAAACCTTAACAACGAACGTCTAAGGGAAAACAAGGCAATTTGACAAATCACGCATCCATTCAATAAGACAAACCAGTAATAAATTCTTCGAAGTGAACTGTCATTCAAACCACAGTGACGGGTCCACAGCCACTACAAATACAGGGGTTCACACCAACTCCAAAAATTCCCTCATAACATTAACCTCTCAAATGCCAAACGAGAATTCACTTGACAGGTTACAAAATTAATTGACCTACATTTCAGTTGCCGTTTTACCGTTTTACGCATCTGATGTATACACCCTAAATATGAGGAGCTTTAAATTTGTTGCATTTTTGATTTCTTATTGTTTGAAACTTTAATAATTTTTTTTGTGTATATTCATTTTACACAATGTTTGCCTTTAATATTTTAGTTTACTAGATCAACGGAATGAAAAAGTTCTTAGATGTTTTAAAAATTTTACCATAGTTTGGCATTTTTACTTTTGCCCTACTCTATCCACGAAAGTTGAACACCCTCACCACAACTCTGTATGTCTCTCGTGAAGTTATTAGTTTGTGATTGAGCAAATCTGTTGCCATTATTCCAATTTCCTTGATTAAAAAAGTGATATAAATATTTATTGCTAAGGATGCGAAGAGCTTTAACAAAACAATATTTAAATAGCTTTCAATGGAAGAAAGGAACGTAATTGTAGAATTGTTGAAATAAATAATAATTATTTCTAATGACACTAGAAAAATAGGGTACTTATCACACTAGAGAAACATTACACCCCATTTTTTCATGTTACATGTATTCACTTCCACATTTGTGGATATTTACAGAACGATCCTGTATATCTTCGAAAGTGCAGAGGTGGTTACAAATTAGTAGCCTTACAAATGCCAAAAGTAGCTGAAACGTGATTTTTATCGCTGTGTTAGCGATCGTTAGCAATCGCTCCCGCCTGAAAACAGCGAACATTATTCGCGAAACTTTATAGCTTAGGAAGCAACGAAACGAGGTAGTCGATAATTTCACAGATTTTTACGACTTTGCGCCAAGTTTCTGGCAAATTTGCGTGTGCAAAATTTGTTTTACAAAGACCGCCCATACGCTAAGACAGATATTCTAACTTCATAAAAAATCGTGAAGTAATAAAGTTTGAATGCCGTATCACAAAATTGTCGATAAAGGAAGGAAACGACTATAAAAGTTTTAAAGCACCGTCGTCGTTTATAAGCAAAACTAGGCCATGATATTTTTAGCTAGTTTTGACGTAGGGAAGGGCAAATCCTTTTCATCAAGTCTATACACCAATAGCATACGGAGGTTTTTAGTAAGGATTTAGTTATTTAAGAGCGATCTGAAGCGCTTAAGCCCCTAAATTAAGGTGAGCATAATCTGACATTCAAACATATTCATTACCACATAAAAATCGACATATTGGTTTACGGCCTAACGCATAATCGTAATCAACAAATAAAAAAGATCCCAAAAATTGTGCTACAAAACACTTCGGAGTAATCCCTCAAGTTACGCCCAGAAGTTACTTTGCTGTTAAGTACATAGCACCGTCTATTATTTAACAAGGTAGACGGCGCTGCCAAATTAACCAAATTATAATGAACTCAAGTACAACGATAAGAAATCTTCATTATAAGTAAAATTCGTCAGAGTAACCAATGTTTGTTTCAGCTAGGAACGTAGGATGGGCTTACAGTGATATAACGGACGCACGGGAACGTTGATTTTTTAAATAAATCACCCTATATGTTTTGTGTTTCGGAATCTACGACTGAAATTATATAAAAATTTGCTTAGGTATTACAAAAAAGGTTAAAAATGTATTAATTAATTATTCTTAAATTTTAGATAAAGATAGCGTAGTCCATGATGCATATAGTTAGATTGCTAATTAAACGTTCGATGTATTATTGCTACCAAAAAACTAAGACAAGGTTTCTGTAGCTGTGTGAATCTGAACCTTTAACTGGCAGCTAAGATATGAATAAATGTGAAATGAACTCAAAACATCACTCTTAATAATGCGTAGATTAAATTTAGTAGTATATTCTAGAATTTTATGTTGGTGAGAAAACGGTATGACTATTCGGAAAACTGTACCTTTCTTAAATAAACGATTCAATTGTTTGGTATTGTCATTTTTGAAGTTTAAATTTAATATGACATATGACAGGTTTGAATTATTCACATGAGAGTTAAAGTCACTTCATCAAATAAAATAATAAACATTCATGACTTCTAGATTTAGAAATTCTTCTAGTTTTTTTTGTAGCAATAGTAGGCTACGGTTGTCGCAAAAAAAATCAGATACATGTACTTTTTCCAATGTAACCGTCACCTTTAGAATAATACCTTAGTAACCTGTGTATTTAAAAGAACCGCCACATTCTTCGCTGCCATAAAACGTCATTTGATGATTTCAAAACAGGAGATTTGTCAATAAGATAATGAAAGGAATGCCAATAAGAGTAATTGCCACTCCCTTTTAGGGCAGTAAAAATACAACTTATCTCCTGTATAGTATAAGTAATCGAAATTTACTGAACAGAAAGTTCTATGGCAGATATATTTCAAGCTGCAATTGTAAATAGTGGCGACATTACAAAATATTCATTTAATTTATGTTATCATACATGCCCAGTTTGTAAATTGGATTAATTATACTCTAATACTGGCGTTTTTGATATGTAATTTACATACCATAGTGACAAAATTACAGGTAACTGTAATTTAAGATCATGGGAAGGTATGAAGCACCATTAAAATGTAAAGATGTTGTTATTGGATCTATTTAGGTGTACCTACCCGATTTTATTGGCGACTACTGTATATGCACTTTGATGTTCCTATTTTGGGTGTTCAGAATGACCGAGTTACGTGGACCACCCAGTATGTATAACCAGGTGAAACGATATTAGAGTCACATTTGAATTGCTTCGCACACTGCAATATCATAAGAGATAACATTTTCAAGTGTCGAATTTACTTACTACAAACAATATAATTATTATAATAACTAGTAAACTCTACAGTTTTATTCTTTAATCCTTTAAAATTTTGATCGGTAACTTGTTTAAACATCTAAATGAGAACAGTTTTCGACTGGCGAAAAACTGCAGGTTGCAGTAAAGGAATATTCTGGGAACTTGCTAAATATTTTTCTGGTGGTAAGCAATACCGGCTATAGTATGTGACGATATAAAAAGTTTTTGTAGAGCAATATTATTTTAGATCTATAATTTCCATCATAGCCAACTAGGTGCCGTAAAAGTGTCCTCCCAATTAATGTAAGATTGGCAAGTTCTCAATAATGATAGTCCTGCACAAGACGTCAGTATTTCGAAAAAAAATAGAAGTCAGGAAAAACGTTAAAGTTTTAGGGTGAAAAAAAAACTTTCGAACGGCGCAATTACTCCGTAGATAAGCGCCAACGTGACAGGCACGTAGAAGAGAAACCTGCTGGTCATAGGAAACTGGATATTTAAAAAATATTAAAGTATAGTGCCGTGCTTGGATGATGATAAGTCAAATTATGAAGAGGAGTTGAGGAACTGAAACGCTGAGGTGAAGAAAACAAAGAGAAGGATGCTCTTCTTGTAGACAACTGTGCAACTCAACATGCTGATGCTGAACTTATGAACATTCGATGAAAGTTTTTGCCAGCAAAGATGGCTCCAACCCATGGATCTAAGTGTCATCAAAGCTGCAAAATAATTTACTGATTAAATGACAATTCATACAAAAACATTCATTCGTGCAGAATCTTGGCGCCATGCAGAGCTCTCCATCAGTGATGAAGCGCCAAAAGATTGTAAAGACAACATCCTACCACTTAGTAAGTGGATCGCGCAATTCCAAATTTCTCTCAGAAAGTCTAGATGATTTCCTGAATGTTGGCGAAGGTATCGAAACAAGCGATCACTTGGCATATGCCGAAATCATCGAGGTCGTGAAAAAAGTAGACGGAAACAAAGAAGAAGAAGGGGAGGAAAAGTAAAAGAAGGAAAAGGAGAAAGAAGAAGAAAAAGATGACATTGAAGAAATGCTCACACCGTCTTTCTCAAGTGGTGTTCTACAAGCATCACGCCTGTTGGCTGCATTCCATGCAGCCCAAGAATTCGATTCGAACTCCATGCAATCATTATTCGCAGTAGAAAAGAAATCTACAAACTTAAGAGAGAAAAAGAAAGATAACGCCTTTTTTAGTTTTTAAAAAGTGAAGGGCAAGTACTTCTCTTCGCCACATAAAAGCACATCTCAATAACGATGAAAAACCCTGGTCCCTTGATCATTGCTATAGAAAGGTTCGACTGTATAATATTTATCGCGCTAGTCTCTAAAACACATTTTAGAATAGCTGCACTAATGATGATATCACTGGCGTATCCAAGTTACTGGTAATTCAAGCGATCCTGACAGGATTAAATATAGCGGGACAAGCATGTGAAAGTCGATTATACATTAATACGGCTACTTAGCACATGGAACAATGTTCAGGCATTAGCATTCCTGTAAATCGAAGAGGGTACGAGTGCCAACTCTAGAAAGCCGAGTTAAATGCGCTTTTCGTGACCCGATATGAAATTATGATAAGGTCCCGCAGCGGCGGGGGCCTAATTCGCGGCTGCCGCTAATTAATCACACAAAGGTAGTGGCCGAGGGGGGCCGCAAGAAGTGGATGGTAACTTGAGGACCCGTTAACACACTGCTCCACATCGCGACCGCACATTTACATAAGTGAATGTGCCAGCTCCTCCCACGCCGGACCTTTGTCTTATCCTGATAATCGAGTGCCCACAACAATACACGCTCCTCGTGTTGGATTTTTTCACCCGGCCGAGACATAAATTATATGGAGCGAGGTTTAGTGCTGCGGGCCAAGGGAAGTTTTATAAATCACCCGAATTAAAAATAACCAGACTACTTATACAGCACCAGCCTTGTAATAAAACTACACGTACTCAGCTAAGCACTACATCTTAACCACCAACGCAAGAAGCTTCTTGAAGCTTCGCCGCTGCTATTAGACGTGCAAAGGTTTTTTTCGTCGTGGAAGGTTTGCAATAATCCAAACCTATTTCTCGCACACTCGCTCCGGCTTCGTTCTGGGAATGAATTATATCGGAGAAGTATAGAGTTGAGAGTTTCAAAATCTACATGTACCGATGATATTGGATTTTCTCGAGATAAAACAGGCCAGTGCCAAGAGTTGTTCAAGTGACAGTGTACTATCTGCAGATGATTGATGTACGCCTTTGTCTTAATCCAATTCATCGGTAGCCTCAATGTAACACATTATTACATCAACTAGCTCTACCTATACAAAGATTGTGTCAATCGTTTCCTTGTTGAGCAAGTTACTGTTTTTGTAATTATCACCGTTTAAATCGGTACTATACATTTCACCATCAGTATATTTAGTGTTTTACATTTTTTAAAGTTTAAAATCACAATACCACATTAACACCCAGTTGGAACGCTCTTTAAACTAAATTCACAATTAGATGAAAATACTGAGATGGTCTATGGGTGTCACTGGATTAGTTTGCATAAGGAATAAGAAGATAAAAAACAAAAGAAAGACGGTTAACAGCAAACTGAAGGCAAGAGATTATAGAATGAGATGGTGAAAACATGTCTAGAGATGGAAGGATAACTACAGCGCGAGGAAAGCCATAGGAATTGTGGTACTCGAAGAGCGAAGAAGAGGACGGCTGAAAATAACTTTTGCCGACACAAATAAAGTAAATTTGGCGAATCGTGATACGAAAACCAGAACTAAATTGAAAAGACTGAGTCCACTTAATGGGAAAACAGCTAGAAAAATGATGGCGAAACCGTTGGAGATTTAATCAATTTGCAATAAGCAATATTCAAGACAAAGGAAAATTAAAGTATAATTCTGGGAGTTCAAAATTTTCCATTCAAGCAAAAGAGTAGGTACTGTACTTTGCCGAAATATTTTTAAAATTTTTCAAATATCTCTTATATATACCTATCTGGTTCAGATCAGCAGTGTGATAATGTCTTTTGAAATTTTTCAGTATACTTTTCACACTTACATTTTAACGTTCTTTCCGGTGAATCTACTCTTGAAAGATGCCGGCTTTGTCCTTACTGAATATTTCGTCCTCAGAATAGCCGTTTTCAAATCGTTCCACGTATTCTCCAACTTGCGGCTTCTCCACTCATATTGTTCTAGTCGATATTATCCGAGCTATATATTTATTTAATTAATTTATGGAACCTTCGAAGTACCAAATGCCACGCTACTTCTCAAAATCTTCTGATTTGACTTTCGAAATAGGTCTGGCGGTTGTGACTATTAAAGGGAAACAAAGCTTTGATATCATCAAAGCAAGTATTATTATAGAGAACGCTGCTATAAAGAATTATATTTATTTATATTCAACATGTTTTACCAACCTAATTCTAGTCAAAAAGGGAGACGAAGACCTGGTTTCTAGTTTCTGTTCTAAATACTAACGAACCTAGTTCGCAAAAACACGCGAACTATCGACACCTTTTTGATAATTATTGGGTATCTTGGGTTTTCTCCGCTTCTAATTCAATTTGCAGAATTTTGTAAGTCCTTAGGCGTATAATTTTGCTAACTGTCAATTTGCAGTCAGTATCTTAAAAATTTACAGTTTATGGAGGAAACTATTTTCAGTTCTAAAAAATCATCCATAATCGGGTACACCATTGATGTGATGATTTTGTGATTTGCTATAATCTGACTGGTCAAACCAGGATCTCACGTTATTTACGAAGCAACTAACTTTTCGGCCGCATGACAACTCTTGCATGGACCATTTCATTGCCATTAGAAATTGTTTGACGTGTTACTGGGTTTATTTCAGGCCCTATCCGTTACATGCAAGTTATGTAGTAAGTCTCCAACTAACATTCAAGTGGTCGTAATAAATCCTTCATGTATCCTTAACTAATCTGGGAATCATCAAATAACCATCGTGAACTTACTGAAGTACTGGTGGAGCTGTTCTTAATACCTTTCGCTTGCTCGAGCGCACCTAACACTATGGGGGAAACATTGCACCAATCTACTATGACGACCTTTGGCTGAGAGGGTCCTTCAGTTTCATGGTAACCGTGGTCAGCTTATAGTAGAAGTCAGAGATATTTATACTGTTCTCCGTGCGTGCGCGATATCGCAGTAAGCCGATAATACGTTCCTAGCTTTTAACTAAACCTTTTAAGTTAGTATAAATGCAAAGTTTATGCTGAAATTGAAAATCAGAGTAGAGTGTATCTAAAACACAAGCAACAATGCAATCACGATTCGACGAAACTAGAATAACATTTTAACACTCAGATATCCCCAAATGCAAAAGTCAAAAGGATTTAGGTGAGGGGATCGGGTAGGCTATGACATTTTAGTTCCTTGACTATCCATCTCTCATCCTAGTCCACCATCCCACTCGAATTGCGTGAAATGTAATTTATCTACTAGTACATCAAATCATAAGCTTAACGCCTAATCCGGATGTTGATATTAATCACAATTTTTGATTAGTTGTTCTCTCAGGCAACTCAAGCATGCCAAGACCATCGATCTGAGAAACCGGCTTTTTGAAATTCAATGTGGAGCCCTCGCGAATATCCAAAGCGGCATCTTAGGCATCAGGGTCGATCCAGGTTTGAAATCTAGAAATTTAAGGCATGGAAGTGGCGTCTGCATAGACGAAGAAAGGTGTAATTGCGTCACACATAAATCATTTCATGTGAGGCTTGGGTCTCGAAATCCCCAATAAGTCAATGTTCTCCAGTTGACAGTGTCAAATCGAAGGAAGCAAAGGTCTCAAACACAGAGAGGTTTTTTGCCAGAGTAGCTGGACGGCACACCCAAACTGCTTACAAATCCTTTCTCTAATTTTGATGATTGCACAATTTTCCTACTATGCCAAGGGGTACGGTTCTCAAATTTCTAACGCAACCTCTAGACCTTCGGTTGCAGCTAACCTCCTTAACTGATTTGAAGAAAATAAAGTAAACACCGTTGTGCACAACAAACACAAAATATAAAGCTTGCAGAGGTTACATCATCTGGATCCTCGGTGCTGTGAGACTTGTAGCTCCCGTATTGTCTTAGATCTTCGATGATTGCTGGAAAATTACCCGCTATTTGCAAATGGGGAACGATGAGGACATTACAAAAAAAGCGCATTTTTAAGCAAACATACAGCTAAGGTGTAATTTTCGAGTGGCCGTTTAATTACAGCAACGAACGCATCCAGGTCGCGAGGGAGATGGCGGCGAGTAGCGGCGCACGGCGCGGCGCCTTGAATCGAATCCGAGATAATGATAATAAATAAGCGCACTGCGCTCATTGATAAATTAAAAATAGCCTTCATTGTAGCCAACCGCGGGCGAGCAGTGGTTTACTTACGCGGCCACCGATGAGGAGGAGCGATATGCATGCAGCTTTAGCTACGGCATCTGATGAAGAATGTTCTTGCATTCCGCAATTATTTAGAGAAGGTGTTTGTGAAGAACCTTCGGCTTACATAATTACCTCGAGGTGTATCTGATCGCGGAACGCGAAATCGGTTTCAGATCTAAGCGTGGCCGCCGTGGAACACAATTTTGCTATTTGAAGAAATGCGTTAGAAATTATCATCTTCATGTACGTCCTACTAGGTTGAAGCCATTAACATTCACAACATACAAATGTACCCTGACTGAGATTGGAGTAGTAACAGTCGATCCAGCATTAATTAGTATTTTTAATTTTAGTTGTTTTTAGTGCGATGCAGACTGCTTTTATGGAAGCCGGGAGCTGATAATGCACTCGCTTCGGGCCAATTAAGGGACTAATTGGTACCGGTATATATCTTTGGGATTTTATGGCGCGATTAGTTAAAAGAAGTAACCAATCTCGCAGACCATTTATTGCTTATTTCTTCATTAAGGCCATACAAATTACAAGCGGCTCCGTCAGGTGTGGTTGGAAGTGATACAGAAGCCTTTGATGGACCCTTAAATGCTATAATCCTGACGCTAATGACAGAACATACAAATTGCCCGTCAATCAGATGCCCAAATACATTTAGAGCGACTCAGATTTCGATTTTGTGGGGTCGGGACCTGAATTTAGCGAGATCTGGACATTGCAGCAAGTTGCACAAGGCCGAAATACCATGCCTGAATTGCCCCAGAGGACTTAACAAACATTTATTGTTATTAATATTACCACCCACATTAAGCGTTCAGCTTATGATTTATTGTACTGATTACAGCGTCTAGTAGATAAATTATCCAAGCCGAGTGGGACACTGAACTATGATAAGAAATGGATAGGTGAGGGAACACAAATTTCCCAGCCTGCCTGATCTGCTAATCTTAATTCACTTTTTACATTTGCGGACATTTGAACGGTCTTGCGTACTCTACGACAGTAAACAATGCACAAACTCTATCTTACAACTTTTCATTTTCAGCACTACGAATCGTGGTTGCACTGTTTTTTATGTTTTACATCCACTCTACTCTGATTTTAATTTTGAACATTAACTTTGCACTTCTACACTATCACAAATAGTTTAGTTCTTTTGAGTTTTGGCGCTAATTCACTATTATCGAGGAGCTGAAGCACCTCGATATTTTTGTGATTATGAACTATTTTTTGTGCTTCCGGGTAGATCTTCTAACCTACGATGGTTCTCCGTCGGCAATGGATTTTGTAAAGTAATGGTTGCTATGTTATTTTAAATTTTGGGTTGTCTCACGACTTTTCACGCCCCTGATTACTGGTAGGGGCAATATTTTAGTTCTGATTGCCGTCGCGCCTGCTAATGTGCGACATTGAAGTTAGTCCCGACTACCACCTAGGGCTGAAGGTCTGCTCGGTAACCGAGCATTTTAAAGTGGCTGGTGGACTCCTTGGAAGAAGCTGTCGTTACTGTTGTTAAGTGTTGCTGGATCTCCACGATCGATTCTCGCCATTGCCTTTGGATTTCTTCAACTTCACTAAATTATCATATTTGTTAGTCAACTTTCACAGCCTTGTTCCAGCGAGTGCCGTCCAAGCTTTTTTGTGGGTCAGTTGTGCCAAAGGTCATATTCCAGTATTTCTGCCATCCAGGCTATCTTCTTGTGCAATCACTCTGCCCCTCAGGTCTGGAGTTAAGCCCCATCTACCGCAGGAGGTGAACTTTCGGAAGCTGCAGCTGCGCAAGCTTCGTAGACTCGTTTTACTTTCATGTCCGTATATTACCTTTTAATTATCTTTTTTCTGCATGTCGTTTATTTCCTACAAGCTATTTACCACCCCAGCGTAGCTACTGCATTTATACTTCTGTTGTATCTAACATTGGAACTGATACTGTTTATGTGTGTCTACGCGAGTGTGCGCCTTCCTACGGACACAAGTTTTGAGCTTTTCCTCATAAAGGAAGGTTATAAATATTGTTAATACGTCTGTGAGATTGGCACCTAATAGGATCTATAAATCACAGCATAAAACCCGTGACGTCTTCGTTATGAAAATTTTACCCTCTGTAGTAATAAATTGATAACAGACCAGCTTCGGCTATCCTCTAAAATAATCATGTGTTATTGTATACTCAATATATAACGTTGCAAATGTACCACTGTTTTACCTGTACTCTCTACAACCGTATCTAGTTGAATTTATGAGCGAATTAAGCACCAGCAGGTGGAAGCAAGGTAAGTTCATGCAGCCATCCTGTCTGCATCCCGACACCTTGGCTCTTTTTCCTGAGTTGGGAGGACGCCAACCATTTCTTTAGACGAGAATTTCCAACTCAATGGCGGCTGATATATCATTAACACATACTTTTTAGGTCCCTACCGAATTGGCTTAGATAGAAACACATACGCTATCATAGTATTAGCCCCACATGTGTCCCACTGAAGCTAGCTGGGTGCATTTTTGGCTTTGTTGCCTATCGGAATTTATTTTTGGAGAGTAACATGTTGTTCAATCTTGCTTTATCTGAAGGTGTGCTGTTCGTTGGTAGTTATTCTTGATTTTCTCGGTTTTTGCAACATGATGTATTTCCTTGGGGTAATTATTCCTCCTGTTTTTGTTTTCAGCTCTGGGGTTCCATGTTGGCTGTTGCAATTTTGTAACAAATTTTATTACTACTGTTTGGATTGAATACTAATAATAAATATTCGATAAGTTGTCCTTTAATAGTGTTCGGTGCTGTGGGTGCATTCAGCAATCCTGACTAGTACTTTTTAAACTTTGGAGCAAATCGGACATCATCGACCTTCACAGCTTTCAGTAGAGTGTCATGCACCCAATTTAGTATAGTAAAATCTGCAGTTCGCTCACCATTCCTGCCAATACTGATTGTTCCCATTTTTCACAAGCACCTATTGTGCGTGCATTTCCTGCTTGCCGTCTAGAGCGCTCAAATCTAGAATTTAAGGTTAATACGGGAATTTTATCAATGTGGGGCACATCAAAACGGCCTCCTACTAGAGCATTTACATTGAATAAGATCTGTAACAGGAAAGCCCGTATAGGTTCTTATGGGCTTCCGATGCTATCGTGCCATATTTTACCATAATGGTAGGCTCGGGCGAGTGACATTACGGGCAGGAACGGCAGGTGAGGACAATTTTTGCGAATTTAGGGTAATGCCTCGGCTGGCTAACTGTACCCTCTTGCACCTCGCTCCAATTGCAGCAGGATTCGCGTGAGAACGGCGCGTAGCCGGTCGTTTATTTGGCGTTTTGGCAGCAGCACCTCTAGGTATCTGCGTGGTTAATTGGCGATTGTTGGCTGACGGCCTGCTACTTGCGCCATTTATCTCCTGCATCGAGATAACGTATGGAGCATGTTTAAATGTGTAGCGATTTACAATAAAATAAATTTCGAGCGTAAATTACGTTGTGATACACAGAAGCAAGGCAAGATATACGGCGCCAATAAAATAAGCCTGGCCGTTTCCTGCAAATCCACCAAGTATTTTACCCGACAATGCGATAAGGATAATTTCCAGAAGATCGTTTTGCTTTCTTTTCGCAATTCTTTGATACCGTTCTGGAGTGTAAATTGTAAGGCAAAGGATTGGTTCACTCGACCAAGTGCAAGTACTGTAATACTAACACCCAAGGTTAGAATATCACAAACGAAATCGAAATCAATACAAAGGGAATAAAACGTCTATAGAGGGTGTCTGCAAATTGCTACAGACCATATGTTTGTTATTATATTAATACCTATATAAGAAAGAACTTTTTTATTTTTGTATAAATATAAATATAGTCCACTTTAATTTTAAGCATCACTTATTTCCAAACCAGCAGAGGTGTTCAAATGGCATTTACCCTTCCAAGAAGGAAAAACTCAAATTGTGCGTTCGTTAGGCGCGCAATTTCCAATAAAACCTATGTAAATAGCATAAATCGAGCCAACTATTGTATCTATGACGAACTATGATACACTTGCAGGAATTACACACAGTACAGGAGTTATTATAGCGTAATGCAGTACTTTGTTAACGATACTACTTCTAACGCCAAGGTTGGTTTCGCCAACGGCGTTCAGCAGTGAATCTGTGAGACTTCCCGGGTTTCAGAACGCCTAGCCAGATGATGGAGGTCAGCCAGCGCAAGAACAAACCACAGCGAATGGATGTCCGACGGTAACTCTTCTTCTTCCTCCTCTTATTATAGGCAAGTGTCCTGTTTTTAACCACAAAGTGGTTTTATGAGTCCTCTTTGCTCGTAAGTCGGTTAGGTGGTAGCTTTCCCCGTCGAAATGGGGGAAATTTCCTTTTGTTAGGGGTTACTACCACAAGTGTTAGCGTGGTAGCCGGGGAGCGTACGGGCTGGCCGCCTGAGACGCCAACATTTGCTGGCTGGGCCATCTGCTCACCAACGGTAACTCAATTAACGGAAAACCAAACCGCAAGGGTTTAAGGCACCGTTTCACAATCGAAGCGTCTTTACGACCGTAGGGTTGCTCCTGCCAATTATATAGCATAAGGTAAATGGAAAACAAACGTGCGGTTCCCTAGATTTCTTCTAACCTTCTGCGTTCACTGCAGACGCAACGTGCGATTGAAAGTATACGCAGGAGAAAACAATTATAATACCTTGTTGGTTCTGTATGATAAATATAGTTAAAATAGTGGAGACCAACAACATATATTACAAGATAAACGCAAACACAACGGTTATAGACACGTTGGAAGAATAAGAAAGAGATGTATGAGCTATAAAAACAAACAAAAATGACAGCAGATACGTGAATGTCTGCTGAAAACAGTAGTGTTGAATAGCGATGTGTCGATCCGGTCGGATTCGATACAAAGGATCGAATCCGGGGCAGGATCGATTTGGATCGAGTCCAAGTTTTGGCCCGGATTCGTTCCGAGGAACGAAAAGGTCGCGAGGCGTCGATTCTCGCGGACATTCATTCCTTTGGCATTCCGGTATTCAATCCATTTCAATACAGAATACAATACAATGTGTTGATGTGGAACTGGAACAGCAAATTATGATGGTGTTCGTTTTAAAGGCTCGACGTCGACACATGCTACGGCCGAAGTTGCATGCTTTTTTATCAGTTATCAGTGATTTATGGCTTTCGGCGGCTTTGTATGTGCCCAATTGATGTTTGAGACATATAAACATACTGAATTACCGACTGCGTGACCACTCACCAAAACAAAGATCCTCGCGTTGTTCGTTCCGGGTCCGGAATGACCGAGACCCCGGGTGTCTGAAATGCACATTCAATTTCGATGTCGATCCGAGGATCGAATCCGATGGACTCGATCCACTTGCGGAATGGGATTGGAATGAACGAGTCCGCAAAAGTATCGAAACTTCCCAGCACTAGTGTTGAATAGTAATAGTACTTTATGTAACTAGTCCTCAAAGCAAGGCTTTAGGGGACGAGTTGTAATGTTTCCGGACGAGGCGGAGCGAAGCGCAGCCGAGTCCGTAATATGAAGATGAGTCCTCTAAAGCCATTTGAGGACGTGTTGCATACAACGTTTTTTTGTATTAGCTTTCCAAACATTATAATATGAAGTTTCAATTACCATTAACGCGGCATTATATTAGGAGGCCGGGCGAAAATGTATTTTTCGCTCCCCAAACTGGTTACTTTGGAAACTGTCTAGGATCGTTATGTCGTTATGGCAAATAATGTTTGAGTCCGCTAAACTGTTGCCATGACGACTTTAAGTACAAGGCCTCTAAATGGCCATTTTGAGGATCCTAGACAGTTTCCAAAGTAACCAGTTTGGGGAGCGAATACAAAAAAAAATATTTAAAGGTGATTTCACTATCTTCTTTTAATGAGACATACATATAATGTGTCAGTAATTGCTGCACTTATATCATGATACATTGTTTACGTTTCCAGTGATAAATACCATATAATAAAAACCGTATAATAACAAAATTTCCGGTAATCAATATTACGGAAAGTATTTTATCTTGAACTTTAGACATCATGGCAGATAATTTTAATTGTCATTCTTTAAATGGACATACATGCAAGATTCGGATTTAAAGTTATCTCCAAAGGTCAATCTTCCAGTAGTAGCTTAAAGTGCAATTAGGTTTAATGTGCATATCTGTAGATTTTGTCTATGGAAGAGTCAGGTATAAATCTGTTTCAGTAAGAAGGATTGGACTGCCTATTAGATACTATAACAAGCTTCATTGGCAGTAACACTCAAATTTGCCAATGCTTCATAATGAAGGGGATTTCAACATTGCTCATAAATTTTCAGCAGGGATCGAAATTAATTTCCTGAGATTTATTGGATTTTAAACGATTTTTATGGCTTCGTTCCGCGCAAATGCCCTGCGCGTTTTGCAAAGCATGTAATAGCCCGTATATTTAATGAAGATCTTCATTAATTCTATTGAGACTTGCAGCTATAAATGGAAATGAAATTAATTAAATGTATTATCTGCGTTTCTGGTCGTAAATTTCGCTCGAACATACAATCACGAGCAATATTTTATATTTATAAGATCACGGCACCACAAAGGCCTATCGGCTACAGCAGGGGGCCAAGGAATGAATACTCAGCGTTGTCAACTCACCGCACACTTCGAGGTGTCTAGGATCTCCACCTCCGTTGTCACGTTGTCAAACGTCACACTATGTCTATATAGGAAGTCTGAAAATAAAAACAGTGCGTTAGTGCTTATTCTAGATTCAATTAACTATAGCGCAACTGATTTAAATTGCTAATGGAGAAATTACTTAATCTGTGCTGTTATGGATTCTGCACATCGGCAATGGCGTATTGCGTTGTATATAATAATCTAAGATTAGAAAGGAGATTCAGGTTAAGCTTGAGCTTCAATTATCTCGTTATCCGTAGCTAATTCAAACTGCAGGAATGTTTCACTGTAAAATCGTAAAGTAGGCGGCGTTTGACCCAAAAAACTACTTAATACTACACATAACGTATCTATTGTGCCTCTAAAACAAAGTAATTTATAAGCCAGCTCG
>OW679194.1:66874086-67020335 GCA_940337035.1 Agriotes lineatus | reverse complement strand
ATTCCCTTTTTTACTAGCAAAAGTTCTAAAATATTCGATCTTTACTAACATCATCTAATGTTTTATTAGTTTTTACTTCCGGTCTTTTTTCTTCTACCACTTTAAGCCTTTCTTTTAGGCTGGGTCGTGTACCTACTTTTTGGGCCCTATTCTAGTCTCTCATCTGCACCACCCATCCTAGATAAACTCTTCAGTTTGTTTTAATAGTATATTTGGAGCAATTCCTGTATTGAAATGAATAGCAATCAAACGAAATAATAATGTGCATCATCACTCGGTCAGGAAAGCTAGGTAACACGGGTCTAGGACAATTCGCCGTTGCCGATTCGTCGTCGCCAATTTGCTGTAGGTACAATTTTCCGTCAGAAAATTTGTCGTTGCTAGCTAAAGCTTTAAACTAATAAAAAAACATGTTTTGTACGTTATCACCCATGTGCTCTTTAAGGTTGGTCCATTTACAACGGTCCAGCAGTAATTTCGTTGTTATGAAACAGAAAAATAAACTTACTGAAGTCCAACACTATGGTTTCCAGAAATTCTTCGAATTACATGGTTTAGTAGTAATTAGAAAAAGTGTTAAAAAGATTAAAACTCAACACAGAGATAAACTGGGGTGATGGCGAATATGGTAAACGGCGAAATTGACCTACGGAGAATCGGCGACGATTAATCGGGGACAGCAAATTATCCCATCTCCACAAGGCCTCTCGTTGTATAAAGAAGTGGAGACGTGGACCAAAAAAAGTAAGCCCGATCGCAGACGAAGGTCATATCGGTAATGATTCAGCGTGACGGATGCACATACGCAGCTTCACTCCTTTACATATACGTATATGTTATAGCAGGAAGAAAGATGATAATCTAGAAAAACTGGTAGTCCAGGGAAAATTCGAGGGGAAACGACCTAGAGGACGTTCGCCGAAACGATGGATGGACCAAGTAAAAATGTTTACAGGAAGACCCTTCCAGGATAACTTAAGAAGCACGTTGGATCGAGACGATTGGAGAGGAATTGCTAATTCTACAACGTGAAGACAAACGTAAGATCACGACACTTCAAGAATGAAGTAACGACAGGAGATAGAGAGATATATGATATTGGCAAAGACAGTTTGACACAATTACAGTATAATTAACGCTACTATTTTACAGCTTATGTTAAGATTATTACATGGACTGAAACTATGGTCTAGTATAGTTTCATTATTAAATTAATAAATACAGATACACACTTCTAAATTGATTTCCGGTTGCCAATTCTTTGCAAAGCTTGAAATGGTTTTTATACGCTCCGTAACTTTCAACATCGTAACTTAAACAACAAAATTAAAACTAGTTTAATTGTAGACATTATTACAGCAATCCTCGTGTAAGGTACAGACAAATAAATATTGCCACTTATGGTTTTCCCTACAATAATACAATGACAACAAATACTTTTGGGCATTGTACTAAATTAACTTTCGTCATTTCTCCATAAGCTATAGTTTCTCAGATTCTTACTGACACACTGGAAAAATTCACCCAGTATATATCTCACTAAAGGGACAGATTCTCCACATTTGTGGAAAACTTTCGAAAACGCAGTTTTCATAATTGCGATACAGCGACGAACATGATTAAAGCTGGACCATCACCTCAGATATTTTCTGTAGTTGGCACGTTTTACATGCACAGTCAATGGACTTAATATAATAGCAGAATTTTTAAGGGCTGAATAGTCCCCTTGCAAATAAATTGATAAATAATGAACAAAATTAGGAATACACCAGTTCAAATCAGCAATATCGAGAAGTAGCCTGCACTGAAGTTGTTGCTTTTCGGTCAGACAACTTATCAGAATTAAAATTAGTTTCCTAAAAATTTTCTGAAGTGTGTCTCTAGTAAACCGTTTCCATATTTAATCTTAATTAAAACGAAACATTTGTCACTTTCCGATTCTTTCGCCGTTATAGAAAGAACTTCCAGGCTCCCATGGATGTAATCCTTCAAGCTAAACTATACTTCAAATAAGTCTATGTTTTGTAAAGTTTAAGCAAAGTTACAATAATTAGAGGTCAGTGTTCAAAGTTAATAATTTTTCTTTTGTCAGACGTTACTAACATGAATTTTGCTCCCATTATATGGAATGATGCCGAGCAGTTATTTTCAATGAATAAAAATGTTCCAACAAATTTTTCGCTCAACAGAATAAAATAATTATTCTTAAAGAACGAGCGAGACATAATTGAAATATGGAACTAGTACAGCGACAGTAACTAATACAAAAAGAGCACTACAGCAGAAAAGAAGTAACACGTAAAATTACACTGAAAGAACTGGAAAAAGCCTTAAATAAAACTAAATTGGGGTCAGCAGCTGGATGAGATACATGAGCATGGTAGGAAAACGGAAAAAATGTTGCAGTCCTAAATGAATTGACGAAGTAAAGAAATTCCGAAAGATTCTTGCTATATGCAAAAGTGGAGACGGTAAGAAATGTAAAAATTATAGAATAATCTCATTCTTGAATACAGCATGTAAAGTATGCGAAGAATCTTAGGGCAAAGATTAGAGCAAGACGTCGATGAGCAATTAGATGAGGAACAGTTTTGTTTCAGACGAGGAAGGAGTGTAGACAATGAACGACGATGAACCCTAGACCATGATCAAAAGCTATATCTCTGTTTCATAGATTTGATAAATTACGATCGCGTCGCATTTTTATTCAGTACTTCGTACGCAAGATCCCAAACTTCTAAATTAAGGGATTACTTACATATAATTCATATGAAGTAATAGCCTTAATAGTACCAAGGAACAACAATTGAACCTCCTAATAAAGAGACAAGTAAATGAGAATTTAATAAGGAATATCGAGAGTATGTAGACAAACTCAATTTCAAAATGGGGTTGGAGTGGAACGGGGGGGGGGGGGGCACATCTGATTGCGATACTACTACATGAACTTATAAAACCATGTAGATGAAAAAATCAGAAGAAATATATGAAGATATAAGAAGATGGAATCAGTTGGCATGACAATTTCCTAGCATTTGCAGACGACATGGTGATTATAGCCAAACCAGACAGATACATACAACGAAACCCGGTAAAATAAAAATAATATGAAAATAAACACTGGGAAAAACCAAAGCCATGAATTGCATAAACGATTGGACCAGGAAATAGAAATAATAAATTTCAGGTATCTGGGTGTCGCAAAAAATGAAAAAGGAGAAATGGATAGCAGAATCCGAAACAGTAACAACCTACTATACTATGTCATAGCTAACAGTTGATGATGCAAAAGGAGGTAACCAAGAAAAATAACCTGCAGTTATATATTCCGCTGGTTGTATCATTTATGGATAATGAAGGACAAAAGAACTATAAAGGTAATCTGAGAAACAAAGATATAGGGAACATTTTAAATGAGAAGGCTATAGAGTGGAGATCAGTATACATAAAACCTAAAGAGTGAAACTAAACAACTGCGAGAGTTGCCAAAATGATGTAAATGAACCAATAGGAAAAGCAATGAAGGCGAAAATAACTAAAAATGTAAGAGCTAAATCTAAAGGGGGAAAACTAACAGTAAGAGATGACATAAGGAAATACAATATGCATTTAATGCAAAAAGATATAGAAGAAAATAGTAGCAGGTAAGATTAAAATCTAGCTCTAAGAAAGAAACAAAGCTTCAAGTTAAAAAAATATATATAGAATACCATGCACAAAAAAACGACATTCTAAAAATCGCCGAAGAATTGTATAGGAATTTACACATATTACAAAATAGAAAAGCAGCCCGCAGGGAGTGGGCAGAACGGCGAGTAATTAACGTTGGCTCAGAAGATATCCCAGAAATATTAGTATCAGAAATTGAAATGAATAACCGATCACCGGGAGAAGATGGAATAATCAATGAAATGATAAAGGAAGATGGAGCTAACAGTTCTATTAATAAATGTCTAGAAGAAGCTGATATACCCAAAGTACAATACATTAGTCATACTCATACACAAGAAAGACGATATCACAACTCTAAATAGTTATAGACCTATAAGTTTGTTGAGTATTCATATAAAACAAGCAAACCGCGCGCTACGCGCTGCGAGTTTTGAATCAACGCGCACGTGAAATAGGATACGCGAAAGGTCAAGCTCCGATCCGAGCGCTACGATAAGAAAAACAAAACCTAAACAAATATAAACATCTGTGAAGCCGGAACGTGAGATTTTATTTTGTGCCACAGACACACAGACAAACACACATTAAGGAAAATTATATTATAGATATTCATGAAAATTAAACCAACAGATTAACATGAAAACCTGGCCCTACCAACCTAGAAAGCAAACAGGGTTAGAGCAAGATTCAGTACAAATGACGACCTACCAAGACACTCATAGAAAAGTGCAATGAGTACAAAATACTATTGGTCCTAACTTTTGTTGACTATGCAAAGGCTTTTGGCGGCTTGGAAACCTGGGCAATATTGGATACATTGATAGATAGCCGCATATATTTTATGTACTCCAGACTCATTTGAAAATATATACAAAAATGCAACACCATCTGTAAAGTTACACGAAAACACCAATAAAGTAAATGTAGAAAGAGGAGGGCCACAAGGAGATATAATATACCCCGAGTTATTTACGCTGGCATTGAAACATGTTTTCAAAGAGTTAAACTGGGACAAAAAAGGCATTAATATCGACGAAAATTGGCTGAATAATTTAAGATTTGCCGATGATATTGTCTTAATATCAACTAGAGTGAAGAAAATGATATTGATGATATGAGAATTGCAAGAAAAATCAGCTGAAATAGGACTACAACTCGATGAGTTCAAGACCAAATTCACGACTAATATCGATATACTACCCGAGTTACAAAATGCATTACCAGTGGAAGCAATAAAAGGTTATATACAGTGTGGTCCATTAAGTGTGCAACAAATGGAATTTTTTTTATTAGTTGTACAATCGAAATTTAAATATTGCCAAAAGTTAGTGCATGTTCGATAACCATATCAGATGCCCTTAGAATGGCTTCAAGTCAAACAATATACAGGGCAGGACAAAAAATATGAAATTCGTTCAAGAACAAAGTTTCAAAAAATATAGCAAAATTTTATTGAGAAAAGTTGTTTAGAATTAAAAGTTATGCTCAAATACAAAGTCACGGCCTCCTATTCGAATTTTGATTCTTTTTGGAAAATTTTGTATGATAATATTTTTATTATTTTGATTTTATATGTATTTAAAGTAGCCACAACCACATCCCTTTTAAATAACTTTTAGCAACTTGAAGCGTATTTGTAAAATTACTTGGATTTATATTTTTTTAGGTAAGCGTCCACTTCATGTTTGTTGCAACGATATTTAACAGAACTTTAGAATTTCGCAAATATTCTTTTTAACAAGGCAAATGCTTTACTAATAATAATTTACATATGAAAAACTCTTAATAAAATCAGAATAATAAAAATATGTATCATACGGGGATAATACAAAATTTTACAAAAAAAGATTCAAAATTCGAATAGGAGGCCGTGACTTTGTATTTGAGCATAACTTTTGATTCTAAACAACTTTTCTCAATAAAATTTTGCTATATTTTTTTAAATAAGGTAACTTTATTCTTGAACGAATTTCATATTTTTTGTCCTGCCCTGTATATTGTTTGACTTGAACTCATTCTAAGGGCATCTGATATGGTTATCAAACATGCACTAACTTTTGGCGGTATTTAAATTTCGATTGTACCACTAATAAAAAAAATTCCCATTTGTTGCACACTTAATGGACCACACTGTATACTTGGGCCATATAATTAAATTAAACAGAGATAACTATACCATCGAAATAGACAGAAGAATAGCACTCGCATCGGTGGCCTATGGTAAATTTTCACAAACATTACGAAGTACATTGCTTTAAAAACTAGGGTGTTTAATCAATGTATCCGGCCAGTCATGCCATAGGTTCAGAAACACTAACACTAACTAAAGCTTCCGCCCATAAACTCCGAGATCCATAGAAAAAGCGATGTTAAGAATCCGATGAAAAGATAGAATACGAAATGAAACAATTAGAAATAAAGTGGAAGATGGACCCGAAAATTATTAGAATGGAGACCAAGGACAAAACGACCACCAGGGCGGCGTCCACCAACACGCTGAAGAAATGACATAAAACGAAGTGACTGGAAGAATAAAGCCCAGAGTAGAGAAGACTGGAGGCAATTAGGGGATGCCTATACCTGCAGTTGATGACAATACGCTAAAATGATGATGATGATGATGATAGAGCGGCATGAAGCGGAGGCTTGAACTGGGCAGGAAGGAATGGAAAAATCATTTTTAACCTCGACACTGCGTAAGCGGGAACTAGACAACAAGAGCAAAGGTTAAGTATAATTTTGAATGTCCATCTTCAACCAAAACTAATTGAATTGTTTGTAGCTAATACTACGAGACTTGTCTGCTAGAATTCCAGGAAGGTTACGTATAACTGTGAAATAATATAGCAAATAATCACACTGCAAAAAGGTGTTTCAAATATTATGGAATTTTCGTTTGCATATGTAGCACTTAATAACTGGACCTGCCACGACCATAAATTTGAATTTTATTCGCACGGATCAAATTTCCTGCTTTGACACACTAATTTGCTAAATAATAAGTTCTGCAAATAGTACAATAAGTAACTGTAAATGCGAAGTATAGTGTTTCTTCAGACGACCTGTTCCATTTGCCCATTCCCCCATTTATTGTGTTCAAAGTATACAGCCCAAAAGTGGGATGCAGGCTTAATGTGATCAACTGATGATCCTTTTGTTATCAAGTCTGAATTCATATTCCGTTAGAAATGTCTGCAAATCGTAAAGCAAAACAGTAGCCTAACAGCTCCATAAATTCCCATAAAACAAGCGCCGCGTTCATTGCGAGCAACATTAACATAAAAGTTGGTTGCAGGCGTCATAAAAAGATCGTTCTTTAAAATCCTAGTTGCTCAGTGGGCTTTCTCCACCAATTAACTTGTCTTTTGTGCAACTCCCCCGGCATCCTAATAGTTTCAAACAAGTTATTTATTTTATTTATTGTACTTTCTTGTTCGCACTTCCTCGTAGGTGCGCTTACAGCGACCAGGCCGCAGAAATAGCGCTCGAAAGCACGTTTATATTGTTATTAATTCACGATAAAGTTGTAAACAGGCAACAGGAGGCTGCAAGGCGCAGGTCAAGAGTCGAGACGGCCAAGACGAACATGCGGCTGGGCGAAGCAAAATTGAGACCATTAATCTCAAAATTCATAAATGGAAACTGCTAAATTTAGCGAGGCGAGGGGTCACGGCTGTGCCGAGTGCAACTTGCAAGCTTGTGTGCCAATTTGTATCAAACTGAATTTATTATTATTATTGTTGTCAGTATTATAATCAGCCAGAGTTACGCAGTTACTTCCATCGAGATCGATTAAGAGCAGCCGGCTAGAGCAGTCTATATACGGCGAAGGGAATGGTAGTGCTTATTTTTTGCCATTATGCAAGTCTCCAGACGAAAAATAAAAATATTTCGAGAAAGTAGCGCTGCTAAATTCTTCGTGGTGCCAAATGGATCGAGCTCTGGACGACGACCACACCGCATGCCGTTAGAAGCATCCCAAACATGCAGGAAAACAGAATTCCACAATTTCTGGAGTCCTAAAAATTTTGTTGAACGATTTGAGCATGCTTGTGCCGCGAGGAAATGCATTCCTGGAACGGTGATAGATTTTTGTGGAATACGGCATGTGACGGTGCTTACAAATGTGGCTACAAGTCGACGTAGATGTTTAACATGAGATATCTGTAATTTAATGAGGTTTTCTCTAAAGAAAACACGAGGCTATGCTGTCTTTCCAACTAAGGTAATGACTTATTAAGATACAATTTGGCATATTTTCATCGTTATCATGCCTTTTGCACATGATAAGTGTTCGACCACAGACCACACCAGTTGATAATGCTACTGAAGAATCTCTGGCGTTTGATAATAGCTTCTGCTATATTAATTTTCAGAAAAATTCTGCTAATTGAAAACTGCAGATTATAGGATTGCACTCCAGAAGCACACGAAGACGCTGGTAATAAATTCTGGACGGCATTACTTATGGCAGAACACCACACACAATGGCATGGATAACAATATCTGAAACAATATTGAAAAGCCATATGGAAACAGTTGCATAGGAGAGTTGTATCAAACAGCCTTATCAACCTCATATCTTGACAAAAATTATTTATGACAAGCAACTTCTTTGAGAGAAATATACAGCAGGTACTACGAAAAGAGGCAGTCCAGAAAGAATACTAAGTAATATCACCGATGACTTAGGGTTATTACAGCTCAAGCCACAAGATGTCCAAAACAGATCCAGATGTAAAAGTCGACCTCATCTAAAGAAAATGCGAGATAAGGTAAAAGAACTGTTCGAAAATAATAATTAGCAGTAACTCGAAAATACTCACAATGTCAATAGTATCTATCGAAACTTTATATTGAAACAACGCTCCGGTCACTTTATTACGGTTCGTTCTTCAGGTAACAGTAGTGCACTCTATAAACGCGATGTTCTAGCGTTTAGCAGAGATGCGTTTACAGCATTTCGTCAATAGTGATGAGATGAAGGGATGCAGTTATATTTTTGACCCGCACCTCTCGCGTTGCCTGCCCTCGCGACTGAGACTCCAATTTTATGTGAAACTGCACATTTTCGATTAACATCCGAAGTAGCTAGCTCGCGTATGTTCTATGACTTAAAATTTTGTGAACAGTTGGCATTTTGGGCCAAAACGTGTTCTATTTCATAATTTAATAGGAATTGGAATATCAGACGGTTTGTCGTCAGTTGCCCATGTAATATTTGTTGTCCATACACTTTTTCAAATTATTTGGATTTGACCATAGGTTAATTCTAAATGAAGGCACCGTAAAACACCTAAAGGTATGTTTATCAAAAAAATATCACGTCATAACGTATACATGCTATATTCTAATTTATATTTTATTTATGTAGGCGTTTTTTTATATTACATATTTCGCGTACTTTAGTGTTGGCAAAAATACCACCTGTTCGCGCGCTGCCAAAGTTCCTGCCCGCCATGACTGTTGGTTAGAATCAGATTTGGATGCGCCAGTCATTTATCGATCAGTCATTCATTTTGATTGTATTTTACAGGATCTGCCTGTAGTACTATAATATTCAAATAGACACGGAACAGTTTAGGAAGGAATGCCGCATAAAAACCTACCCAAACATCATTGTTGCAAGACTACTGCATATCCAAAGTAATCTGGTATTGTATTTTGGAAGTTTACTACGTTTCAAATGTGGATATATTACTTGTTTAATAATTTATAGTTGTATTCACATACCAATGTAGGAGAAATTGAGATATCTTATTAGTATGACAATTTCAGTTATGTACATCGCGGAAATCTAATTGTGTTCTGTCATTTGTCAAGCAAAAGGTTAATTTACATTTTTATCTTCACCCGTTCTTAAAAGTGTAAAATACAGAAACACGTATATTACTTCTCGGGTTTGATTTTGGAGGATCTTATCTTTTCCAAGATTTACCATTCTTCAATTTACAACAGTAATTTGACCATGTCAGTTCGAAGCCTACTGATATTAATGTATTAGACATATTATAATAAAACCAATTATAATATCGACGAAATTTTCGATTGCATCCCCTTCTTATTCTGGGCATGTGAAACCAACTGTATGTTGGTTGTAATTTTGAAGATAAAATTATTTGTCTCATATCGCAGTAGCGTGTCGTTTGTTTGGAACACGATTTGTTAAGAATTTAAAAGGGTTATATATCCAACCTGGCCCCGTTTGACAATCGAAAAATAATTGTGGAACAGATTAATTTATTAAATTATATAACCCATCCCTACTCTACGACGATTTAAAGTTAGCCATTTAAAGTTTCACTTTTGTGAAAACTTCTGTTTTGGGCAAGTTTCGTAGTGACCGTTCTTGCTTTTAGCTCTTGATAAACAAAGGTCACAACTCTTTATGGGGCTAAATGTATCAGTACCTTTTATATTTACGTTGGGAAAACAGCACAGAATGAGATTACACCCTCAAACAATCTACGTGCGATATCCTCTGTGGCTACTCGCAGGTACGTTGTAAAACATACATACATACATATATAAAACAAAACGCTAAAATAACTCAGATTAAAACACAATCAAAATAAATGTTTTCAAAAGCGCAACATTAAAACTACCCGATTTGAGTTCGACCCTGTTAAAATCGAGCGCGATCTAAACACAAATTATTTGGAAGGAACACTTTATTTCGTGCTTGCAAAAGCTTCTCACAGTTGAACGCAAGCCTTATCGCGTTTTGGCTTCAAACAGTGAACCTGGAAGTGGGCCCACAGATTTGCTAGGTGCCCCTGAATCAAGCACGCCTAGAAATCTCCCATGGCGGGCAAGAAGTGCTGAATTGGCGTTTCCGCATATGGATGCTTCAAGCGTACCTTTGAATATGTCATAAAATTGTGTACTCACTGGTATACCCAGAAAATGTGCTGCACTTTAAACTGCAGGCAGCAATTTTTACTTGCTGCAGGCTTCTAGCTTGAACTTAGTTCGCCTTGGGGCTAGCTTGAGAAAAGACCCGCACTCTAGTGCCGTGTTCTTCGTGAAATCATCTTAAGTTGAAATTTCCCTCATCCCACTGTAGGCTTGAACGTTACATTTATCGCGGCACATACAAAAATTTACTGTCATGCATTATTCGAGAATACACTGCTTAAATCGAATACACAAGAAAATGCATATAAAAAGTAACTTGGCTATTTAAATGTGAAAAAAAAAACATTACAGGGGAGTTATCCAAGCTCCGTTTCAAGCTTCACCAAGACAATGTTCTTTGCAAAGGGGTAATTGACAAAAAACGTATTCTTGAGAGTATTATTTGGGCGTTATTCAATGTTTTCTGGTCGGTACAGTAACTATGTTCTTATTTTTCGGTCTTTCCCAATCTACATCTGAATATAGACCTCTCCATATTATTTGCACTTGTCTCTAGTGGTTTCTTCTCTCATCGAAAGTTTTCCTGCTACTTTTACTAAGTGGTACTATTTCATTAGAGGCCTTTCTAGTCTTCCACTCTATTACTATATTCGTTCATATCTTGTAGTCAGTCAATGTGGCTCGCTTATCTCCATTTACATCCCGCTACTTTTCGTGGTCTACCCTTGTGATCTCTCTTAGCCAGTTAGTTGTTCTGTGGCCTCTTAAAGTTGTTTCAAAACATTTTCGTCACAAATGATTAGATACGGATAGCTATCTTGATTTTTAGCTATTTCTATAGCTTTTTAAGTTTATATTAAGTTATGACTTTGTATGAGCGATTAGTCACCTTTTGTCAAAACAGTTTTATCTTATGAAAATGTACGCCCGTAGAGTTCATAAATAGCAATTATGCTAATGCCGCTCTAATTCAAATTCATTTTACAAATTAACACGTCCTGTACGGTGTTGTGTCGCTAATTAACAATTTAGCGAAAAATCGTGTGATGCCTTTCGCATTAAAATGCTAAATTAATAGCACTCCGAGGTGATAATTTTAATCTAAATTTAATTTGAAACACAGGAATTAGCAGCAGCAACCCAGACGTTCGGAAACGGCTTTTATGGCTCTCTGGATACAAGATTACACACCAATTTGCATTCGTTAGATTCACAAAATCGCTTAAACCGATGGAATCTCAGAACTTAACCGTATCTGATCTGAATTTATGAAATCAAGGTTTCGCAACCAAAGTAAAGCCTGAAACTGAAATTTCATAACATTTGTAACGAAACTGGGTAGATCACTATCGACCCCTAGGATCTTTGAAAGCGCTCTCCATCATCGATCAAGCGTTAAAGAACAGCCTATAGGGTCAGGTGCAAATGACAAAGTGCAGTATCCACATGCCTGAAACACCCCATGCGTAAATGCAATCCGACTTTCACCGCCAGTGCCCATTTGTGAGTGCTAGACAATGAAAGCTATTACTCAAATGTTGCAACTATTACTCGATATTCAATCATCCATTGTGCGGGAACGTATGATTGATCCTCGATCATAATAGATATAAACAACGTATTATCTTCTGGAATTCTTGGACACTTGCGTGGTAGCCAGGCGGCGTTTCCTCAAGTAGGGCGATGTGATTGAGTGTGCATGAGTTTTGGATCATTTACTTCGGAGTTTTCTAATTAACGTGATAATTCCTGATTTAACACCAGGTGAAAAGTGCCAGTGTAGAGTTTTTAACGGGTTTATCTTAAAAAAAAACCTTGGTGTGACACTTACTAATTTGACCTAATTTATTGATTAAAAATATCCTTTTCTATTTACTTTCAACTCATCCTTCGTCTCTAAAGATTTCTAGCAAACTACGAACTGCTCATAATTTGATTACACCTCCCGTTATTCTAAATTAAATTCCTTGATGACGAATCGGATTTTAATTGGCGTTTATTTACTGACATTTTGAATATTTTTTACGGTTATACTGGCACTTTATCTTATTAGATTTATGCAACTACTTCCAGATTCATGTTATTTTAATACCTATTTGCATACCAAACCGCGCCTTTTTACATATTTTGATTATTTGGTTGTTTTATTGCGGGTCGTACGTGCAGGCGCTGAATTATTCAACAGAGGAAAATTAATACGCCATTATTCTGTCGCATTCAAGACGCGACTATAAAATTTTGGTTGATTGTCAAAATCCTGAGGCAGTCGTATGCCATAGAAAACTGTTGTACTTTCAACGATTTGGATGGTGATGCCTTGTCCAGATACTCTTTGTTTAATTTTTTTTATTAATAACGTATAAGATTCGAAGGACTTTTTTCAATCTCGTTGTCAAGAGGTCGGATGGCTTCGACATTGACGTGCTGATGCACACAAGATTCAAGCAGCAACTCTTTTTATTTCGCTATTAACATCCTGAATCCCAAGATCCTTGAGTAAATTGCTATTCTTTCCATCTCAATTTCACATCGAATGTTATTCCTATTTGGCTGTATTCTTATAAGGAAGTGCCATACCGTTCAAGTTGATTGCCAAAACATTCCCTATATTTGTGTGAAATTGGTACGAATGGATTTCAACTAGTTACGCTAAATTTTGCAATCTTTAGTCCAATGATAGATTCGATCGTTAGCTTGTTGAAACTTGTTGGTTACTTTATCTACGTTTGAACCTTGCCAACATAATACTAGCATCATCTGCAAATCCGGTTGCGGAAGATCACTTATGTAAATCGACTATAGAACAGGCCCCAAACTGGTCCCTTGATGAACACATGTTCTTGCTTCCTTCGTTCCTTCAGTTCCTCTTGTTTTATCCTGAACAATCTATCTGATATTTATGATGCTCACAGGTCAGTATATTTTGGTAGTGCCCTATTTAATTTATGAAACAGTCCTTCGTGCCAAAGTCCTTCTTTATAGGTGCAATTTTTCAACAATGAATAATTTGTTTCTTCATCTACTAGTTATAGATTTTTCTAGGAAGTTGTTGATTTACTCCTCCTTTAGTTTTTGCATTGCCTTTTTCGCCGTTGTGTTTTGTTATTGAAATTATTTTTGTCGATGGGATCTCGTGCTTCTAGCATCTTCTTCTGGTTTTTCTTTTATCAGTTTTTCTTATCTCCTAAGGGTAACTATACCCCTCTATTTTATGGGCGTGGTCTTTGGTGTTATTACAGGGCATATTGGGAATGACACTGCTGAAGTTCCCTGATTCTGGTTCCAGTTGTTGTTAGTTCTTAGTTCGACATTAAAATTGCTCTCTAGCTCTACTCTGTAGGTTTTCCAAATCGAAGTCGAAGTGCAGAAAAAATTTGCAAGTGACTATTGAATCCGAACTCTACAAGTCCTCGTGATGTATGACGAGACTTATTTTTTTACTGAATTCAGACTTCATGGCCAAACGGATGTTCTATTCTAACGAAAAACGACGAAGAATCTGCTTGAAATATTTTATCAAGACGAAAGAGATATAGCCCAAGCAGTTCACGGTCTGGCAAGACATTAACGAAATTTGTAATCGGTCTGATTCGGTATTCTTCCACGGCATACCATGACATATATCTCAAAGTGTGCATAAGAAAGCAGTTGATTCTCTACATATTAAAGAACCACAAACCAGACAATGTACTGTTTTGATCAGGTATGGCGTCATCGTCTTACATTTAGTCCGGACTGTGGTGATTATAGACGGTCGTTCATTTTCTTTTGATCCAGATTCATAAATGAAAACTTTCTCGTTTTACAATTCTTGGATTTAGTCAAGTTGTGTCTTCTTTTTCGCAGTTCCTTTGCGACCAGATAGACACAGTAATTAGGAGGATGTGCCTGAGCACAATGAGAGCACTTCAGTGCGGTGTTCATCAGCTTACTACATTTGGTGCTTCAGTGTGCTAGCACATTCAAAACACAGATGGCTTAGTTCTCACAGAATTTTTGAGCGTGTCCATAACGCTGACACCTTTTACACTGAGAGATTAATTTATTCTTCTTGAGTGATTTGATTTTCATTCTCGTATAAGACATATTCTTTAATATCTGCTCATTTTAAAAGGTCATCGACTTTAACTCGTATCGATCTTCATGTTCTTTCCCTGTTCCTGTACTAACTTGACATCTAGTTTCAAATTCGTCTTAACCATTTAATTTAAGTTTTATTATTGTCTCTTTGTAATCTTGTAGCTTTAATACTATTAAGTTCAGGCTCTACTTTGGCCGATCAGGTTTTTAATTTTATGTGCTTCCTCCTGCCTTCACCCTATACATATAAGAATCTAAAGTATATTACAATGTATTTATAACATGAAATTGTTTGATATATCATATTTTACATCAACGAATGAAGTATGTCGACAGTTTTTTTTTATAACAGATATTACAGAGTGCTCTTGTTGGTTCATTATTATCGCTTCAATCTCTTGGAGTGTCATCCACACCAATCAAAAGCTTGCCTAAAAACTATAAACAGGTTAAGGGTTTCTCTGTGCTGCATACTTTTCCCAAGTTGTAGATCAGTTGCAGCTGATAGGAGTGACAACTATTGGTTAGTACGTTTAGCAAGCTTCAACGTTTTAAGTATTATCGACACAAGAATTTGAATCAGTCATGGTTTTTACTGATGAACAAAAACGGTCTATGTTGAAAATGTATTTTAGAAATGGTCGAAGAATTAATGGCCGGTTAGTTTATTCTGTTAGAGACGCCTTTGAAGGTTTTCGAGAAACCTTTCCAAATATGACTCCTTTCGACAATTTTTGTAAATGCATTCAGAATATGGTGGCTTCGCCCAGGGACACAGGAAGCATAACTCGCAAAGAAGGCCGTCGCTGGTCAAGAATGAGTAAAGAGCAAAATATTGAATCTGTTAGGCAAGTAATGAAGCAACAGTCCCAGACCCCAATTCGGCACTTGCAACAGCAAATGGGTCTATCGTATAGCACTTGCCAACGTATTCTTAAACAGGACCGGCAACTCCATCTCTACAGAATGCTAGTGTTCCACGAAATACTCCTTGTTGACCGGCCGCGAAGACAAGAATCCTGTCAATGGTTTTTTGATAATTTTAAAAACAACATCGGGGCTCTGGATATCTCAATTCTCAAAATATAAGGATGTGAAGCTTGAACAATCCTTACTTTTGTTATTGAAACTCCACTATAGCTACAAAAAATTGGAATGTGGGCAGCTGTGAGTAAAAAAGGATTATCGGGCTAATATTTTTTAAAGGTAAAAGCTCTTATCTAACTATTGACAACTATGAGCATGTATTTGACATTTTAGGAGTTGTAAGCATAAACATGTTAGATAATCGTGTAATAAGTTTAAATACACCAGTGCTATTTCCACATCGGTCTTGTGATACCGCTCCCTGTGATTTCTTCTGATGTTCCAACTTTAGTCTGCTTTAGTCAAACGCATAAATTGTTTTTTTCCTGGCCTGTGCTGATGATTTTTTTTTTTAAATCACACGTTATAATAATAAAATGTGGTACATTAACCTTCAACACAATCATTTCCTGTAATATTGACAACTGCATCAAAACGTTAATAATGGTGCTCGCCTGTCTAGTGCATAAATTTACATAATCAAGGCTATGGGCCCCTAAACAAAAATAAGTGCCACATTTTTCATACTTCATAATGTGATATTAATACGCCACGACAACCATGGCGTCTTTACGGGGTTTTTTGCAGATGGTGCGCACGAAAGTACAGGCACCAATCGTTCATTGCTTCCTACAACAAATTTTACAGCTCAGCGACCCCACGGAAATTGAAATCCAGCTGTGATAATGCCCGAAGTAATCAGAAGTAATTTATTTCCACGTGAACTGTGAATCCAACGCGCTTCTAAGTTTGGCGACGCATTTGAATATCCACCTTCAAAATGAAGAACGCTCCAGCTGAGATTGGGCAACAGCTTCTACTCTATCTGCCTGCATCGCCCTTGACACTGCCCCAGCAAATCGTTTCTAATTGCTGGGTTGCATCGAAGCCATCAAACCTGCAATTAATTGCCTAAACACACAGCAGTGGTATTATTCGCCTGTCAAAGCGTTTTAGAATCTTCTTCTTTGTCGGGGCCCGGATAACATCGCCAGCCCGCCTACCAAAATTGTGGTTTGTTAGTGCCAGATTTTTCAAGTTACCAACCGCACTTGAGGCCTCCACGAACTTTTTGCACTACTGAGTCGTTTATTACCAAACCACGAAGCGGAAAAACCGCCGAGAAATTTCTAATCTCGTGCGGTGTCAAGCACTTGCGCGGCCTGAACGCGACCCATTAGTTTTGCTGTTTGATTTATTGTTCAAATTATAACTACTAGTCTGTTTTGCCGTTGACCCTTCACCTGAAACACTCCCATCGCTATTGCGGACTTCTGCGGTAGCTGCGTCTGTCTTTCAGCAATTTACTTGCAGAGCGCTGCAAAGCCGGCTTATTGATTGGCTTATAAAAAGCTGAGCTCGTTTCTTAAGCAAATTAGCAAATTTAAAATGACAGGTCCCAAATGGGAGCTGGCAGTTCTAATTTTCTAGTATCGATTGCCTTTCCAATTGGGTTTTTATGGCTTGTCAGTGGCATTAAGTTCGTGTTTGGGCGTCGCAGCTGGGTATGGTGGAGGCGCAACACTTCGTCTGGTTTGTATAAGGACTGCTGCTCGTTAATTTTGGAATTAAGTACCCATCAAATGTGTTCTCCAATATAAGGGCGATTGAAATTTGTAGAACTGCGACCTAGTATTCCCAATTGTATCGGAGAGCATTTAATCTATAATTTTTTAAAAGATACTTTCAGGCAAACGCTTAAATACTTACCAAGCAATCGATTTATTGCTTACTGGTGTTTACTGCTTACAGTAACACATTTCAGTGTAGGGTTGCTTATCTAATTTCACGTGTTTCCCTTATAACTGTACTTTTTATACAGCCTCTGAGCGTCACTCCTTTTACTTTTCGGAAACATTCATTAGCCTGCTGCTTCAATAAATAAAGTACGAAATAAAACATCAATTTCATAATACTTGAGAAGCAAGCAAAATAACATTATGCGACTGCCGATGGATTGAAAGCGAGCCTAACTTCGCAAACCCATTATCTGTCCCATGGGACTTTAGTAATCTGAGACTCCCCCTCACCCCAATGACCAGTCGCGGATTCCATATTATTCGAAAGATTACCACCAGTTGTTTGCGAGGCCCTAGATCCAGGATGTTGTCATCGTTTATTACGATGGTTCGTAAGCTGCTGCTACAATTTCAGTCTGAGTGCTTGTTTTTTTGCTCTTCATCGTCCTTGGCAGCACCCATATGTTAGTGATGGCTTGTAAGTATACTTGATTTTTCTCTCTCATTTGTTTCAACAGCATGAAATACTTTTGACGTTTTATTAATTCTCTCATTTATGTCTTATATCTAGACTTCAATATTATTACACTCAGATATTTAAATTAATTTCCTTCTTATATTCGTCGCTAATTTTGTATACTTGTTATTTGCTGCTCCCTCGATAGCATCATTACTTCTGTGTTCTGTATGTTGATTCGCATATCATACTTGGCCAGGGGTTCGTTTCGCGTATGCAAATTGTTTTGTAAATCTGCCATAACAACTACATCGTCTACAAATGCGCACTCTGAGATAATACTTCTGAGATTATAAAATTTAAAAAAATATTCAAAATAGCATGGTTGCGTTTCTCAAAAAACATTTGCAATGTCCAGTAACTTTGCAGTTCAGCAATCGAACGAGCTACCATACTTTCCCGCTAAAGAACCCCGAATAACGCATTACTTAAAATACATTCGCGTTAACAACACAAACGATGCGGCATTACTTCTGTGTTCTGTATGTTGATTCGCATACCATACTTGGTGAGGGTTTCGTTCCGCGTCTTAAAATTATTTTGTAAATCTGCCATAACAACTACATCGTCTACAAATGCGCGTTCTGAGATGATAATTCTAAGATTCTAACATGAAAAAAATATTCAAAATAGCATGGTTGTTTTTCTCAAAAAACATTTGCAAGGTCCAGTAACTTTGCAGTTCAGCATTCGAACGAGCTACCATACTCTCCCGCTAAAGAACGCCGAATAACGCATTACTTAAAATACATTCGCGTTAACAACACAAATAGTGCCTTTTACTTGTAAGTTACTTGTGCAACCGATATGGCCACAGGGCGGTTCCTGTTTTCTGGAATAAAGAAGGATTACTCAGGAATTGATATACGTACCTATTAGCGCTTATTACAGGTGAAAACCTGTTCTTGGAATTTCATATTCCTAAAAACGTATTCGATTGACACGACCTCAAACAGGAGGTAATCTAATGCTGCTATATTAAACACACAAACACACGCAATATGATTACAGTTCAGCTTGGGGCAGCTGAATCATGAACCCTATCACATTACGATTTAGGAATTTTTTCTACTCGTAGTAGAAAAGTAACATTGATGGACTGTTTGTAATGTGAGTCAAGGTTCCAAATAGCGATTAGCACATCCAGATGGAAATGCGCTCAAAATGTAAGCCTGTGAGGCGGGTAATTCTTACAATATCTAAAATATTCCATACATGTGCGATGTAGCAATACCGAACATTGGTTAGAGTCAATGAAACACATTTATTTAGTAAAGCTATGGATTGGAACTGTTTATTTATGTAATATTTCTGTAACCATAGTGATTTCATTAACCATGGTTAAATGTATGTGGTGTCAAGGCACTCTAGGACACCATAGTCAAATGGAAGCCAGGAGTTCGGGACTCCAGCTTGAAAGATGAACTGTAGCCGTAGTTGCGTCACGAAGTCGGGAAAAATGTTGCTGCCGACCCCTGGACGTATAGAATCGCGCAAGTTTTGGGGAGAAAATATTAGTGCAGTCAGGATACAATCGACCGCCTACTGAATCCGAGGTTGTTAGACAATGAAATTCTTCGATACTTCAAGCGGCACGTGGTTAGAACTTCAAATAACTATGCGATGGATATCCGGCAGAAGCTGTAGTTTGCCACGAAGGCCATAAAAATACTTCAAAAAAGGCAACTTTGCTTCGGGCTCAACAAACCCTAGTTAAACGCTTGTTATTTGGTCTCCATCCCGCGCCTCCCCCTTTTCCGCAGCTCAAAACCAGTCCGAGAATTTCAGACCAACAAGCTTGGGAACATTGTTAATGGATTTGCAGATATTTAGAGCAATGTACTGTTTCACAGGTTAAAAATTTTCCAAAAAGTTCACGAATTAGACTTCGCCAGAATTTAAAACCTCAAAAAGAAGATAGATGCTTCCCTAAGGGCTATTTAGACTGCGCGACATAGGTTAGCAGGCCATAGTCTAGATTTTTAAAGCGATAACCACTTACCTTCTACCTGAAGCTTATCTCTTAAAAGCTTTTCGAGTATTAAAACAATTTCAGAGGACAAAACTTCACACATGCTCTTTCTTCTTTACTATCAGCCATGATGAAAATCCCCATACGAGCTTGCAACACTTTAAAAAAACAGAAAAAAAACAGTCAACCCCAAACCACGTTACTTGGCAGGTTGAGTCGGATTATTGTTGACTAGCGACACCTTTCGGCGCAATGCGTTTTACTTCCTGTTCGCGCGGCATATTTGAATCCGGCTTCTTTAAAATCTTTTTTTACTTCAATTAGTCGATTAATGTGTTTTCAAAGATAACAATCAGCATAAAGACAGAACAGTATTCTAAAAGTAGTTCATTCTTATCTCCGGGTTCTAATTAGGATTCTCAGTGATATATTTTAATGCGGCCTTGGAATATTCAGACGTCGGGCATCATCTCGTTCACATTTTGATTTAAATGTTAACGGTCTTCGCATGAATAATTAATTCGGACGACTAATAAAGATGTAAGATATCGGATCATTAGGAATCTGATGGGAAACATTTTCCAGATTTGCAGCTCGTGAACAGAAACTTTTCGCAAGGCTAATTTCACGTCTGAGACAAAGACTAATTATACGGGCGCCAAGCCAGCACCGATTCAGACAAGTAAGAGGCGACTTTGTGGAATTTGCATAATTAAAATGTATCGGTAACCCAATACACATATTTATTGAAAATTAAAAGTGAGATGGCTGCTTTCACTTCGCGTAAGAAGAAGATTTTGCAAATTTAATACTAGAGAGCTGGAAATAACGGAAGACGGCGGTGAAAAATGAATATTCTGAACTACAGCCTCCGTTCAAAGCCTTTTAGAATTTACGTCGAGCCGCTCAGGACGCCTCAAAGCAATTTCGCAGGAAACTTCGGGGTTTAGGCTGGTACCGTTCGAAAGCGACTTGTATATTTAGATCCTCATGATACACCGATTTTCCAAAGACCCGCTCCAATGAGCCTCGAACTTAACATTTTCTTCTATTATATAATACTTAGACGCAAACATGCCTTTTTAAATAACGTAACGGGACTCGGTGGTATTTGTCGAAACCAACGTGTAATTTATTTCGTTCGTAAATCTCGAAGTATGGCAATTTATCAGGCCCTCTTGTCAGATACCTCATTTCAAACATCCACCACAGTAGTCGGCTTCTGTACGGTTTTCTTTTGCATAAGCGAGACTTTTCACTGCAGCTCATTACCGGTTTCGTGTCGAGTCTAGCCCACATGGATGAATTAATGCACAAATAAATTTCTTTTGAAGCTTTGAAGCGACGGCAATCTCAAACATCAACGCGTTAGGCCATAATGTGTGTAAAAGGATGTGATTAGAAATATTTTCAAATTTAAATTATCTTCAGTTTTAGATTGCAACTTAAAAGTATGCAACCGAATATTTCAGATAAGTATTTTAGACACAATTTGTGTATCTCAATAAAACAAATAAATAAGCAGGACAGACAAAAAACCCTAGAAGTAGTATGGAATGGATATAAACTTAGTAGCCATACACACTTGAAACAGCAGACAGGAAAGAACTTTGAACTGAGGAAAATTTGCTGCAAATTTTATTTCAATCCTTCTGTTCTGTACAGTTGTAACCACAACAAAACTACAATTCTAACCGCAATAAGTCGCTGCTGCAGCGGCATTTGCACCTGCAAAACTACACATGTATCTAAATAGATGTTGTCTATATTATTTCTAGCATCTTTGGAAAAGTGTTAAAAATATCCTTCTGATTCACAATAACTTGAGTTGCAATTTTAGATTTAAGTCGTCTACCTTCGACTGGTTAGGGATACACAACGGTTCGTTAAGCGAGATTTGAAACTGGAAGGTGTTGTGACGATGAGGTGTCTTCTAATCCTGGTATATTTTAATTGTCACTGACTTACTTCACTTATATGCCCTGCAATATTTGTAGGATAGTTCTTTTTTGTTGAAGCACATGTGCGAACATTGCAATCTTTCTCCCATTAAATAATTACGGCCTAATTACCAATTTCTATGTATGTAAGTCATTAGAATTCTATACCACTGTGTAATTTGAGATATTTCTGCAGTGTCTTTGTATTAATCCTGTTCCTGCATGGTGTACACTCACAATCATCTCACTTCTACCCGGAAAACTACCAATGTCTACAGTCACGGTCATCAACTTCAGCTTTTACTCCAGTTCAAAATAGAACCTGCAGCTTTGTAACCGTCACTGAAAATTTCATTGTAGAGAGCTGCCACCTTTTTTCAATTTTTCGATGAGATTGATGCTCGTTACTTATTATCCTACAAATTTTTCAACATCTGTGGGTTTGCATTACCTGTTTTTGTACATCATAATACTGTTTTGAGTACGATTTGCAGCCAACCTTTTGCCCCTTGCTTTGCTCACATCCCAACTATTAAAACCAATCAAGTAGGTTGCGAGACCACTAATAGCCTGTGGCGTAGCATTTTGTATAAAGGCAACTCGCTATGTGATTCGTTCACAATTGAACTGTATGTTTTTAGTAATTGTCTCTGATGCATTTAAATTCGTTGCCTAGATCTACACTAATAATTATTATTTCCTTTTGTTTCTATAAGTAACAAAATGAGCTGCCATTTAAACAAAATCTATAGACTCAAAGCGTGCTACATAATGGCAGCTCAAGAAATTATTCTTTGTATATAAACATAATCTGTTTATAGAACGAAGACAAGCTTGTTACATTGAAAGAACACGAATTATCCGCCTTGGTGGTTTCAAAGTAAAATTCAAAAGACGCGGAACAGTTACACATCTGGTATTTCAAAGTTCCTGTTTTTTGTGTAACGAGGCTGTTCCTCATAATTAAACGGTAATGTTACATACCTCACAATCAGCGACTTATAAAAGTCCAGAAGCTCCTCATAATTGTGCAAACAGCAGTTAAGAATGTTGCCTTCGAGCCGTTTCTAGGGCGCTTCTCGTTAATTATTTGTAGGCAAGCTGTAATTGCCCGATATCGTAAAATTCGGGATATTAAATTTCCCGAATGCGGTCATAACGGTAGCCAAATTGATTAAATTTCAGGGCGGCAGCATCAATTATTCAGATTATAAAAGTTATGAAACGCCAATTTAGATTGTCAGCATAATTTACGGCTCGCTCTGATTGGCAGAATCTCAGACTCAGCGCTTGGAAATTCGATTATCAATGAACTTTTGGTTTTTGTTGTCGAACAGCAAAGTTGAAAATCTTTGGGTACTACAAAATTCTGTTATGAATATATATACGTTTTCAGAAATGATGCCGCCAAAGCGTTACAACCGTAACTGTGCTTAAACTGAGTGCTCAACAGTAGGATGTTCCTACACGCGAACATTAGTTTTGCATATTTATGCATTTGTAAAATTAAGCTACAAGTTAATAAACTTGTCGGATCCCTTGATTTCAGACCCGACTGCGTGGTGTTTCACAGTGCGATCAACGAATATCGAAGTTGGAGTTTCCATTTTTAGTTAAAGCAATTTTAAAATGAGAAACTGTAGTTCTTAAACAACATCTATAGAGGCTAAAAGGTTTGTTTTTTTTTTGTTATGGACAAGGTGTAGGCTTGCCGAGTACCAGTGTCGAGGTTTTCATACGATTTTTTAAAACCTCACCGGGTTCGGGAATCGAACCCGCGACCCTAAGATCAGTAGCCAGAATTAACTACTGAGCCACCGAGGCAGGATGGAAGATAAAGGCAATGCTTTTTTCTTTGATTTATGTTTTCTATATAGTATTTCTTTAAAGGGCCCCATTTAATATAATCGAAAATACTTTATTATAAAATCGATGTTTGTCCTTGTTGTTGCTACTTACATACCATGTTCCTATTGAGTTATCTCTGGGTCTAAGTACATATTTGTACTGAAATGCAATTTCTGCAACAGTGTAACTTAATGTTTGACAAGCAATGTAAAGTTTAGCAACTAGAAAGCTATAATACCCGGAAGACTTCCACAGCTCCAAATCAATCGGGCAGTTGATGAGCTGAGCAAATCTTCCTAAAGGGAAAACGATGTATCTGTGATGGTGTAATCACGATATCCCGGCTGTGTGGGCACGAGATAATATTTGAGTGTACAACAATCGCATCCGAGAGATCAATATTTAAACAACTCGAAACGGTTTTGAAGAAATTATCGCCGGCACGGAGCGAAAGGCATCGACGTCCAGAAATCGAGCCGACGACAGAAACTACCGTTTGGAAAAGGCGGCCTCGCATTAGCAATTAAAATTTTATATAAATCTCCAGCGCGAAGTTTATTGCCGCTTCGGCTATTTTCGCATAAAGCGTGTTTGTTTGTTTTGGAGGAGCGAGCGGACAGGTTTAATTTACTTTTGCCATATAATTAAAGGCATAATAGTGCGACACAGCTGTTGAGAGGATACGGCCAACACTTGACGCTCCTTTGATTCCGATTCTTGGTACAGCCGACAGAAAAATTTATGTGTAGCAGCTCTGGTTTTATTTGCTCTTTTTGCTGGTAGCCTTTGGACCAACCATGAAAGGTTTACGCCAGAAGATGAGTTAGACGTTGAGACAGGACCTTCATAAGTTTTCAAATTTTCAATTTAATCCACAATTTAATTTCTTTGTGCTCTATAATGACGTTAAAGCAAAGTTATAGATAGTTTTACTAGTTACTTCCTGTCACCTAAATATTCAGCTTCAAAAAGTTTACCTATACTCAGCAAATCATTTTCTTTTAGCTTTTAACAGTAAAGGAGATCCCCAATTAATCAAATCCAATTAGGAGACTCCAAACGATCAAGAACTCATATTGTGGATAAAATTGAGAAGTTTCGTCATACAAAAAGAATTGAGATCCTTTATTATTCCATATAAGCTGATGTATCTCAGTTATAATATGTTTTATCGGACTTTTTATCTCACTTATATATTACATATTACATACATATACATACATATAATCGATACCCTTCTACCTTTCAAAGTCATGATTGAAAGGAGTCGTTTGTTGACCCCTCGCGTAGTTACGTTAAATTTGAATAAAACGACGCATATGCCTTAATATTTGTATAATTATTTGCCCTTTTCATCCCAGTGAATATGAAACTCTCTTAATACCACAGTTGGTGACGTATGAAAGATCACTATATACCAAAACAGGAATCTCGTTCCACCTTGCAGTGCTTTCTGCTGAAACTTAACATTAAATAATGCACAAGAAAAGCCCATTTATTTATATCATATATTGACTGTAAAACAAACATAAAAAACACAAATAAACGAAAACAAGTTTGAATCATCAGATAATCTACATAGCTGGGTCTACTTACATGTATATTCAAACACACACAAGAAACATCAATAAAAACGTGTCTTTTAAAAGAAGGCACATGTCAAAATATTTTTAATATGATTTTGGCGACTAGCGGCGCTTAAATATATTCAAATCGGGCGCGAAATACATTCTCGCACACTCGCGAGCACTTATCTCAGCTGAACGCAATTCGTAATAGCGTTAACTGCAAACACTTTACCTGAAATTCGGTCCTCAGACTTGCTATGTGTCCTTGAATTCAACACGTCTTATATTGTGTCATTGGCCCTGCATGATACAGCGCCTGACACTGGAAACCCCCGATTGCTGACTTGGGCGCCACTCGTCTGATTGATGTCACGACTTCGCGACAAAGACACCTTTGGAAGCTGTGGAAATTAGCGGCCCCAAATAGATGCATTAAATGTACCTTTGAAATATGGCACAAAATTGTGTACTCGCCAGTACACTCGGAAATTGCGTTTGTGCTCGCTGCACTTTAACTATGTGCTGCAAATGATTTATTGGAGGACAGGTCTCACGCCGCTTTTACTTAATTTAGATCGCCTTGGGCGAATTTTCCTACTGTACTTTGGAGTCGGAAACACATGTAGCTCTTAGCAGAGGCTGCGTGTAACTAAAATTAGACTTAAGAACGCCAAGGAAGAATGCTTCGAAGCGTGCGTTTCTTGCTCCTCTCGAGAATGCCACTACACAATGTGTTATTATATAAGAAAAAATAATAGTTGGATTGGAATTTAACTGTGAAAACGAATTTTACCGGCGAGGGATGCAAAGGTCCCGTTTCATGGTGAAAGTTTATTCTTCTGTTTGCTTGAATCTCCTAGTAAACTTGAGCAATTTCTTCTCCTCTTGTCGATTTTTACTGCCTCATTCCAATTCGTCCCTTTTTCTTTAAATATTTATGCGATTTTATTATTCCAAGTTTTAACTGGTCTTAATATTCTTCAGTTCATTAGTTGTATACTTACTAAGTTTTATTCTCTTGAGTTATCCAAACCAGCGCAGTTGTTTTTGCTGCACTTGTTCTTGTATCTTCTGTACTTTTGGCCTTCCTCCTGTTTATTAATTTTTGATTATTGCCCTCCTAGTTACACCTTCCACACGGAACATCATCTCTTTACTTTGTAGTCTACTCTTTTGTCAGCGATTCAATGTGTAACTTTCTAAGCTAGTGTTGAGATATAAATTGCATTTCTTAAACATTTTTTTAAAATTTGTCTTCGCGTATAGAATAATTTAGCTATATTTGCTAATTTGTTGATTATATCACTTCCAATTGTTCCCTGCCCTTCTATTATGGTGCTTAAATATTAAGATTCTTCTATCTGTCCTGTTGGGTAAGTCTGCAACCAACTTGTACCACAGATGTAGACTACCACCGACTTGGTTTACTACCGACTTTTGCCACAAACGTAGGAGGTGCCACCGAATTGAAATACCAGAGATTTGGTGTACTACCGTCTGTTTACCATTGTCTGAAAATACCTCCGACAGCAACTAACAGTAGTTACTACAATACGTAAACGACCACGAACTTGCATACTTTCCGCCAGTCCTGTTGTTGCGCAACTGGTTTTCTATAGTCAACTATGTGGCATTACATAAACAAGCAAAGGCGTAGAAGCGGGGGGAGGAAGGGCACCAATGAGCCCTTGTCCACCCCTAATTTTTTAGGAGCAGAAAACAGTTGATTATTGCAGGATTTTAAAATACAAAAACTATATTAGGTTAGACTCTAATTAAAAACAAATTAGCAAAAAACATAGGCTCATACACCCCAATACACTGCATACGATCGAACTGTAAAGGTTACAACAAATGCGTTTCGTTCTGAGTGAAGTACGATCGTCAGCTCGTGATGTTAGTCATTGTGAAAAAACTGTGTGCCACCGACTGAATCATGCGACTCCCGCGAATGGCTTGAAAGAGTGGACCTGGCAATAGGGTGGTTCGCAAATAACGGAAAAATAATAAATTAACAATATGAGATACTACAAGCCCCCTATCGATACCTAGGCATTCCGTTGGCATGGAGCGGTTTTGTCATGCGCTATTTGCCGGAATACACTTGTAGTCTTCGTAATCTGTTGAACGGTGCTTTTATTGTAGTATGGACGTTATTATATCATGTGATACACATGTCTTGGCCTAAAGAAAATTCGCAAAAGACACGGAAACTAACAATTGCGAAGGCTAGACTGAAGAAATGGGTTTTTAATGGAGTCGGCGATTTATCAATATCGTTAGCGAATAGACGATTAGAACAGACAGCGCCAATAATGTAAAACTTCAGATTTAAAGATGAGAAAAGATAAGACATTTTCAGACGTAAATGCACGGCAAACACCGAACAGCGCATTTGTCCCACTTCTAATACTTGATTGTGTATGTGTACATGCTGTTCCGCACAAAAACATATTCCGAAATATGACATGACGTTTGAAAACATTAAAAATATGCAAAGCGTTTTCGATTACTACAACTTAAGTAATGTGAATAATCAACCGAAACTCTGGTACAACCCCTGAGAGGATACAAAAATTAGAAGGGAAGAACTGAAAGAGTTGAAGCCACGAGAAGTGTAGAAAAAAGCTGATTTTCTTACCTGATTAAAATATGCTTTGCGCATTTCCTTAGCTCAACCGTGTACACAAAGCACATTGAAAGGTTTTTAGTGCATTGCGTAAGGAGATACCCTGGTTGTGGTCAAAAGTGCAGAAGATCACTTTAGTGGGCTATTTATGCTGAGTTAACACAGAAATATTATGATAGAAAAAAGCAAGGAGCTACAGCATAAAGTTGCAGCAGATTCGCGAAAACTGAAGTTACTTTAATTTATGTTTTTTGTACTTTGTAAAAAATAAAATAATAATGATACTTAATTATATGTATAACTGCTTGAACCCTGGCTACGCTAACAGACGAATTTGGCGCCCTTTATTTGGGTTCGCAAGTCAACAGCTGCAGACGAAATAACCCCGTGGAAGACTTCAAATGCCCGAATGCGGTCGCAGCATAGTATAACCACCATAGCGTTCACATATGAAATGTCTTACGCTGGCTACAACCTGAGTGTATTATTGAGACTTCCCTCAACAACGTTTCTATTCCCCAAAAAATCAAAAGAATAGAACAGAAAGTCTATCATTGCAAGGCTAACAAGCCATCCTGTTCGTTGGGGACAATCATAAATGACGAAAAATATAGTAAAACAATAAACATTCGAAAATGCATTAGATGGATTTTTTGTACAACTGCCGACTTCATAAGGCACAAAAGGATCAGTGAAGTTGAAACGTTCACGTTGCAGCTTTGATGTAGCAGCTAATCCTATTTTGTGTTTCAGAATATCAAACCAGATTACAAGAAGCAGGTGTTTGACGAATGCGATATTTTTAGTGAAGTGAAAGTACTCTGTCACCCACGCAATTTAAAAAATCGATTGTAAAGTAATCGCCCAGCAACTCTTCTTATACCGTGCCATATAACAATCACAGGCATCCTTTGAAAAGATCGTTACAGTTCCAATTTTGCCAGTCGCTATTGGATGGCGATTTTACTAAACAGAACAGCCATAGATAATCCAATATTTGGCTGTGATATCACCTGCAGAATTTCTCCACACGGCCCTGGCTAGAAAAACGCCACTCGCAGGTTCTGAGTTTTGATGCCACGGCGCGATGATTTATAACCGTGTTAGCGCGAGATGAAATTAGAATGCAGTATAGCTTGTGATTAATAGCTACATACACTCGTACAATGCACATTGTCAACAACGGAATCCAAGTTAACAACCAGCGCCAACAACCGGGAAAGAAAGTGGATGCAACCTGATACAAGATGCACAATGAGATTTACACGCCGCTATGACGGGAATTAATAACGCTGAAACACCCCGTGTGAAAAGTGTGAATAACATTAGATTTTTGATCTGTCACGGTTTAGTAATACGGAGTCGTTGAATGACCTACAAGGTGGCAATTATGATGCTGCTAGAATTGTTGATTTATATAAATTGAATATAAAAACTTATAAACTTAAACTATTAAAAGCAAATACTTCAAAATATGGTTTATCTGCGAAATTCCATGGACAGTCTTAGAAAACTAGAACTAGAATTTTACCACAAAATTTTTCAAAATTTAAGGATTCTCGATTTTATTTTCGAAGCTATACGGCGTGTTTGTTCGGGATTTTCTTTTAACGTTTTAAGAGCCGACTTTCTGCTGAAAAATCGTCGACAATGGGGTCTTATTGGTTTGGCGAATTGCTGCACCTATCTGGTTACTTCAGGATGTGATAGTATTTCGAAAGTAAAATATCTGTTGGCTACCCAAAATCTAAGACAGGAATAGTAATCACTATCTTGATGTAGTCTAATGCTTTGTCGAAGTTATTTTAAAGCCTCTTTATTCTTCATCTTTCTCTTCTTCTCTTTTTCATTGTCAAACCAAGTTCAAGTAATGTTTTCTCACTTGAGAACGATTTCGTGATATTGCATTACCAACTACTTCTATTTTAATAAAAACGATCCCTTTGAAAATTATGATAGCACCCAACAGTAATATTCCTACATATATTTTTTATTCCCAACAAAAACGGTAAACTTATTGTTTTACTGAAATGCGTATTACTACATTTGATATACTACATGTTGAATAATGTCGTCGTCAAATCTGAGCTGAGTTAAAATCTTTTAATTCTTTCACATCAGAGTGTAACATATCAGCCGTACCTTATTGTAAAAACACTTGGAACATATTTTTAAGGAATCGCCTTCTTGCTCAAAAAATTCTCAACCTTCCCAGCGAAGTTTGTCCATCTCACCCTCACATGCTTTAAGTATTGTTGAAAGCTTGGCGGATCGTGTTGATGAAAACGGAAACGAATTTAAATATCTATATAACTAAATGCGCTTGAATTGAAAAATTGGGGTTAACCTGGTACTTGGAGTAAAAAACAGACAATCCTGTCGGGCAGAGAAAGTAAAAACTAGCTTCTATCCCAAAACGAGGCCCCAAATGCAAGGAACGTCACGACCCCACTAAATGGGTCGTTTTCTATCGCGAATTGCGCGTCAATGCAAACCAGCCGCCTATTCTAAATACCTCCACGCTGCTGTCACACCTACCTCATTAGTGACTGCCTTCAGTAATCAGCGGGAACTAGTCAAAACAGGCGCTCATTTTATCCTGAAACCTGAGCTTCTTATTTCTCGCGTTGAGGGACGATGTAGCAGTTCCTCGCAAAGCCACACGATACGCGAAGCCGTATTTTTCAAAAAAACAAGCAAAAATTGACAGAATCCAGTAGCCGCAACTCGATACGGCTCGTCTCAGAGCGTCTGCTAATTTGCAGCATGTGGGACGATCATAACGCCCCTGTGAAGTGCTCGAAATGGGATCACCTGCGGTGACAGTCGCATTTTTGAGTCATTATGGTGGCGGCAAAAAATGGATGAATGAGTGCAATCAATTTCCTGTTGAAGTTGTTAAATAATATCAGAACACAACGTTGGGAGCAAAATAACGACGGGGTTTAAAACTAGAAGAATTTCACACACACCACGATTTTTTCAAAAACTGCTCATCGTGAATCGTTGGGAAATAAAATTATGTTTCCAAAGCTTTTAAAGCCTTGTCTAACTAGGCAGTGGTTAAGCATCCCAACTACTAATCCAAAGGTCGCGAGTTCAATTCCCGGCTCCGCTGCGATTAAATATTAATAAGTATGTGTGTACGCACCTAAAGCATGTCATCTTTCACAAAAGATGTAAAACCGTGAGGCCCATCTTACTCGGTTGTGAAGCGTGGAAAAGATCCTTTTCTTCTCGAGATTTGGCCATATCACCATAATAGGTGTATAAGGCACCTAACTACCTGGAAAAAAGATGCCAAAAGAATAAAGTACGGCAATTATACTGCATCTACATTAGAAACGGGACACCACAGATCCTTTATCTAATAGACTTGTCTGTCCGTCCGTCCGTCCGTCCGGGACGCTGTTTCAGCAGCCAAACCGTAAGAGATAGAGAAAAAAGTTATGAAAGTTATATGTTTGGAATGGTGATGTCAGCTCAGGAACCGAATTTCAGTCACGTGACACTTCCGGTTTTCGAGAAATCACAAAAAAGACCGTTTTTCAAATAGAACGGGTATTAAATAAAAATGTTTCAGTAGCCAAACGGAGCTGCGACCCTCTGCGCCTTAAAACGTCGATCGGTTAGGCAACCACTTTGACACCTTCCAGGTCTGGGAACAGTTTTTATTTAATACGCGTTCTATTTGAAAAACGGTCTTTTTTGTTTTTTTAAATGAGACATTTGTCTCACTGGATTGGTTGTTATACTAATTACAGAGGACTATTACTTTTATGTGTAATACTGAAAATCTAATGTTTTTTATAAATGAAACTTATAACTATAGTGGAAACATTATTTATAGATGTGGGATGTACAAAGTGGCTTTGGACCAGTATACAGTGTGGAAAATGCAGACGGTTCAAGAAATCATTCAAGAATCAGATTTAGTCTTCTGGAACTTCTTCCTATTTATAATCTGAAAAATAAAAATGAAAAGTTTGCTTCAGGTGAAAGGTTGAAAGATGCTCCAGGTGAATATTTTGTAGTTACCTTGAGACTTTTTAAGTCTTTTTACGACCCGAAGGCGTTGTTTAATAGATTTGCGCCCGATTTTGCTGCAGATTCGACAAGCTCGAATGCTGTCATGCGTTGCGGGTCGGCTAGATAGCTTAATTAGCCTTTGTATCTTCGAGCAACCCGCGTTTGCCTCCAAAATCTCGCGTGCGCAGTTTCGAGGTGGGAGGTCTTCGTCCGCCACTTCCATTTCGGAGATCTAAAAGGTTCTCACTTTTGCTTCTAATCTACAGTTACACGGCGTGTTTGTACGGAAATTTATTTGGGTAACACTTTACTGGGAAAGTCTTGGTCTCGTTATTGAATTGCAGCAGCCTTCTGGTTCCTTCTGGATATAGCAGCTTTTTTCTTGAAGTAAAATATCCACTGGTCACTGTAAAACGAACTGAGGTAGGATGCGATTTTATATTTACTTCCACGTGGGATAATGCTTAGTCAAATTAATTTTCAAGCCTTCTCGTTTTTATTCTTTGTCCTGTTTTCTTTTCATTCTTTTCCCGTTTTGGTTTCGTCATTTAGTTAATGTGTTTGTGGCATATTGTTTATTTGTTGTACCCATGACCTCTCAGCGGCATTATGTTTAGCTAGTTGTTTGGATGGCTATAAGTTATGACGTTGATATTGTTAATGTTACAGTTTACCAAAAACTGCTGCAACAGTCCTATTACGCAAACGAGTGATATTTTTTAGCATTTATTCTGCAAATAATAGCACCAAGAAATGTTTTTTGTGAAAAACTCTATTCAATACTATCCAAATTGGCGTCGGCTTCCGTTTAAAATTAAAACTCACTTCCGGTTGAGGTTAATATCGTGAATTGTATCCTCTTCTACCTTCCGATGTTAATATAATTTTTATATCTTTTCGAATAAGAAACTTCCGATTAAAATCGCCGACACGAATGGTCTTTTATCATTTTCATTCTTTTTATTATTTATTTGCTTGTTTAATTAATTTTCAGAATTAGGTTGGCATTTATATACAACACGCCCTCGTCCACTCGGCTTTTAACATAAAATACAACCTACTGCGAAACTATGGACCACAGTTAGTGGTTATAAATTAATAAATGGTGCCACTATCCCATCATCTTCCACAGTTATAAAACCAGAAACGTCTTTTGTAAATTATTTCTTTGATTAACGGCGCCGAGCTTCTCCAATGAGTACGGAACACTAATTAACAGACGTTAAATTAAATTAATACCGCTGGTTATCGTGTTTGTCATCACTTCGCCTACTTTAATTTATAGGGCATTGGTCGTTGATAATCCCACTAACTCGATTTTCGTTCGTAACTGTAATTGTCCGAAATTTAAAAAATGTAGCAATGAGAAATTGATATACATATAACATCATAAAGTAACTAACAGGAAAGGAAAGTGCAATACTGGATGCCCGGTTGTTATGTGCCACTGCAGTCTTTTGGAAAATTTTGATAAAATCATCCAACATCCTCATTATAAAGCAATAAAGACCCACACTTTACAAACGTTCGCGAGACAGTCTGCGGTGTAATTATATTTTAATGGACCTCCCACTGGCCAATAAATTACAGTAAATTAAACTTCCTATTATTTTTGTGTTGATAGGCTCGAACAGTCGATTGTGATTAGTGTACACACCTTTTCAAATCAATTATTATTGTAACTCCATTAAAAAGTTTCATGACTTATTATATAAATCCGCCGATTCCTATCATAATTCGTTAATCGTTATAATTACAGAAATTATAAATCACTCACTGCGAGGGATGTAAATGATGATTTGAAATAATAATTTAATTCTACTGTAACGAATAAGTCGGGTGAGTTGATAGTGTGATACTAACAGCTGGATATTTCAACGCTAGATCAACAGAGATACTCATGGCTTTACAGTGTGCTCTGAATATATCTATTTTAATAATTTTTTGCAATTGCTGTTCTAAATGTTCTTAAATATATAAATTAGAAATCGTATAAACAAGTCTATGGAGGTAAATGTGAATGAACGACATAATTAGCAATGAAGAAATATTAATGGGTTCGGAAGCTTTTTAGTGACTCATTAGAAATATTAGCCAAATTAGTTAGTAAAATTCATGCCGAGATTAAGCTAGCCTGCATAAGAATACAAAAGAATTATAAAACTCGAAAAGTAAAAGGTCCAAGTAGGATTTTGTATTTTTAATAATTTATTACTTTCTATTGTGGTGAAAGCCAGAATTTTCGACTCATTTCTATACCGCGAAAATTCAGAAGCGCTTCGGTTTGCTTAATCTCGGGATGCCTGAAATTTATGGCAAGCATAAATAACACGAATTCGCGCTTTGATCCTCCTTAAAAATTCAAATATACGGGGCAAAGGTAGCTGCCATTGTACTTTCTGCAACTTTATGTGCTTGTTTTGCAAAATATTGGCTTTCTTAACTTGATTTCACGAACACATAAAATTGCTCATAAAATAAAACACAGTTCCATAGAACTTTACGATTTTCGGCTGCTGCACCGCCCGCGTTATCTCTTTTTTTTTTTTAATCGCTTGCCCCAATTTCCGGGGTAACCTCGCGATAAAACTCATTTTTATTGCCCCATGAACTGTTCCTTCCTGGAAAAGCAGTTCGGGCTGCCTCCTCATCTGTAATCGACATCAGAAACTTTAAAGCCTGTGCCTTGGGCGATGAGTGATTTTTAAAGGCCTTAATCCTCCAGGTTTGTTTTCAAACATATCTTGGGCGCGTCAGTATTCAGGCAGCGTGGAAAAAAGCTATTTATTATTCTAATTTACTTGAATATGCATCCTTGCACTGAATAGTAATGGTACACTCACATAATCGTAATCCAGTGTACATGTAGGGAGGTACAGTTATGCGGCCTATGTGTGACAGGCAGGAAACCCAACGGATAAGTTAGGTTATTATATCAGCGAACATGTCAGATCCAAAGTCACGTTTTAGCTAAGTTTGAACTCCCTGTGTGTTCTATGCTCTGAATAAATCAACTCCCAACTCCGGAAGAATACATTATGATGTGATCTTTGTGCGACGAGAACATCTTTGATCAAATTAGCTCTATTTTATGTAAAAGTTGCTTCAGAAGCAGTTGTTGGTTTTATTTTGAAAGTAACGGGCATCTTTGGACTTTCAATGTTGGTGCCAATTTTTCCCTGTCGACTTTCGAGCCAACTTTGCTGAAAAATTACAGCGAAATTCAAATCCAGACGTTCCTAACCCGCAAAATTTGTTCGACGCAAAAAATATGAAAGTGTATCATGCACGTTTAATCTTCGCTAAACCGGAGCGACGTGCGCGGTCTCAAATTTCGCCAAAATTTGGCCCCGAACGCAAGAAAAATTGCTGCTTGTAAACTGGTTTAGGAAGCACAAGGAAGTCGCAGACCAACGAGCACAACGTCGCGTCGGTACAAAAGTAAAAATAGGAGGTTTTGGGACAACCTTCTCTAGCGGGATGATAAATATGACAGATGACCCCTTGTTAATTTAGAATTCGATTCAAGAGTCGCGGCTAGTAATTTGCAATTTCAATTCGCACTTTCCACTTTCCAATTTCGGTTTTGTAGAGTCCGTAAATCGTCCACTTTATAGGGATGGCAGTTTGCTCAGGTTCGACTTGAATTGTTTTCTTCTTTCAGATGAAAATTTAATTGAATTCTAATTTGATTCTAATAGAAATTACCTTATTTAAAAATTACAAGCGTAATATTCAGCTATTGTCGATTAGAAGTATTTCAAAATAATAAGAATGAAAGAAGATTGCCCAAGCTGTGACCGAGACAGAAATTTATATCTACAAAAATAGATAAAAAACAGGAAAGCTCAGTTCTGATTGAACGTACGGCTACGACTTGCAGATCGAAGAGTTTCAAAGCATTTATTTAATTTGTTGTAGCCGTCGTATGTCTATAACATGTAAAGGCCCTTACATACTTTTTACAAATAGCACACGAAAACAATGAAAAAACTATATATTGCATCATCTCCCCCGCACACGGGGAGCGAAGGAAGCATTGTGAGCAGTTTACGAATATGCTAACATGATTATTGTTCAGCACGTATTTTTAACGATATAATAATTTCAATTGGGATCTATTTTGTCACAGTCGACCTAAGTCGCCACATACCAGCCGTGGAGTTAGACACACTAAAGTATTGTACAGAATTTTTCCTTTATGAATATGAATCTCTGTACAACACATTTTTGAACACGACTGTACATATATCAGTCAGTGCGGTAGACATATAAAATAGTATTAGTTGTTAGGCACCATTGACTTATGTACTCTAGCCTGATGACGTTTGCGACGCTTCCAACTCAAAAAAAAGTCGCCCCGAGGTGTCTTGAGAATTTGGAGTTCTTTTTGCTGGACGAACTTAGCTTACCTTCATATACTCGGGTGTTTATTCCACCTGTAAGCGCCAGTGCATATTTTCTTTACAATGAAAAAGAGATATAATGTAAATTTATGTTACATTGAGCATCCGATAATACTAGCAATAGATCTCAGCAGATAGATTTGCGTTGGCCCGTGAATCTCTGATAGTACGGCAAATCCCTGTGGAATGACACAACGACAAACTATTGTACGAGAAAGTAATTTTGATAGACTGACCGCAATATAGCCGCGTGTGTAAATGGCGTTTTCCTCGCTGGCGGGAAAAGGCTCAAAACGTGTGCCCGTTAGGTGAACATTTGTGAAAACGCACATAGAGATTGTCTGCAGGTACTAGGTACACAATGTAACTAGATAGAGACACGGTTTAGTATTTTAAGACAAACAAACCGTCTCTGTATCTAGTTACCATGTGTACCTAGTACCTGCAGACAATCTGTATAAACAGTCTAAACGACACTTCTAAAAGAAAGTGTCGTAAGTATTGTATCTCAGATGAAGGATGATGTACATGCACGAATTATACACACAGTAGATGCGTGATTATCTCGTAGCTTAATGCAGAAAGTTATCTGGAAGATTGAGAGAATGACCCATAGAGTTCGACAGCGGACCTCAGGCGTAAAAAGTTTGGCCAAACATTGGAAATCCGCCACAGTCGAAATGAAAACAAGGACGAAAGATTCGGGATGATGTGTGATGCTGGTCAAGGGGAAATTCGTTTTCGAGACCTGATGGTAAGGGGTAAGGGTTTCAGCACTAACAGAGTTTTGATTATCGAGAGCAACCGAGGCGACTTTGCAACCGTAATATTAATTTGTCCTGCGGTGGCATCACGATGTCACAAACACATAAGTCGCAACGGCCACAAATGGTACGTGCGCTTCGCTTGATGTTACTCAACCTTCTCTACTGCAGTCGCAAGTCGCCCGCCCAACGGTCTAAGATCAGCGGCGTACGATTAAAATTGTACGCCTGAGAAAATTTATAGAACAAGATATATTCTATTTAAAAATAAATATTACAAGTACACATATAAAATGTAGATTTACTTTAGTACTAATACAAGATGTCCCATTACTAGTAAGACATTATTATAACTAATTATTATTACGCAAACTAATTTAAAAAATCTAGCAAATCTTACCTAGTAGAAAATATATCAACTGTGTGTTAGTAAACAAATTTAATATCTACTGAAAGTAATCTCAATTATTTTTTTTAATAATAAGCTGCATTTTTTATATGCTTTCTCTTTCAACAATGTTTAGATAATAAATGATTTAAACAATATTATAATTTTTTTAAAGATTTTAGTTTGTTTAATGATCATTTCACACTTCCATCGAGAAATTGTGTAAAACTGACCACCACGCTCCTCTGATCTACTCCCATTAGAATTGTCCTTAGGACGTCAAAGAAAAGCGGCACGGAACTCCTCCTTTAAGCTTGCAGAAGTTCTGTTACCGATAAATACCTTCCACAAAATTTTGTGTGTGTTCTTGCCGACCGACGTTAATCGAGACATTTGTAGATTCAAACATACCTACTGCATAAAAATAGCCATTCTTCTATTTTTTACAAATATTAAATTGTTTTGCTATTTAAGGTGCAACGGACCTACATACAATCTTCTTCTACCACCTTTAGCTTTTCTTCTGATATCACTTTAAGACTTTTTGCCAGGATGGATGGTGCAACTACTGCTCCGGCCCGTTTCCAGTGTCCCCTCTGCACCACCCATCCTACTCAAATTCTTTAATGTGTTTGATTATTTGGATCAGCTCTTGTATTAAAATGAATAATCAAATTAAACACTTAGTAATGTATACTTTATTACCTCCCAATATACAAAAGAAGTTACTTATCGTCAAGATCGTAGCCAGGGTTCCAGTTAGAGGGGAGCAAAAATTTATTTAGAGAATTTATTTTTATTATTATTATATTAGAATTTAGTTTGTACACTCAGCATACATAGTCAAGTTAGACGGTCTTCTGACATGGTTGGCCCTACTCAGGTTTTCACTCTATGCAATGAAAACCTTTCACCACTTTTGCTAAATCCAATTCAATTCCCTTGTCTCACGTATTTATCCTTCCATAGATTGTATCATACTTCCGATTGATTGTAAAAATTACTTAAATTATAGGAATCCAAAAAGATTCGTTTTTTTTAGTTTTCAACTGCCATGGTGTGCAGAACGCGCACATATACAGTCACGTATTGAAAGTGGGGCAAATGCCAGTAAAGTTTTTTGGTACTGATCCTCTGCGCCATAAATATCATAAGCACATTACCAACCCATTAATTGGCAATCATTTTTTAAATAAATTATTTTCATTATTTCTATCGTTCAATACGTGGCCGGGATTTTTTTATATTGACTTTTACATACAATCTGATGAGCGGTACTTCACCCAAAACAATCTTGTTGTATATTGTACACTTCATTCGTATGGTATACATTTCCGTCGTTGAGCATGTTTTCTCAATTGTTTTTCATTAAAATTATACGTGTAACCATTATAGTTTCAAATCAACTGTCTTTTACCCCCTCTACACCTTCGTGGATACGCCCTTGCTTATCGTGCTATGATGAAGTGGAGAGGACGAGGTAAGAAAGCAAGTTCGATCGGTGACGGTTCAGCGTGACAAATGCACGCAGCTTCACTCGCTAAAATAGTTGCGAACAGATAAATCAAAACAAAATTGACGATTGCCATTAAAAACGAAGTTGAGGTTACTTCTCGTTTTACAACAATTATATTTTCCATTTGGAATTACTATTTCCCCCAAGCTGTCCCTGTCCTCTGTTCAAAACTCCAGAAATGCAAACGCCAGCAGCATTTATTATTGCTACTAATTTGAATTTACAGACGCGGAAGGTGAGCATGGTTAATTTAATTAGCGGTTTTGAGCATGTACGTGTTGCAGGTGTCAGTAATGACCAATAATAGCAGCGGGATTTATCAGTTAGTGTCAGCGAAATGTCTAGCTGCGGCAGAATGAGCGCAATTATGAAAACAAAGTAAAACAGTTGAGGAACTCTTAACAGGATTATCACTCCTGTAGTTAAATTTGCCAAAAGCTCAAAAATCGCTGCCGATGGCAGCAGGGCTCAGCGATTCCTCGTTCTCAATCGCATCCATGTAAGCATGGTAATAATGTCTCGGGGCGTCAACATATTTACTATTAATGCAGGCAATTAGGAGCATAGAATTATGTTCCTGCAGCTACATAAAATGGAAGATATTCCACGTGCGTACACGTTGCAAGCATGTTATTAGAGCCCTAAAGCGCAAAAATTTCGTGTTAATGTAGCTAGAATGTTATAATTTGCTCGGCTTAAACGGAGTGTTATGCGTTTGCATGTTCGAGGCTTGATCTGTACGTGGGTGGCAGAAGTTAGATCTTAAAGTGGCAGATAGATTTCCCGACGCACGCAGTTTTTTATGACAATAAATCTGCCAGGAAAAAGGATAATTCCCATATGAAATGTCAACTAAAGCTTCGATAATTTGGAGAAACCTGAGGACTTTCGCTTTTGCTATAATTGGAACATTAATAACGATCTTAAAAGTATTTTCAGATAGGAATTGATAAGGAAACATAACACCAAGCGTCTTTCCTTAGAACGCAATGTAAGTGATATGGAAAGTTCAAGTCAATGGAATATCTTAATATTTGGAGTTTTTGAAAGTGTGAAATGGGTACGCCCAATATAAGTCATTTACTTTAAAATCAGGTACCATACGAAAATACTGAGGCTATTTTGAAATTATTTTTCGTCAGTTTCAATGTTTGGTTTTGCAAAGTAAAGCGGATTCGGCAAAGTTAATTTATAAAATAAACTTGCCCTGCAGCACTAAAGCCGGCATCGGCAACGTTCTTCCTTTGGAATGTCCTACACAATTTCATTGTTGGGAAGTATATTACACAACTAATTTTTATTTATTTAGAAACAGACTAGAAGAGTTTTTGCGAGCCTAGAGACTATTATTGGATTTTCGAACAGGACTCGAAACCAAAACTGAATCTTTGAAGCCAAAATACAACCAACACATATCAGGACTTGGGTACTAATTTTTTGATATTGGGGTAAAAAATTGCAGTTCTAGCAAGACCGATTTTTTTAAAGCGTCTAAACTGTGTTACTATCCGATTGAGCTGCTTGATAAATTTCCGCCCGCGTTCGCAACGGATTCGACGCTGTAGAATACTGGTGTACGTTTTATTTCGCCTAAATGGTCTGAAAGGCTTTGCATTTAAAATTGATGGCCTTTTGCCCCCACAATTACTGAGGGGTGGAAAATATCTTCTCGGGACCATGTTTCTTGTTTCGGAAATGAATTTATTATGAGTTTTGCTTCGAAAACTACGCAGTGGCAGTGTTGATCCTGTATAGGATATGGCAGCTTTCATTGCGAAGCAAAATAATGGAGGCCACCCAAAATCTGAGGTAGAACCCATTCATGATTGGTTCGGTATGGATCAAATTTGTTCTCGTCCAGGTCATCTGTTTTCTTCGTTCTATACGTAACTTTCTTTATGCTCACCGACATTCAGCTGCCCTTTCGTTCTTCTTAACGTCTTGGAATTCATCATTCCAACACTAACCGACGTCGACAAAGGAAAGATCCGCAAGCGTTCGAAATAGCCGCACGTGCTGATAAGCAAACTATCAGTCATCTTTACTCCTCAGTCGTAAGATCACCATCTCCAGTTCCAGCACGGCCGTAGAGCCGTAGAGCACTTCAGGTGGAAATTCCTGGGTTCGCCAAGTGACGCCCACTAGTAAAAGCTGCTCGACGCGCGCTTTGTACATAGAATTAGTGTAAAAGGAATTCGATCAGGCGTTTCATTGAACATTTTTCTTTTGCATCTGAAAAAGTTCTAGTGTCGATATAAGACTGCATTACTAATTGTAACAGAAATAGCACACGGGATAGCCTGATTGCAATCAATTGCCCGCATTATCTTCGCTGTGAAGTCCTTCGTCGGAATCGAGTGGTAACATTATAAATAATTATTGTTTTATGTAAATGCTGCTTGCAATAAGGCCGTTTGCTAGCACGACAAACAACAGTAGCAGGACCAATTAAGACTTACATCGGTTTTGTCTTGTGAACCTCTACTCCAGAAGGTTGAATCCACTGAAGTAGATCATAACCACGCAATTCTTCGGTCTTTAATATTTAAAAGATCATAGACAGATTATCTCCAGTAACTTTTGTTACTATCATATTCATATTAATTAGCGTAGAATGAATGTAGCTAATAAACAGCAAACTCTTACATCAGCCTCTCCCAATTTAGTGTTCTTTATTGACGTATTTCCATGGGATGGGAATATCGTGACAGGAAAAGGGCCGCATATAAATCAATGGTAAAAGTTTTCTAATTCCACCGGCCAGCTGATTAATGTCGCGTGGCTAGGCATAAAGGACCGCCAGGATATGCGTTTCGATTTTTAATAAGGAATGTCGTCGACGGATAATTATTAATTAACGCGGCCGCGATTGCGTAGGAATAAGCGTTTTCACACTGTCCTCAGAGCGCATACATTATGCGGTCCCAACTGTAAACAGGAATATAACCATATATAAAAATTCGAAGGAGAGGCCCGTAACGGAGGAATTCCGGAAGCCTCCGAAATACGGCTCCTCCGCCTATCGATATCATCAGTCAAATTCCAACCCGCCCTAGAACAAAAAATCGCTTTCTCTGTTTTGTATATCGACAAATCATCCAGTCGCTTAAAAGTTACAAAATAATTTAAGGCGACCAAAGTCTCAAAAATATTAATAAATTTGATCGTTTTCAATAATTCTATTATTACTAGGGTCCAGCAAAGATGAGGGGGTGGGAGATATTTCTAAAAGTATGATAGCCACATAAAATTTGTTTAAGTTAAAGTTGTGGGTATTTAGGTGGTACACATTAGCAAAATATTGTTGATTAGACAGAAGGGCACAAAAAAGTGTGGCACACAAACTTTTTTAAGTAGTAGCTTAAAAGTATTACATTGATTGAAATGCTTTATTTTTTTATGCAAAAATGAATGCATGCTGAATTTCAGGTGGCTGCTGTAAGCAACAGAATACAATGGAGTGAGTGGCGAAATTGGTGTAACGAGACGAAGCTGAGTCTAGCAACTACACGACGTATACATCAATTCCGGAAGTCTAGATAATGCGGTTCCTCCGCAACCAATCGGTATGCTCACTCAAATTCCAATCCGCCCTGGAACTAAAAATCGCTTTCTCCACAAAAACGTCGTACCTGTCCGCACGTGGGGCCCGAGAAATTCGCGAATACACTTGTCAACAACTTTATGACGGGTGTATATTATTTAACGACAATGAGCTTTCGCGAACTTGTTGAAATGCCTTCAAAAAGGTTTCTAACGGCCGGTTTACGATGGCGCGATGGCTCGTCAATAAATTTGCGTTTTACGAGCGGCATCGGGGCCGCTAAGTGGACTCCGTTTCCACCCTTCAGACTAGGACCAGGCCTGTAATTTCTATTAGTGCGTCACGATCTCGAAAACGAACCTCCCCGGACCTAGGTGCGATTACGTGCATGTACGGAGATACAATGTACGATAAATAATACACATGTCTGCTCGCGAAGGCCGTGTTTACACGGTGTTTGCTGCGTCGGTATGTGAAAATATGCTAATAACGGTGGGCGGACCCAACTTCACTCTGTTAGCGTTGAGGTGTAATTTATACCCATATAAACGAAATAAACGAAGCATGCGGGTGTAGAGCGCGACGTCTTATCCTTCAAGTGCTCTACGAAGTGTTACAATTAGCGCCCAAGATGAATTGGCTGGTGAAAACCCCCTTAACACGTTTACAAGATGGCACAGGCATATGAAATGAAGTTTTTAAAAAATCTTGAAAAATTACACTATTACGAGGTATGGTCACATAATACAGCCAATCGAGCCGCAGTTTGAGATATATAGGCGGAATATTGTATTTGCCTCAACAAACCTAATTTAGCAACCTTCTCTCATTGTCAAAGTAATCTGTTTACCCGAGTGCATATATCACAATTGTAATGCGAATTAGTAACTATTCGTTGAGCCAAAACGTAACGTCCAATAGGAGACGCGTTGATAAAAATTTCGTATTTGTCAGCTGTTTGGATCTAATCTATTTCAAGGGAATCCAATTCTTTTAAATGAACAATAATTATACCATTGTCGTAGTAATCAGTAATTTCTATTTTCTAATCGACATTTTTGGATTCACTACAATTTGTCGATATTTCCGGATCGTTCAATAACAAATGAGTATTTTTTTTACGGAACTCAGAAGAGGCATATCGTGTTTAATTTTTTAAACTCTCATAGTTTACATATAGCTACAGCGTTTTTCAAAAATTTTGCAAGAAATGAAAAAGAAATGGATTTTAAATGATTTTCCATGTATAGCAAACTTATTGGAAAACGCTGTGTGTACAAATTGTCTATTTTAAATCGTGACCTCTGAAGGTTTTGGAATAAGTAACCTATCAATAAATCAATAAATTCAGAAGCAACTTCGTGTTTTTACACGAAATGCGATGTTATATATTGAAAGATCAGAGTAAGAAACTCGCAAACCATTGTTTTCATATTAATTAGTATTACACTAACTCTCAAGAAATTTGTCACTGTGGTTGCTAGACTATGCTTGACAGTCGAAAAAATTATTTACCGCTTAGCGGAATGACTTTTTGAAGTTTCAAACTTTACATCAGTTTAATTTTACAATAATAAAAGATTATTAATAAAACTATCTGCAGAGAAAATTGCTGGTATTTACTTTAAATGCAAGACGGATTACGCACTTGTTCCTTAAAAATATGCATGCGCTGTTGCAAGTTTTCCATATATCCCTTCATCAAAAATATAACCGGTGCGAGTTACGGCAATCAAAATTGTGAAAATTAAAGGCGTAAAATAACCAAAAATAATTTTTTTTTGCATACGTGACTTTCAGGCCATATTATAGTTATAAATTCCTACCGAATGTTGCCACCCATACTTGCGAATTCGCATTGCATATGTGAATACGCAACCCGTTTGGCTTTAACTGTTAACGCGTGACGTTTTGTTTAAAATTTGGAAATACGCATAAAATATTGATACTAGGTTATGGAAATGATACAGTAACTCTCAAGACTCTCAAGTGGTTTGATCAATATCAAAAAGGTTTTCAATTGGTTAACGATGAGAAACCATCTTGATGCTCTTTGAATTGATCTGTCGACTTCGTTGACTTCAGATCCTAACTTTCTAACTCTTCGAACTGGGGATGAATCTTGAATATATCGTTATGATCCTGAGATTTTGACTTCACAACAGAAAACGTCCAACTCACCTAGTGTGAAAAACACGCCAATGGAAATTCAACATCAAGGTAATTCTGATAGGTTTTTACGATTTTAAGGGAAATTCGAGAGCGGTGTTCGTGCCTAGAGATACTACTGTGAACTCGAAATGCTATAAAAGACTACTAGAACGTTTGTGTACCAAAAAGCCAAGATAAGTGGGTAAATGGTTTTATATTAATTACACCCCGATAATATTTTGTGACTCTTTTAAAATTAAAATGAAAGCGATTTGAACCCGATAGAACAGGTTGAAGCGGCCACGACATGGCAATTAAAAGCACTCTAGAAATGTGATTTCTAAAACTATTTTCAGAAGTACTATCACTGTTGGAATAACTGTGTGGCAAGCCAAGCAGAATACTGTGAAAGGGATTAATTTGCTATTTACCGTATCATTTTAACACACCTCGTACACTTGACAGCTCAAAAAATTAATAAAATTATCGCAATTAAAACCGGAGAATACATGTGTGTTTAAAGTTTCCTCGGAATAGTATATGTAGCCAATGATATTAAATTGATTCTAGCTACTCGTAGTAGTATATTAGTAAATATGGTGAATTGGAGATGAATCAGCTAGGTTGGTTTTGTATGAGATTAGCCACTTGAAATTCGATTTGAAAATCAAATATTTCAAAAAGAAATTCGTATTGTCAAATTACACATTAAAATTTTATTAAAAAATGTAAGGTTACGTTACGTTTCGCTGGCATACCAGCTTCATCAGACAATAAACAATTTTAAAACCAAAAGCTTTTTACAATAGTTATTCTGTAAGGAAAACAAGCGAAACTAGAATAGGTGTCTTGCACAAATGAAGGAGACGTGATAGTTGAATTTTATTCTTTAGTTTTCTGGGAAAAATTTATTTTTTGTAGGTAAAACTTAGCGTGGTTACTTGTATTGCAAGACCCATAAAAGATCACCTATCGAGAATCCTATAAGTGGATGGCTGCGGAAATGAATATTAAAGTTTGAAACTACACTGAAACGACCTTGCCAGGTAAAGATTTGATCGCCATTCTTACAATACTAGTATTTTTCTGTTAAAGTTCTTTTATTGTTACAGTTCGGGTTTCACAAACATAGAAAAGAGTGTTAACTATTCACTTTTTGAGGGGAAAAAGAATATACCTTAATCCAATTACACCAAAAATTATTTGTGTTAAGTCTTTCAACAACCACCTTCTTAATAATATTAATTTAAATTATTTTCCAGGTGATTTTGATAACCAAAAGTTGAAACAGACACGAACCTAGGCTGTTTGAGAAATAGAAATTTTGAAGATGGGGATTTGAAATCAATAATTAATGAGTTTTACAAAGAAGATTTTTAATTCAGAAATTTTACTTGATCATTCTACAAGAAAAGGAATTGCAACAAAAAAAAATTCAAATAATTGTGTAGGTAATGATTTTTAAACATTAACAACCCGACATCTCGAAAAGTATAAAGGGGTAATAAAAATATACCTACATTAAACAACAAAAGTATTGTCTTGCAGCAAATATGTTTTCAATTAAAATTTAAAAAATAAATTGTTTTTTAGCAAAATTAAAAATCCAGAAGTATACCTAATTCAATTATTCCAACTTTTTAATTTTCGAGTGGTTGAAGTTTTGAAAATTTTGAAATGTATAAAGTAATCAAGAGTAGTCGAACGAATCCTACTCATTAACATTTTTACATTTTCAATCAGGTATGTAACATAAGTGAGGTTTATTCTTTCACCTATTCTAATTTCGCTTGTTTTCCTTACAGAATAACTATTGTAAAAGGCTTTTGTTTTTAAAAATTGTTTGTCTGATGAAGCTGGTATGCCAGCCATTTTTTAAATAAAATTCTAATGTGTAATTTGACAATATGAATTTCTTTTTAAAATATTTAATTTTCAAATCGAATTTCAAGTAGCTAATCTCATACAAAACCAACCTAGCCGATTCATCTCCAATTCACCATATTTATTACTAAAACAGCTGTATTCCAAATATTTTAATTAATAGTAAGTATATTAGTTTTCAGCTGCAATTCATCCTAGCAGGACAGTAAGACAAAATTTTCAGTTTGAAGTAAGGAAGCCAAGCCATAAAATTGACCCTATTTTGTAAAGTTAGGACTTGAATTTGGATTAAAGTTTTCGGTCGCTATCAAAACTATACATCTAAAAATCAGATTTGGAATTATAAACCTAAATTCCTTCATTCCTTCAAATAATTTTATAATTATTTTTTAAATTTCATAGATTCTTTTTTAAGTCTGCAAGTTTCAGCAATACAACCTTTAAAATTGTTGAGTTTACGAGGGCTGGCTAATACGTACATTTGCAGTTACTGAAATCAAACCTGTAATTTCTACCTTTCTAGAGATAAAAATTTGGAGCATTGACTTTCGGCTTATAAATTCCACAAACAAAACGCTACGAGTTTTGAAAATTATCTTGCAGAAAGTTCCTAACCCAATAACATCCACTACCATGCCAATCTAGAAGAAACGATTCACCTTGAAGAAGACTGTAGTAAGCTGGTGACACCTAAAGAAGTGACGGATGACATAAAATCTAACCTTAATCCGGAAACACTTTTGCATTTCAGCTCATAGCGGGTCCTCAAAACAATTTCCCCGGAAAGATTTAGTCATTCTGAATCACCTAATAAATGCAGCTTCTAGGTTAAAACATGCTCCAGTAACCGGAAGGTAACTCAAGTTATTATTAAATTTTGAAATTTTGTTTACAGCTGTTTTTTTACAGTATTGAAAATGGGAGATAAATCAGCTAAAATTTATATTTATAAATTACTGTGTATCTTTTTAATATTATATAAAAAACAAATAATCAGTATTAGTCAGTTTCACATATTAAAATTTAATTTAAAAATCTTTACAAGATACGTAACGTTTCGCAGATAACTGTTTCTGCTTCATCTGACATATTAGTGTTTAAAAAGATACATAATTGAAGATATATGTGCATAAAAATCTGGTAGCAATTTCTTCAAATTAATAAAATGTAAAACTTTTCGAATTAATTTAAAAAGGAATATAATCAAACTTACATCGCTACCGCAATGTCGAAGCTTTCCAACTACCTGACAAGCAGCATGACCATCCGAACTAGTGCTCAAAAGCTTGGAAATTTTTATATATTTTTTGTTAATATTTAGCGACTTTCTAAGTAAACCTTAACTGTATTGCAACAAAATATATGGTGGGAGGGGGGTTGCTGGAATTAAACCTACCACTTCTTGTTCTAACATGTTCAGGTCGGAAACTTTTGGACCTTACCACGTATCTAATTATGATCCCTACTTAAAATAGCATTAAAATGATACAAGCTACCCAATCATCTTAACAAGTTTAAGGAAACGTTAATTTATATAATAATGTTCCTCTATTACTTCAGGGTTCTGCTGAATATGCAAAATGCAGTAACAGGTTTAATTGTATATTAAGATTAGGATGTACGTATAAACTGAATTGATATTACACAATTTCGTAATATCATAAATTTAGATCTGAAATATTTAAGTTGAAAGTTCTAAGCAAAAAACAAATAGCATCAGTTTTATGTCATAGTGCATGGTTCCTGACGTAACCAACAATCTTTGAGTCATGAAAAAACCTTGAAATTATACTTAAATACGAATACTTCTAATAAAATATCAGAAAGCTTGTTAAAAGACCGGGCGTAACGAGGAGTCTCTAACTTCTTTAACTGCTGAGCGCTCCCATACTCAATAGTAAATTAAAATAAACTAAGTAAAACAAAAGAACTTCAAATGGCAGTTCCGTGTACATCAAATAGCGAGTTGAGAATACCCGTTTCCGTTCAACGGGGCGCCAGGAATTTAATTATTGCATCAACTCACAAACTTACATGGAAAGGTTCGGTTATGATCTAGACTATTGTGAATTACATTGAAGATTCAAAATTACCCCTAACAGTTGGAAGGCTCTCAGATAAACTATAGTTCGTTACAGTAATAACAAAATGTGAGTGCGACGTAATCCAAAAGATATTTATTTACATCGATACAATTAAGTACACAATTAAATAATCCCTATTTATTTTTGAATAATGTAAAGGTGTAATTCAGTTATCAAATCTAAAGGTAAAGGAGTAGAGGTCAATCCAACTTCCCATACATGACGTGATCGCGCTATGTTTACGTTTTGATTAATTAACAGATCACTACACATTAGAAATACACATTAGAAATACCCATAAATTTGTGGTGCATCATTGCTCATTATGAATCAAGATCTTTCAAGATTAACTTATGCAAGTTGAATTATGATGAGAGCAAATATACCTATCCAAATTACAAAATAACTTCATTCGCTTATCTGATTTCTCCAGCATCGACGAAGTCAGACAAGTTCGCTCTAGTTCTGTAGCGAAACGATTAAATCAAACCTCCAAATAGAGCACAATAAAGGACAATAAACCACCCAGTAAAAGGAAGACGAAAAGCACAGGAAAGGTAAACAGCAGAGGTCAGCAGCAAAGGCAGACAACAAATCCCGCAACAAAGGTTCTGTAATAATGTTACGGTGATGTACCTACTTCAGTTAATTATTGGCCTATTACCCCACGACACCAGCTTGACACAAACGCTATCTCGTCGCATCGCGAATTTCTCGAGAAATGTGTCTAAATCGGATTTATAAACCCCACAGCCAACGTGGTAGAGGACGAATCCTCAACATTAATCCCCAGGAATATGTTTTTTCGACGTTATTTTTATCGGAAGCGTAGTCATGATAAATAAACGAAACCAAATCATCATAAAACTTATCAAGGTAAAGTGCCGAAATGGTCCTAGCACCTACTCGAGATTCGTTGGAAATACATATACAACCGTCTCAAATTCAACTTTGTCAAATATGGCAAACCAATCCAAACCTTAACGACGAACGTCTAAGGGAAAACAAGGCAATTCGACAAATCACGCATCCATACAATAAGACAAACCAGTAATAAATTCTTCGAAGTGAACTGTCATTCAAACCACAGTGACGGGTCCACAGCCACTACAAATACAGGGGTTCACACCAACTCCAAAAATTCCCTAATAACATTAACCTCTCAAATGCCAAACGAGAATTCACTTGACAGGTTACAAAATAAATTGATCTACATTTCAGTTGCCGTTTTACCGTTTTACCCATCTGATGTATACACCCTAAATATGAGGAGTTTTAAATTTGTTGCATTTTTTTATTTCTTATTGTTTGAAACTTTAATAATTTTTTTTGTGTATATTCATGTTACACAATGTTTGCCTTGAATATTTTAGTTTACTAGATCAACGGAATGAAAAAGTTCTTAGATGTTTTAAAAATTTTACCATAGTTTGGCATTTTTACTTTTGCCCTACTCTACCCACGAAAGTTGAACACCCTCACCACAACTCTGTATGTCTCTCGTGAAGTTATTAGTTTGTGATTGAGCAAATCTGTTGCCATTATTCCAATTTCCTTGAAACCTTGAAAAAGTGATATAAATATTTAATGCTAAGGATGCGAAGAGCTTTAACAAAACAATATTTAAATAGCTTTCAATGGAAGAAAGGAACGTAATTGTAGAATTGATGAAATAAATAATAATTATTTCTAATGACATTAGAAAAATAGGGTACTTATCACACTAGAGAAACATTACACCCCAATTTTTCATGTTACATGTATTCACTTCCACATTTGTGGATATTTACAGAACGATCCTGTATTTCTTCGGAAGTGCAGAGGTGGTTACAAATTAGTAGCCTTACAAATGCCAAAAGTAGCTGAAACGTGATTTTTATCGCTGTGTTAGCGATCGTTAGCAATCGCTCCCGCCTGAAAACAGCGAACATTATTCCCGAAACTTTATAGCTTAGGAAGCAACGAAACGAGGCAGTCGATAATTTCACAGATTTTTACGACTTTGCGCCGAGTTTCTGGCAAATTTGCGTGTGCAAAATTTGTTTTACAAAGACCGCCCATACGCTAAGACAGATATTCTAAGTTCATAAAAAAACGTGAAGTAATAAAGTTTGAATGCCGTATCACAAAATTGTCGATAAAGGAAGGAAACGACTATAAAAGTTTTAAAGCATCGTCGTCGTTTATAAGCAAAACTAGGCCATGATATTTTTAGCTAGTTTTGACGTAGGGAAGGGCAAATCCTTTTCATCAAGTCTATACACCAATAGCATACGAAGGTTTTTAGTAAGGATTTAGTTATTTAAGAGCGATCTGAAGCGCTTAAGCCCCTAAATTAAGGTGAGCATAATCTGATATTCAAACATATTCATTACCACATAAAAATCGACATATTGGTTTACGGCCTAACGCATAATCGTAATCAACAAATAAAAAAGATCCCAAAATTGTGCTACAAAACACTTCGGAATAATCCCTCAAGTTACGCCCAGAAGTTACTTTGCTGTTAAGTACATAGAGCCGTCTACCATTTTACAAGGTAGACGGCGCTGGCAAATTAACCAAATTATAATGAACTCAAGTCAAACGATAAGAAATCTTCATTAAAAGTAAAGTTCGTCAGAGTAACCGATGTCTGTTTCAGCTAGCAACGTAGGATCGGCTTACTGTGATATAGCGGAAGCACGGGAACGTTGATTTTTTAAATAAATCACCTTATATATTTTGTGTTTCGGAATCTACGACCCAAATTATATAAAAATTTGCTTAGGTATTACAAAAAAGGTTAAAAATGTATTAATTAATTATTCTTAAATTTTAGATAAAGATAACGTAGTGCATGATGCATATAGTTAGATTGCTAATTAAATGTTCTATCTAATGGAAAGATGACCTTTCTTAGTAGGTGCCATTAGAAAAAATACATTTTCTTAGAAAAAGTGATTAGCTAATTTTATTCTTTTACTTATTAAGAGTTTGTTAATGACCCTATTGTTAAAATGCTATTATTATGAGTTGTTAGAGTCAATTAGAACAGATTTGCCCAAGTCACGCTCTTCTATGGTCAACATTGTTTGAAAAAGTGTAGATTTGGCAAGACTATTGTATGTAATTTAACTCGCAGATTCAGAGAAACATAACATATACAGGGCGATCCATTTAAAAAATCAAAGTTGGTGTAATTTCCGGTGAAACCAGAAGCCGGCCATTTTGACTATATCTATCGATCAATCAAAAATTGTATCTAGTAGCTTCTTATCAAATTTTATGCAAATCGATTCATAAATAAGGAAAATATAAGCATGGCCCTGATCTCATTGTCACTGGGTATATCTTTGACCTGTACTATAAGCTAACCACGGCTACCAGGAGGCTGAACGACCCTATCCCGTACACTCCAGTCTAGGGCACTGTATGCTGGCAGAGTATATAACACAACGTATTAAGAGGACGAAATGGTTACACATTTGAGGCGTCGGTCATGCTGCCAAAAGGTTAGTTGCTCTTTAAATAGCTATTCTAGTTTAGCGAGTCATATTACCATTGTACAAATACTCAACCCGATTACAGAGATTTTTGGTGACAAATCCCAAAAAGTGTGTCCTACTTTACTATAAGAATAAATTCTTCAAAATGAGAACAGAAAGTAGCTCCCGTTATAAACTGGAATTTTCAAAAAGAAGATACCAATTGTAAATTGAAAGTTACCTAAATTGCATGCTCAAAGACTTTGAAGAAACAAAAAGCATGACCATAAGAAATAATTATGTATTGAGCTTGGGCACGAGAATAATCTTCGTTGCCAGGTGGAGAAGTTGTGTCGGTAACTAGACTGACGTAAACTCCCAACAAGAGGAAATATTCCCAACTACAATCACACTTCTAACACATCAAACTCCAATGAAACTGGAACACCGTACCTCAATAGTCAAAACAAGAGCACTAAAAACCCAAAATACTAAAAGAACTGAAGCATGGTGACCCCGACGTGATATTTGTAAGATTAGAGCGTTTGGGGCGTTATATCTTACATAAATATGCTCATATATACTGGTTGAAATAAAACGCGTGTTTGCTTTATGAACCAATATAATGAACTCAATAAACTTTGTTTGCGATCGTCACCTTAACAACCTAAAAGAAGTGACAATCATAACAGTACCTTTCTTAAATAAACGATTCAATTGTTTGGTATTGTCATTTTTGATATTTCAATTTAATATGACATATGACAGGTTTGAAATATTCACATGAGAGTTAAAGTCACTTCATCAACTAAAATAATAAACATTCATGACTTCTAGATTTAGAACTTGTTCTAGTTTTTTTTTTGTAGCAATAGTATAGCAATAGTAGGCTACGGTTGTCGCAAAAAAATCGGATACATGTATTTTTTCCAATGTAAACGCCACCTTTAGAATAATACCTTAGTAACCTGTGTATTTAAATTAACCGCCACAATCTTCGCTGCCATAAAACGTCATTTGATGATTTCAAAAAAGGAGAATTGTCAATAAGATGATGAAAGGAATGCCAATAAGAGTAATTGCCACTCCCTTTAAGGTCAGTAAAAATACAACTTATCTCCTGTATAGTATAGGTAATCGAAATTTACTGAACAGAAAGTTCTATAGCAGATATATTTCAAGCTGCAATTGTAAACAGTGGCGATATTACAAAATATTCATTTAATTTATGTTATCATACATGCCCAATTTGTAAATTGGATTAGTTATACTCTAATACTGGCGCGTTTGATATGTAATTTACATACCATAGTGACAAAATTACAGGTAACTGTAATTTAAGATCATGGAAGGTATGAAGCAACACCAAAATGTAAAGATGTTGTTATTGGATCTATTTAGGTGTACCCGATTTTATTGGCGACAACTGTACATGCACTTTGATGTTCCTATTTTGGGTGTTCAGAATGGCCGAGTTACGTGGACCACCCAGTATGTATAACCAGGTGAAACGATATTAGAGTCACATTTGAATTGCTTCGCACACTGCAATATCATAAGAGATAAAATTTTCAAGTGTCGAATTTACTTACTACAAACAATATAATTATTATAATAGCTAGTAAACTCTACAGTTTTATTCTTTAATCCTTTAAAATTTTTAACGGTAACTTGTTTAAACATCTAAATGAGAACAGTTTTCGACTGGCGAAAAACTGCAGGTTGCAGTAAAGGAATATTCTGGGAACTTGCTAAATATTTTTCTGGTGGTAAGCAATACCGGCTATAGTATGTGACGATATAAGAAGTTTTTGTAGAGCAATATTATTTTAGATCTATAATTTCCATCATAGCCAACTAGGTGCCGTAAAAGTGTCCTCCCAATTAATGTAAGATTGGCAAGTTCTCAATAATGATAATCCTGCACAAGGCGTCAGTATTTCGAACAAAAATAGAAGTCAGGAAAAACGTTAAAGTTTTAGGGTGAAAAAAAACTTTCGAACGGCGCAATTACTCCGTAGATAAGCGCCAACGTGACAGGCACGTAGAAGAGGAACCTGCTGGTCATAGGAAACTGGATAATTAAAAAATATTAAAGTATAGTGCCGTGCTTAGATGATGATAAATCAAATTATGAAGAGAAGTTGAGGAACTGAAACGCTGAGGTGAAGAAAACAAAGAGAAGGATGCTCTTCTTGTAGACAACTGTGCAGCTCAACATGCTGATGCTGAACTTATGAACATTCGATTAAAGTTTTTGCCAGCAAAGATGGCTCCAACCCATGGATCTAAGTGTCATCAAAGCTGCAAAATAATTTAATGATTAAATGACAATTCATACAAAAACATTCATTCGTGCAGAATCTTGGCGCCATGCAGAGCTCTCCATCAGTGATGAAGCGCCAAAAGATTGTGAAGACAACATCCTACCACTTAGTAAGTGGATCGCGCAATTCCAAATTTCTCTCAGAAAGTCTAGATGATTTCCTGTATGTTGGCGAAGGTATCGAAATAAGCGATCACTTGGCATATGCCGAAATCATCGAGGTCGTGAAAAAAGTAGATGGAAACAAAGAAGAAGGAGAGGAAAAGTAAGAGAAGGAAAAGGAGAAAGAAGAAGAAAAAGATGACATTGAAGAAATGCTCACACCGTCTTTCTCAAGTGGTGTTCTACAAGCATCACGCCTGTTGGCTGCATTCCATGCAGCCCAAGAATTCGATTCGAACTCCATGCAGTCATTATTCGCAGTAGAAAAGAAATCTACAAACTTAAGAGAGAAAAAGAAAGATAACGCCTTTTTTAGTTTTTAAAAAGTGAAGGGCAAGTACTTCTCTTCGCCACATAAAAGCACATCTCAATAACGATGAAAAACCCTGGTCCCTTGATCATTGAACATTGCTATAGAAAGGTTCGACTGTATAATATTTATCGCGCTAGTCTCTAAAACACATTTTAGAATAGCTGCACTAATGATGATATCACTGACGTATCCAAGTTACTGGTAATTCAAGCGATCCTGACAGGATTAAATATAGCGGGACAAGCATGTGAAAGTCGATTATACATTAATACGGCTACTTAGCACATGGAACAATGTTCAGGCATTAGCATTCCTGTAAATCGAAGAGGGTACGAGTGCCAACTCTAGAAAGCCGAGTTAAATGCGCTTTTCGTGACCCGATATGAAATTATGATAAGGTCCCGCAGCGGCGGGGGCCTAATTCGCGGCTGCCGCTAATTAATCACACAAAGGTAGTGGCCGAGGGGGGCCGCAAGAAGTGGATGGTAACTTGAGGACCCGTTAACACACTGCTCCACATCGCGACCGCACATTTACATAAGTGAATGTGCCAGCTCCTCCCACGCCGGACCTTTGTCTTATCCTGATAATCGAGTGCCCACAACAATACACGCTCCTCGTGTTGGATTTTTTTCACCCGGCCGAGACATAAATTATATGGAGCGAGGTTTAGTGCTGCGGGCCAAGGGAAGTTTTATAAATCACCAGAATTAAAAATAACCAGACTACTTATACAGCACCAGCCTTGTAATAAAACTACACGTACTCAGCTAAGCACTACATCTTAACCACCAACGCAAGAAGCTTCTTGAAGCTTCGCCGCTGCTATTAGACGTGCAAAGGTTTTTTTCGTCGTGGAAGGTTTGCAATAATCCAAACCTATTTCTCGCACACTCGCTCCGGCTTCGTTCTGGGAATGAATTATATCGGAGAAGTATAGAGTTGAGAGTTTCAAAATCTACATGTACCGATGATTTTGGATTTTCTCGAGATAAAAACAGGCCAGTGCCAAGCGTTGTTCAAGTGACAGTGTACTATCTGCAGATGATTGATGTAAGCCTTTGCCTTAATCCAATTCATCGGTAGCCTCAATGTAACACATTATTACATCGACTAGCTCTACCTATACAAAGATTGTGTCAATCGTTTCCTTGTTGAGCAAGTTACTGTTTTTGTAATTATCACCGTTTAAATCGGTACTATACATTTCACCATCAGTATATTTAGTGTTTTACATTTTTTAAAGTTTAAAATCACAATAGCACATTAACACCCAGTTGGAACGCTCTTTAAACTAAATTCACAATTAGATGAAAATACTGAGATGGTCTATGGGTGTCACTGGATTAGTTAGCATAAGGAATAAGAAGATACAAAAACAAAATAAAGACGGTTAACAGCAAACTGAAGGCAAGAGATTATAGAATGAGATGGTGGAAACATGTCTAGAGATGGAAGGATAACCACATCGCGAGGAAAGCCATAGGAATTGTGGTACTCGAAGAGCGAAGAAGAGGACGGCTGAAAATAACTTTTGCCGACACGAATGAAGTAAATTTGGCGAATCGTGATACGAAAACCAGAACTAAATTGAAAAGACTGAGTCCACTTAATGGGAAAACAGCTAGAAAAATGATGGCGGAACCGTTGGAGATTTAATCAATTTGCAATAAGCAATATTCAAGACAAAGGAAAATTAAAGTATAATTCTGGGCGTTCAAAATTTTCCATTCAAGAAAAAGAGTAGGTACTGTACTTTGCCGAAATATTTTTAAAATTTTTCAAATATCTCTTATATATACCTATCTGATTCAGATCAGCAGTGTGATAATGTCTTTTGAAATTTTTCAGTATACTTTTCACACTTACATTTTAACGTTCTTTCCGGTGAATCTACTCTTGAAAGATGCCGGCTTTGTCCTTACTGAATAGTTCGTCCTCAGAATAGCCGTTTTCAAATCGTTCCACGTATTCTCCAACTTGCCGCTTCTCCACTCATATTGCTCTAGTCGATATTATCCGAGCTATATATTTATTTAATTAATTTATGGAACCTTCGAAGTACCAAATGGCGTCTGGCGGTTGTGACTATTAAAGGGAAAGAAAGCTTTGATGTTATCAAAGCAAGTATTATTATAGAGAACGCTGCTATAAAGAAGTATATTTATTTATATTCAACATGTTTTACCAACCTAATTCTAGTCAAAAAGGGAGACGAAGACCTGGTTTCTAGTTTCTGTTCTAAATACTAACGAACCTAGTTCGCAAAAACACGCGAACTATCGACACATTTTTGATAATTATTGGGTATCTTGGGTTTTCTCCGCTTCTAATTCAATTTGTAGAATTTTGTAAGTCCTTAGGCGTATAATTTTGCTAACTGTCAATTTGCAGTCAGTATCTTAAAAATTTACAGTTTATGGAGGAAACTATTTTCTGTTCCCAAAAATCATCCATAATCGGGTACACCATTGATGTGATGATTTTGTGATTTGCTATAATCTGACTGGTCAAACCAGGATCTCACGTTATTTACGAAGCAACTAACTTTTCGGCCGCATGACGACTCTTGCATGGACCATTTCATTGCCATTAGAAGTTGTTTGAAGTGTTACTGGGTTTATTTCAGGCCCTATCCGTTACATGCAAGTTATGTAGTAAGTCTCCAACTAACATTCAAGTGGTCGTAATAAATCCTTCATGGATCCTTAACTAATCTGCGAATCATCAAATAACCATCGTGAACTTACTGAAGTACTGGTGGAGCTGTTCTTAATACCTTTCGCTTGCTCGAGCGCATGTAACACTATGGGGGAAACATTTTCTACTGCATTGTACCAATCTACTATGACGACCATTGGCTGAGAGGGTCCTTCAGTTTCATGGTAACCGTGGTCAGCTGATAGTAGAAGTCAGAGATATTTATACTGTTCTCCGCGCGTGCGCGATATCGCAGTAAGCCGATAATACGTTCCTAGCTTTTAACTAAACCTTTTAAGTTAGTATAAATGCAAAGTTTATGCTGAAATTGAAAATCAGAGTAGAGTGTATCTAAAACACAAGCAACAATGCAATCACGATTCGACGAAACTAGAATAACATTTTAACACTCAGATATCCCCAAATGCAAAAGTCAAAAGGATTTAGGTGAGGGGATCGGACAGGCTATGACATTTTGGTTCCTTGACTATTCATCTCTCATCCTAGTCCACCATCCCACTCGAATTGCGTGAAATGTAATTTATCTACTAGTACATTAAATCATAAGCTTAACGCCTAATCCGGATGTTGATATTAATCACAATAAATGTTTGATTAGTTGTTCTCTCAGGCAACTCAAGCATGCCAAGACCATCGATCTGAGAAACCGGCTTTTTGAAATTCAATGTGGAGCCCTCGCGAATATCCAAAGCGGCATCTTAGGCATCAGGGTCGATCCAGGAGGTTTGAAATCTAGAAATTTAAGGCATGGAAGTGGCGTCTGCATAGGCGAAGAAAGGTGTAATTGCGTCACACATAAATCATTTCATGTGAGGCTTGGGTCTCGAAATCCCCAATAAGTCAATGTTCTCCAGTTGACAGTGTCAAATCGAAGGAAGCAAAGGTCTCAAACACAGAGAGGTTTTTTGCCAGAGTAGCTGGACGGCACACCCAAACTGCTTACAAATCCTTTCTCTAATTTTGATGATTGCACAATTTTCCTACTATGCCAAGGGGTACGGTTCCCAAATTTCTAAGGCAACCTCTAGACCTTCGGTTGCAGCTAACCTCCTTAACTAATTTGAAGAAAATAAAGTAAACATCTTTATCCACAACAAACACAAAATATAAAGCTTGCAGAGGTTACATCAACTGGATCCTCGGTGCTGTGAGACTTGTAGCTCCCGGGTTGTCTCAGATCTTCGATGATTGGAAAATTACCCGCTATTTGCAAATGGGGAACGATGATGACATTACAAAAAAAGCGCATTTTTAAGCAAACATACAGCTAAGGTGTAATTTTCGAGTGGCCGTTTAATTGCAGCAACGAACGCATCCAGGTCGCAAGGAAGATGGCGGCGAATAGCGGCGCACGGCGCGGCGCCTTGAATCGAATCCGAGATAATGATAATAAATAAGCGCACTGCGTTCATTGATAAATTAAAAATAGCCTTCATTGTAGCCAACCGCGGGCGAGCCGTGGTTTACTTACGCGGCCACCGATGAGGAGGAGCGATATGCATGCAGCTTTAGCTACGGCATCTGATGAAGAATGTTCTTGCATTCCGCAATTATTTAGAGAAGGTGTTTCTGAAGAACCTTCGGCTTACATAATTACCTCGAGGTGTATCTGATCGCGGAACGCGAAATCGGGTTCAGATCTAAGCGTGGCCGCCGTGAAACACAATTTTGCTATTTAAAGAAATGCGCTAGAAACTATCATCTTCATGTACGTCCTACTCGGTTGAAGCCATTAACATTCACAACATACAAATGTACCCTGACTGAGATTGGAGTAGTAACAGTCGATCCAGCATTAATTAGTATTTTTAATTTTAGTTGTTTTTAGTGCGATGCAGACTGCTTTTATGGAAGCCGGGAGCTGATAATGCACTCGCTTCGGGCCAATTAAGGGACTAATTGGTACCGGTATATATCTTTGGGATTTTATGGCGCGATTAGTTAAAAGAAGTAACCAATCTCGGAGACCATTTATTGCTTATTTCTTCATTAAGGCCATACAAATTACAAGCGGCTCCGTCAGGTGTGGTTGGAAGTGATACAGAAGCCTTTGATGGACCCTTAAATGCTATAATCCTGACGCTAATGACAGACCATACAAATTGCCCGTCAATCAGATGCCCAAATACATTTAGAGCGACTCGGATTTCGATTTTGTGGGGTCGGGACCTGAATTTAGCGAGATCTGGACATTGCAGCAAGTTGCACAAGGCCGAAATACCATGCCTGAATTGCCCCAGAGGACTTAACAAACATTTATTGTTATTAATATTACCACCCACATTAAGCGTTCAGCTTATGATTTATTGTACTGATTACAGCGTCTAGTAGATAAATTACCCAAGCCGAGTGGGACACTGAACTATGATAAGAAATGGATAGGTGAGGGAACACAAATTTCCTAGCCTGCCTGATCTGCTAATCTTAATTCACTTTTTACATTTGCGGACATTTGAACGGTCTTGCGTACTCTACGACAGTAAACAATGCACAAACTCTATCTTACAACTTTTCATTTTCAGCACTACGAATCGCGGTTGCACTGTTTTTTATGTTTTACATCCACTCTACTCTGATTTTAATTTTGAACATTAACTTTGCACTTTTACACTATCACAAATAGCTTAGTCCTTTTGAGTTTTCGCGCTAATTCACTATTATCGAGGAGCTGAAGCACCTCGATATTTTTGTGATTATGAACTATTTTTTGTGCTTCCGGGTAGATCTTCTAACCTACGATGGTTCTCCGTCGGCAATGGCTTTTGTAAAGTAATGGTTGCTATGTTATTTTAAATTTTGGGTTGTGTCACGACTTTTCACGCCCCTGATTACTGGTAGGGGCAATATTTTAGTTCTGATTGCCGTCGCGCCTGCTAATGTGCGACACTGAAGTTAGTCTCGACTACCACCTAGGGCTCAAGGTCTGCTCGGTAACCGAGCATTTTAAAGTGGCTGGTGGCCTCCTTGGAGGAAGCTGTCGTTACTGTTGTTAAGTGTTGCTGGATCTCCACGATCGATTCTCGCTATTGCCTTTGGATTTCTTCAACTTCACTAAATTATCATATTATTTGTTAGTCAACTTTCACAGCCTTGATCCAGCGAGTGCCGTCCAAGCTTTTTTGTGGGTCAGTTGTGCCAAAGGTCATATTACAGTATTTCTGCCATCCAGGCTATCTTCTTGTGCAATCACTATGCCCCTCAGGTCTGGAGTTAAGCCCCATCTACCGCAGGAGGTGAACTTTCAGAAGCTGCAGCAGCACAAGCTTCGTAGACTCGTTTTGCTTTCATGTCCGTATTATTACGTTATAATTATCTTTTTTCTGTATGTAGTTTATTTCCTACACGCTATTTACCACCCACAACATTGGAACTGATACTGTTTATGTGTGTCTACGCGAGTGTGCGCCTTCCTACGGACACAAGTTTTGAGCTTTTCCTCATAAAGGAAGGTTATAAACATTGTTAATACGTCTGTGGGATTGGAACCTAATAGGATCTATAAATCACAGCATGAAACCCGTGACGTCTTCATTATGAAAGTTTCACCCCCTGTAGTAATAAATTGATAACAGACCAGCTTCGACTATCCGCTAAAAGAATCATGTGTTATTGCATACTCAATATAACGTTGCAAATGTACCATTGTTTTACCTGCACTCTCTACAACCGTATCTAGTTGAATTTATGAGCGAGTTAAGTACCAGCAGGTGGAAGCAAGGTAAGTTCATGCAGCCATCCAGGCTTCAACTGCATCCCGACACCTTGGCCCTTTTTCCTGAGTTGGGAGGACGCCAACCATTTCTTTAGACGAGAATTTCCAACTCAATGGCGGCTGATATATCATTAACACATACTTTTTAGGTCCCTACCGAATTGGCTTAGATAGAAACACCTACGCTATCATAGTATTAGCCCCACATGTGTCCCACTGAAGCTAGCTGGGTGCATTTTTGGCTTTGTTGCCTATCGTAATTTATTGTTGGAGTGTAACATGTTGTTCAATCTTGCTTTATCTGAAGGTGTGCTGTTCGTTGGTAGTTATTCTTGATTTTCCCGGTTTTTGCAACATGATGTATTTCCTTGGGGTAATTATTTCTCCTGTTTTTGTTTTCAGCTCTGGGGTTCCATGTTGGTTGTTGCAAGTTTGTAACAAACTTTATTACTACTGTTTGGATTGAATACTAATAATAAATATTCGATAAGTTGCCCTTTAATAGTATTCGGTGTTGTGGGTGCATTCAGCAATCCTGACTAGTACTTTTTAAACTTTGGAGCAAATCGGACATCATCGACCTTCACGGCTTTCAGTAGACTGTCATGCACCCAATTCAGTATAGTAAAATCTGCAGTTCGCTCACCATTCCTGCCAATACTGATTGTTCCCATTTTTCACAAGCACCTATTGTGCGTGCATTTCCTGCTTGCCGTCTAGAGCGCTCAAATCTAGAATTTAAGGTTAATACGGGAATTTTATCAATGTGGGGCACATCAAAACGGCCTCCTACTAGAGCATTTACATTGAATAAGATCTGTAACAGGAAAGCCCGTATAGGTTCTTATGGGCTTCCGATGCTATCGTGCCATATTTTACCATAATGGTAGGCTCGGGCGAGTGACATTACGGGCAGGAACGGCAGGTGAGGACAATTTTTGCGAATTTAGGGTAATGCCTCGGCTGGCTAACTGTACCCTCTTGCACCTCGCTCCAATTGCAGCAGGATTCGCGTGAGAACGGCGCGTAGCCGGTCGTTTATTTGGCGTTTTGGCAGCAGCACCTCTAGGTATCTGCGTGGTTAATTGGCGATTGTTGGCTGACGGCCTGCTACTTGCGCCATTTATCTCCTGCATCGAGATAACGTATGGAGCATGTTTAAATGTGTAGCGATTTACAATAAAATAAATTTCGAGCGTAAATTACGTTGTGATACACAGAAGCAAGGCAAGATATACGGCGCCAATAAAATAAGCCTGGCCGTTTCCTGCAAGTCCACCAAGTATTTTACCCGACAATGCGATAAGGATAATTTCCAGAAGCTCGTTTTGCTTTCTTTTCGCAATTCTTTGACACCGTTCTGGAGTGTAAATTGTAAGGCAAAGGATTGGTTCACTCGACTAAGTGCAAGTACTATAATACTAACACCCAAGGTTAGAATATCACAAACGAAATCGAAATCAATACAAAGGGAATAAAAAGTCTACAGAGGGTGTGTGCAAATCGCTACAGACCATATGTTTGTTATTATATTAATACCTATATAGGAAAGAACTTTTTTATTTTAGTATAAATATAAATATAGGCCACTTTAATTTTAAGCATCACTTCTTTCCAAACCACCAGAGGTGTTCAAATGGCATCGTTAGGCGCGCAATTTCCAATAAAACCTATGTAAATAGCATAAATGGAGCCAACTATTGTATCTATGAGGAACTATGATACACTTGCGGGAATTACACACAGTAAAGGGGTTATTATAGCGCAATGCAGTACTTTGTTAACGATACTACTTCTAACGCCAAGGTTGGTCCTCGCCAACGGCGTTCAGCAGTGAATCTGTGAGACTTCCCGGGTTTCAGAACGCCTAGCCAGACCATGGGGGTCAGCCAGCGCAAGAACAAACCACAGCGAATGGATGTCCGACGGTAACTCTTCTTCTTCCTCCTCTTATTATAGGCAAGTGTCCTGTTTTTAACCACAAAGTGGTTTTATGAGTCCTCTTTGCTCGCAAGTCGGGTAGGTGGTAGCTTTCCCCGTCGACATGGGGGAAATTTCCTTTTGTTAGGGGTTAACGACTACCACAAGTGTTAGCGTGGTAGCCGGGGAGCGTACGGGCTGGCCGCCTGAGAGGCCAACATTTGCTGGCTGGGCCATCTGCTCACCGACGGTAACTCAATTAACGGAAAACCAAACCGCAAGGGTTTAAGGCACCGTTTCACAATCGAAGCGTCTTTACGACCGTAGGGTTGGAAAACAAACGTGCGGTTCCCTAGATTTCTTCTAACCTTCTGCGTTCACTACAGACGCAACGTGCGATTGAAAGTATACGCAGGAGAAAACAATTATAATACCTTGTTGGTTCTGTATGATAAATATAGTTAAAATAGTGGAGACCAACAACATATATTACAAGATAAACGCAAACACAACGGTTATAGACACGTTGGAAGAATAAGAAAGAGATGTATGAGCCGGTATGAGCTATAAAAACAAACAAAAATGACAGCAGATACGTGAATGTCTGCTGAAAACAGTAGTGTTGAATAGTAAAAATATTTAAAGGGGATTTCACTATCTTCTTGTAATGAGACATACATATAAATACATTGTTTACGTTTCCAGTGATAAATACCATATAATAAAAACCGTATAATAACAAAATTTCCGGTAATCAATATTACGGAAAGTATTTTATCTTGAACTTTAGACATCATGGCAGATAATTTTAATTGTCATTCTTTAAATGGACATATATGCAAGATTCGGATTTGAAGTTATCTCCAAAGGTCAATCTTCCAGTAGTAGCTTAAAGTGCAATTAGATTTAATGTGCATATCTGTAGATTTTGTCTATGGAAGAGTCAGGTATAAATCTGTTTCAGTAAGAAGGATTGGACTGCCTATTCGATACTATAACAAGCTTCATTGGCAGTAACACTCAAATTTGCCAATGCTTCATAATGAAGGGGATTTCAACATTACTCATAAATTTTCAGCAGGGATCGAAATTAATTTCCTGAGATTTATTGGATTTTAAACGATTTTTATGGCTTCGTTCCGCGCAAATGCCCTGCGCGTTTTGCAAAGCATGTAAGAGCCCGTATATTTAATGAAGATCTTCATTAATTCTATTGAGACTTGCAGCTATAAATGGAAATGAAATTAATTAAATGTATTATCTGCGTTTCTGGTCGTAAATTTCGCTCGAACATACAATCACGAGCAATATTTTATATTTATAAGATCACGGCACCACAAAGGCCTATCGGCTGCAGCAGGGGGCCAAGGAATGAATACTCAGCGTTGTCAACTTACCGCACACTTCGAGGTGTCTAGGATCTCCACCTCCGTTGTCACGTTGTCAAACGTCACACTATGTCTATATAGGAAGTCTGAAAATAAAAACAGTGCGTTAGTGCTTATTCTAGATTCAATTAACTATAGCGCAACTGATTTAAATTGCTAATGGAGAAATTACTTAATCTGTGCTGTTATGGATTCTGCACATCGGCAATGGCGTATTGCGTTGTATATAATAATCTAAGATTAGAAAGGAGATTCGGGTTAAGCTTGAGCTTCAATTATCTCGTTATCCGTAGCTAATTCAAACTGCAGGAATGTTTCACTGTAAAATCGTAAAGTAGGCGGCGTTTGACCCAAAAAACTACTTAATACTACACATAACGTATCTATTGTGCCTGTAAAACAATGTGTGTTAAAAGAAATTTATAAGCCAGATCGGACAGTAATATAAATTAAAATTGATACAGTTGAAATATTTCAGCTTCACAAGATATTTTAGCTTAATTTATACCTACTCTGATATGTAAACTAGCAGCCATGGGCGAAGAGTTAATACAATACACTTAATTTTAGAAAACTGCTAAAACCAAAGAACAAAATAAACGACTGGATGCATTTTTGTTTATTTAAATTTCGTGTAACTAAAATTAATTTGCTGACAGAGTAATAGAGAATTTAGGTTAGGTGTGGTTGTTTCTCTAAAAGGACAATTATTGCGGAGGAATTTCTTTCCAGTATGGAATTGACATTTTGTAAAATGGAAACCGACTTTTTGCAAGTTTGACAAAAAATAGAAAGTGGGGCTCTTTACATACTGTGAGCAATATGGTAATGTTGTAATAGTTTTTTAATCCACCTAAAATATAAAAGAATCCTACTAGATTCGGTAAATTCTTAAGTTTTCTAGCTTTGCTAAAAAGTGTAAGAGTTTTTCTAATAATAATAACACTAAACTAATCCCCCTTCTTGAGCAAGAAGATCAGAATTTCCTTATACCTACAATCTTTAATAATATGTGACAATCTTTAATCTATATAAACACATAGGTAACACTAAATATGTAAAGAAAATAATCTTTAAGGATACAGTATTGTAACAGCATATAGCTATTTCAAGGCAAGATACAAATATGATTATTAAATCTGCACATCATGCGAAAAGGCTCCTGCGTAAAGTCATAAACCATAACAATAACATAAAACAGCAGAAAAAGGCTTCGATAATACCCGCACTCACCTGCATAAGATAGATTATTGTGACACATAAATCAGAGTCCGTTTAACATTCATGAGTTGGGCACTACCAAAGGTAGATAGATATTATTACAAAATTAATAAAATCAAATACAACTAACGTCAGGAAATTTTGCCAAAACGAAAAGTGATTGTGTGCTGAATGAAAACAGTAAGCAACCTTCCGTAAGAACAAAGTCTATCTGTTTTTAGCGAGTAGCATAGATTCACTTGCTATAATAAGCAGGCACGGGGACCATTAACGAAATCTTTTAATCTGTATCAGAAAACCAAAGAATGGACATTCTCTCATACGATTCAGCGAGGGCTGCACTGCACACTGGCAGAAGATGGAAGGATGTTCACCGCGTGGGGTGCACTCAGACGGGAGAAGTCAATCTAAAACACCTCAAACATCGTGCAAGAGGGGCGAAATTGTATACACCCCAGACGTAGGACGACCAAAGGTTAGTTGCTTCTTAAATACTGGTTTAACCAAAGTGTGCACTCAAAACTCCTGCAAAAATGTGTCATACTCCACAAGAAGCAATATTAAGAATCAATCTTTCCAAAACGCTGGAAATTGCTTCACCTATAAACCACAACAGAAGATATTCATTCTAAATCCAAAGTTACCAAAACTGATGAGCTCAACTTTTTCCATCCTAAAAACTATAAACCTAGACAGCCTAAGCTATGCACTAATAGTTCAAAAGCAATTTAAAAAAGACATGAAGTTCCGGATCATTCCCAAGGCAGAAGCCCAAAAAGCCACCAACCCAAACAAGGACAACTGCAAATCCCACAAAGAAAATAATGAAGTTTAGAAAACTAAGAGAGGCGAATGAAGAATCTAATCAACCCCAAAAAAATGAGAGTAGATTTTATATCAACAGAAAGTACAGTAACCACCTGCAACATATGCATTAACCAAACCCTAAGATAGGGTGGATAGATGTTTATACTACAAGAAAGAGTGACCGTGCCCAGCCAAAACCACCCTAATATTTCACAATACGTCCAAAAATAAGATGTGAAGAATTATAGAAAGAAAAAAATATTACTGAAAGGCACAACAGCGAAAATATGGAGACAAACCTAATGCTGGGCATTCAAAGAGGTTCATCTCTATAGATATTGATCCTGAGCATAAATTCTCTGAATGCTCCAGTGCCTGTTAGTAGACTGACTACTTGCTTGATTCGAGTTCTGTTCAGTCTCAACAGGGTTTTGGTGGTTTGTGGATTCGGAGTTTTTAGCAATCTTTTGCAATGCGTTGCTTGATTGTAGTTTCTCCACCTTAGTTGGTGCGCGGTATTGACCCATTCATTAATGGCTGAGCTGGCTTGGTTTTTCTGAATGCTTAGACCAGGTTCTGGACCGGTCATTGCATTACGGGCTGCTTCTTTTGCGAGCTTGTCCGCCTTTTCGTTTCCTTCAATACCTTGGTGACCTTGGATCTAGTAAGTATGTAATTAATTGTGGCCAAATACAGAAAGGATGACTAACAAGAATCACAATGTAGAAAAAAAGAAATAAAAAGATCCCTCCAACTATCGAGTAGTAACGCTTCTACCACTGATGTTGAACCTCCTAACGCGCAGATTTAATAAAATACTTCACGGCCATTTTCGAAGAATAGCAAGCATTTCGGAAGAATAAATCAACAGTCGACACAGATGCATAATGAGAAAGATGCAATGAAAGGCATTAGAATTCGATAAGCCAGCTTATACGTGTTTTACCAACATGACCAAAGCATATAACAGATTCTAGTTGAAAGATGTGATCATATTATTGGAAAAGACCAAAAAGGAGAAGAAGAAAAATAAGGAGAAGACGACAGTTCAGGAGGAAACAGAATCGGCAGTCATGAAATCAAAGGGTTATGTTATGCAGATTATGCCGTATTCATATCAGAAACCGAAGACGGTATTCAGCGTCTGGTACACAAGTTGCAAGTAATAATTGGAAAACCACGGAAATATCACCAAACAAGCAAAATGCTTAACTAAGTCTAAATCACCTTGAAGATGTAAAATTATCATTAACAATAAAACAGTTGAAGAAGTAATGAAATTTAGATAAACTGCGTCCACGTGAAAAACTTCGATGAACTACTAAGATGAGTACCTTTAACATTCCTGGATGTTTTGAACAGGTAAGGATTGTTACAAGCTATTTTAACCTCTACTGCACTGTATCTTATATTACTTTTAAGAAGGAGTATTTCAATAAACAACTATAATTATATCTGATTTTAAAGGTACTTATCTTAATTCCTCATCGAAGTTTTTCACGTAGACACGGAAGTTCAAGTAGAAATATATATATATATTCAGCTATGGCAACCTACTAAAGAAACTTTCCAACTAACAATAGCAGAAAAATCCTCTTAAGAACAAACGAACTGAAAATCGTATAAACAATTGCAAGGCAAACGTCCTCTTTAAGGTTACTAAATCATAAAGGTACCGCCAACTGTGCAAACATATATCTTTTGTCTCTTTTAATTTGGGGTTCCTGTCATTAGTGTCTCACTCTCACTCTCACTTTCTTACAATGTTCTGTCCTTTTTAATTTGGGGGAACAAAATCTTGGAATGGAATGGCGGTACCTTTATGTATTTAGTGACCTTAGTCCTCTTGTCTTTATTACGCCATCTCTTTTGAGGCCTGCTTTATAATGTGCATCCACATGGTCATCCCCCCCCCCCCCCACTCCGTAAATGTTCTTTCTACTCATTCCATGCTGATGGCTGTACTTCACTATATCCTCCATGTGTCTCTTATTACGTTGTTTCCCTCAAAAACAAAAGGAATAAAAAATGTGGTTGCCTTAGGCTAGACAGTCGAAAAACGAAAACGAGTTTGTATTCGTATTAACTTATTTATTTTAAATAAACGTCGGAGTTTATTGTGATACCGTCGAAGTGAACTAATTTTCACATTTTGACACATTGCATCGCTAAAGGCGAGCTTACGAAAATAACATTTTTTTTGGTAGCACATTTACTTCGAATACGCACGAAAGCTTCAATTCCAATCTCTATTCGATGTTAATTAAAATCATTTTGCACAGGTACTTTCCTTGCATCTAACTAATCACGATGTCGGACATAATCGAAAATATCTGATTCTACGTGTGAGGTGCGTTGGCAGCATATTTTCGGTTTTAAAATGCACTTGCAGACTGTATGAAATTTCCTTTTAAAAGGATACCGTTGCAGCTTATCGATGTTATTAATTTACTGCATCCGAAACTGTTACACACTGCAATAAAATGGCACTTAAAACAACCACAACAAACGCCTTATTGCCACCAGTGACGCTGAATGCAACCTCTAATCGGGCAGATAATATATTTCGATGAAAATTATTATTGGTACATGGTAAGAGCTGCAGGTTCAGCGATTTCCGATTTTTAACTTTTCCTGTAAACTTCAAGACTTTAAATGACGGAACTTATTGAATAGGATGTCAGTATGGCAACTAATACGTATATGCCCACTTCGTTATTATTTGTAGATAGAATTCGAATCGTATAATTTTATCAATACAAATTAATTACTAAAACAATTATAACTGTTCGTTTTCAAAGCTACCTGTTATTCTAGAATTTTCTCTTTAGGTCTGAACACATCAACAAACATTCTACGTAATCACTTTTAGGCATTTTAAGATTATATTTTTCCAATAGCAAGAGTTAGTATAAACTAAATTGTAGTATCTGCTGTGATACACATATTTTTATTCTTCTTCCCAAGTATTAGGTCACCCTTATTTGCCTGACTCCGTAATATATCTCCCATTTCCCTGTGGTCGTCATTTTCATAAATCTCAGCTAGGCCGACATCCCCCTTCCACTACATATGATCACTTCGCTCTCTTTTTATCAATTTTGTCCCATCTCGAGAACCGTCTTCTGTTTCGCAGATCTTACTTCTTCTTTTCTTCTTTTTCCTTATCACCTCAGATGTTGAATACTCAATTTACTTCCAGAATTCGTATCTGTGCAGCACCAGTCTTTTTGATTCTCGATTTACCCTTTTTCTATTCCATATTCTTAACTGTATCCATCCAAGCTAACCTTCCTCTTTTTCTTTCTTCCCTTGTCTTCCAGATTGCATTATTTGTTTTGGCAACCTTTTTTCTCCATTCGAATTACATTTTCGTACAACCACACTTCTTTCTTATGTATTATCTCTAATAATGGCTCTATTTCCAACTCTTCTTTTGTTACTAAATTTCTAATTCCATTTCCTTTTGTTTGTTCTATTGTTCCACCTAAATACTTCATCTCTGTAGTCGTAACAATTCTACTCTTTCTGCTCCTTACATTAATATTACAAATATTACATTAATTGGCACAGACGTAGGTTCACTATTTAATACCTCTTTCCATATTGAAGCGTTAGGGTTATTACCTTTTTATCTCTTTTAGTTATACCTTTTATCCTTCCGTATAGTCGTTTAGTAGCTTCTCTTAGCTGCTTCCATTTGATTTCCTGACCATAAGGTGGATCTTGGAACAGTAGCGAACGCTACTTGCAGATCCATAAACGCACGGTAAAATGGTTTTCCTTCTTCGAGCGTCTTCTTAGCTATGGTAGTTCTGAGGACATATATGTGTTCGTGGGCTTGTCTGTCTTTCCTGTATGGTACTTATTCTTCCTGCAGTTTATTTTCAATATAAAGGCTCACATGCCTCTCTTATACAGGTTTTTATTATCTATCTCACAATGTTGAGTTTGGGTTGCGTACGGTAGAACTGACCTCGCCGGTTTTTATAGATCCTCACCTTACTTTCCTTCTTCGGGTATTTATTTCGCCAAATTAATGTGTGGAGTTATCTAGTTACCTATGACGCTCTTAATGATTGTGATTTTACTTCTGTCAAGAAATCTCTGGAGCTTGCAATTTGTACTTTCAAGTTCATAGTAGCTCCCTCCACTTCTAACTTGCATCCGACAAGGTTTTTGCTTATTACCATCGTTTTTATGTCTTCAGATACTAATCCCTGTTATAACTTGTCCCTGGAGAATACGTTCGAAGTTATACTTTGAATTAGTATCGTCAGTGTAGCAAATCATGTTAACATTCTATTTATTTGTTTCAACTATATCGGTGGCAATCTTATTCATAAGTAAGTTGCAGAGATATCGACTAAGGAAATATCCTTACAATACGACTTTCTTAAATAGACTTGGCTTTGTGATTTGGTGATTATTATAGTCGATGTTTGTCTAAGTGTGTATATCATCCATTAGTTCTATTATGCTACCTCCTTTTCTTCATTTAAAATGCGCAACTCGTTTGTTTTTGCACCTGATCAAACGCTCTTTGGAGCTCCACAAATCGTGAGTGAGAATTCTGCAGGTTTCACCACCATTTGGCCTGAAAGTTCGTCCAGGGTACCCATGTTTTTCCGAAAACTAGTAGAACGGGATTTATTTAGAAGATATGTAATGTAATGATAACATAAAGGTAAATGAAGAACGAAAAGTATATGGCAGAAAATAAACATCGTCTTCGATAATTTGGAAAATTGAATGTTTACATGATACGGCCACGAAGATAAAAAGATAAAATTGCCGAGACGAGATGAGCAAAACATATATTCCGCTGGTCGCATAACGAAAGAAGAAGAGGAAGATCATCTCTTAAATGGAAGATCCATAGCAAAAATTGTTGGGTTTTTAATCCGTAAAGTCAGTTGTCGCAATTCGGTTATTCGTCGATTTCTTGGGCCAAGCCCGGTCCTGTTCTCATTTTTACGCGGCGTCAGGTTGTCATAGAAATGTAACAACCTACGTTGCAGATAGCTAATTCAGCAAAAGGGACTTCATGCTGGAAGGAATGCTGGCTATTTCTTCTTCTGTTACATCCCACACGAGGGGAACTGGCAGTCGAGTTTCACCATTTTAGCGAGCATGTGACGCTCGCGGCTTTCCAAGCTACCGCGATACGGCTTAGTGGTTTATCGAAACTTAGTCGGAGGTATTTCATTGTGTCAAGATGAAGATTTCCGCAGATGGTAACGCTGTAATTCGTGACTGTGGTATTTTGCAAGCATAACATTACCGGCTGTAAGGCAATTAGATTTAACTCGGATTTATTAAGTTTTATATGCATATTAACAATTAGGGTTTACCTATTTTACAATTAGTCTACAGTCGTTCCATAATTCTCAAACGAAATTTCTATAATTGAAAATCTTCAACGCGAAGACGCTATCTTGAAGGCTGAAGTACAAGAAATCAACGAGAGATTGAATCATCTTGAACAATATACTCCAGAATAAATAATGTTGAGGTGCAAGGCATTCCTGCATCTTCAACCGAAGATGTACTGGATGTCATAGTCAAAATAAGTTCCGCTTAGCCTTAATATTACCGCACCAGAATTTTGTGTCACTTGGTGCGTTCATGATAGCGTTTTAAATATTAATGCATATTTTTGTTGTGTTATGTTGTAAGGCAGACGTGCAGAACGTATTTTTATAGTGAAATTATTAGCTGAAAACAAAGGTAAGTGACCGAAGTCCATCTCACCATTTCTCCTGTGATTCCATGATGTTTCTTCAAGGTTAGAGACGTCGGCAAGACTTGGAGTTTGATTTTGACCTTGTACCGCCCTCACCCTAATTAATTCTCGACGTACCTCTGTTTTCAAATAGCCAACAAACCCATTTCAGGTACCTCAAACCGCTCTTGCCTCTACTAAAAGCTAGCTGGAGCAAATTATTGTAACTGGCTGTTTTCTTTAAGTACAGTTTTGGCCTGGAACAAAATTACTGCCACCTATGGGACTTTGCTTTTGTTTTAATAACGATTTGGCCTGTAAGAAAATATTATCTAAGAGGGAGATCTCCAAGAGAGAGATTGGAACAATTGTAAAGGCTGATGACGACGAACCCATAAAGAAAACATCACATAGAAGAAAGAAGATGTTAAGGTTTACGCATTTATCAGCATCTCATATTGATTCTATCTTGGCGATGAATGTGCTTTATATAGAACAAAATGTTTCTTCTTCTGTGCCAGTTCTGTAACTCTTTTGGGTGAATCACGGAGTTCTTGATTTTATAAAATTTTTGTGATACCATGTCGGAGCGAGTTATTACCACATTTTAGTTGCCGAGCAATATGGTTTGGGAAAGGTTCCTTTCAAATTTTTTGTAGGTGTAATTGATACACAGTTTTTGTAGGAGGTTCTATACTTCTTTATCACCAACACTGAATTTCTCTTTGCTTCTAATAATTTTAATTGTATTTTAGTCAATGGGCACTGCCTACATTCGATTTTTTTATCCAGTACTTTGGAAATCGGACTTCAAGTAGTTTCCTTCTTCCTACTCAGTTCTCCCAAATTCTGTATTTTTTTTTGTAGACGCATCCACTCACATATTATGTTGAACGCCTCACTAAGATGCTATTAATATAAAATAACTGTTTTATGTCTTCCGGCTGGGCAACAGGTGGTCATTTTATTGAATACCTTGTCCTGATATTTTAAATTTAAATCTCTGGATCTTTAATTCGGACTGAAAAAGGTCAGAAGAGAAATAATTTTTAATACGATTTCGAGTTTCAGATGTGCAATTCCAATATCTGAAGACCCAGTGCATTAGTTACAGAAGAGGCAGCTGTAACTGAAGGTGTTGGTTTGCCCTCTGTGCAGACTATAAAATAATATGTTATTACCGCACGTTATTATTGCTGCTGTATGTGGTTATGAATACTAATACGTAACTACAGATGTGGGACCGCAAGCCGACAAAGCGGTGGGGGAGTTTTCGCTAGGGAAAGCAAGTGTAAACATACATTCAACTTCAGATTTCATTTAGTCGATTTCCTTTTCCATAAGTCCGTTTTAAAATGCAAACCTTTATAAATTAAAAGGTGCATGGCCACTATTATTCTCTATAACTACAATCCGATGTACTAAAGTCCTACTAAGTAGTATTTGCAAAGAATTGATAAAAAGCAAATAAACCTTTAAGCGGCTCTAGCCTGTCCACAAATAAGGAAGTTTAATTGCTCTCACGTCTAGGTCTTTGCAGGAAAATTATTAAACTAGAAACTAAAACCGAATTTCCCTTAATTGAACTTTTACTCCTTTATGGAAAATAGTGGTTAAAAAGTTTATTTATGATACTGATAATTATAAAAATTGTTCCATGAATTTGTATCGTCATTCAATCAACGAGTTTGTTGGGTTTAACATTCACAGTAGTAATGACAACAGACCATACTGTAAAACATTGAAGTTTTTAATGTAGTCTATGTGTATGTTCATTAATTTACTAAATTTCCCTTGTCATTGAGTCTATTTTCAAGTCTAAAACTTCACTGTTATAATCTGTCCGGATTTCTTTTATAAACTATAACAACCGTTGTTTCGTCAATTACAACTTTTTTATTAAAATTTAATTAAACCTTATTAAAGTTTGCCAATTCACGTTCGCCACTCCGTATATTAATTAAACATTCAAACAAGGCTGATATCAGCATATTTCCTCGCGGGTTTATTATTTTTAAAATTTTAGATTGCTCATCGCTGTGCTAAAAGAAACAACAACAAAACACAGACTTTTCATTTTCATAACCTAACAAATTATCCAATATTTCTGGAAATGCAAAATAGAAAGTACACTCCATTAGCTTTCTGATTGTTGTGATAATCAGTTACGACATTTTTGATCCCACTTACGTTTGAAAAATCGCTACAATGTAGCGCTGAAATGTGTTATTACAAACCAATTAAACCGTAAAATTTGAAATTAAATGGAAGTGCAGGCAGATAATAAACTTTAATCCAGTCGAGCCATCGAGGCCCCTTATTAGGAATGCCCTCAAACCGAGACACGCTATCGACAGCTAACTAGCCGTCATTTTTAGAAAACCGCTGGAAAACTGGCAGCTTAGCAGCAAAATCGCTCCATGCAGATAAACACAGATACCGAGGCGAATACCAGTCCATTTTTCTGCATATCTCGCGCTAATTAATCCTGTCCTGCTGCATTCTGTGGAATTCTAAGAATAAAATTAATTGAAACGTTCGCGAGCAGTCCGGGGACAGTTTTGATCGCCACGAAATCGCTAACTGTAAACTGAGCCACCTCTAAGCAATGCACTCTTTCCCTTTAATGAATTAAATCATGCAACAAGAATAGGCACACACAGATGTTTCCGTATTGAAAGTTAAATCTATTATTTATTGATTGCGAACAGGCGCGCTACCCGACTTTGAAGAAAGCAGAGGCTCAACTTTAATTACAAGCAGGCAGGACGGAAACGAAATTAATTGAATTGTTGATGAGCGCCGATGCTCGGAAATTTATTGTTAACGTTTAATTAGGGGCATTGCATGTGCAGGCGTGGGGCTCGAAGGCTGCACTTCTAATGTAATTTCCACCTAAATGAAATTAATACACTCTAGCCAATATGCCAGTTGCCAAAGAGTATTAGAAGTTTCCGAACACATATTTTGCAGATTGCTAGCTTTGCAGTGTTTCACAAAAGCTTACCATATACAGATTGCTGTTTCAAAATGAATTTTTCAACAAGTAATTTTTCTGTATGAATTAATGATTCACAGAATATCTTGATTCGAATAAAAAAAGATGATATCGATTGAGCAAGCATTATTTCAAACAGCATTATGTGAACCACATTTCCAATTTTTTTGAGTATTCATGTACCATACAAGGGGGTACCCATACAACAAACCGTGCCGCAGTACGCCAGAAGGTAAGCTATAGCGAGTCAACACTATTCTGACTCAGTCTATCATATGTTGACTTCTTTGTCTTCTATGGTAATTTTCCAAGTGTCCGCAAGCAAGTTTGGCGATTTTCGTGATGACTGATTATAAAGAACAAAGAGTATGCGTGAAGTTTTGTTTTCTTTTAGGCAAAACCGCCACTAAACTGTGCTAATACTTTTAAAAGAAACGCTAAATCAACCGTTTTATTGTAAGGTGCTGAGAAGACAAAAAATGTGGAACAGTCGCGGTTGGATACTTTACCATGACAACGCCCCTACCCACACTGTCTTGAGTGTGTGAAGGGTTTTGGCCAAAAACAACATGGCAGTTATCCTACATCCAAAGATTTTATGTAAATTGACGACAAAAACACAATACTGCGCAACAACATTTTCTTTCCATATAATGACCACGAAGCCAATCAAGAAAGTAAAGGACACAAGAGCGGAATCATCATGGACCTTAAATAATACGCATTTATCCCCGTATCTTCGAAGGTACTATTATTTGGAATATCTCAAGCGAGCCGCTTCTTATTCCACTTTGAGCTCGTAAGCGGCTGTTCACCGGTGACAGATTCTAAAGTTGCATAAACAAACTGAAGATAATTTGCTGTTCTACGAGTATGTTCATTTTGTATGAATTTTTCGTCTCATATACAACTGATAACTTTCTTTATGGTATGTGCCAACCCGCTGATGTGTATTAGAAAAAAATACAAATAATCTAAATGTTTAGTTATTCCAAATATATTTTGTTAGTTTTAAATACTGCATTTTCAATGTAAAATTGAAGTTTGTTGGGAAGTTGATCCGAAAATAATAAAATTTTATTTTTGTGGCATCAGTCCATCAAGTACTTTAAGTTATCTTAGCGGCCAAAGCAATCATTAACAGAATTCATTTTTAGAAGAATTTCTAGTTACTTGCATACAGAATAGAGGAAAGAAATAGTAAATAGATAAACAATGGAAGCCCAGTAGGAACATTGCTAAATATCAGATTTAAATTCAATTAATTGATATTGATAACTATTGTTTTCTGGTCTAATTGCAAAAATTATCAAAGCTTAGATACATCCCCAATTAAAATGACTTTGTGTACCTTTGGACTGGGAAATAACTGTTATCTACCAAAACGTCGAGTTAAGAATAATTTAAAGAGATCCTGTCGCGCAAGAATCCAATATTCTGATTTAGGTACATCTTACTTGAAACCTAGATATTCGACGAGACAGCCAAGGCTAAATTAAGGCTACGTCAATTTCTTAACGACGATCGTTTTGTAATTTCATGAAACCTATACGCATAAATGCTTTTAATTGCTCAAAGTGGAGGCTTAACATCCGTAATAAAAACTGTGTTTTGGTTCCTGCATTTATACAGCGTAGCCATCAATTAGTACCAACAAATGGCGGCAATTTTAATATCCCTACGTTAAGAGGTAATTAATTCGATAGTCTTTCACTTCGGCCACAATAAGAAGACAGCGTGCTGACACGCCTGCCTTTAATACCCGTTTTTGCAAATTTATTGCCAATAAGAGAAAAATTATTGATGGTAGAAACTGAGCACATTAAGCATTTTTGCAGTGCAACTTAAAACCGCAATTAATTACCTCCTTCCTTCGATAATGACGGCGATTTTTCAGGTGCAACGCTAATCATCTTAACAAAATTAGAGACCACCAACCGTCGCTTTTCTATAATCGTCCTGACATAGATATTCCTAGGAATTTTATTACATAGCGAGTTCAACCGGAATCATTTTATTTAAAAAACTAAAAATGTGTCGGCAAATATAGATTTTCCCCCTCTACACTACTCCATTTTTTCTCAATACGTCCTCGCATGTTTCTAATACTTTCCATGGTCTTCACACATTAGATACGTTAATTATTACATCTACATTTTCTTCCATTCGTATATTCTTTCAAAGAACTGAAGCGGTAAAATTTTTATGGTGGCACGTTGTCATAAATACGTGTCTTTGTCAATTTTCATAATCGGACTGCTAACTCCACAGCAAGAATATTTCGAGACAAATACGAATTTTAATTGTGACGGTTATTGATCCATTAAACTTAACCTACCCTCTAGTGTAAAATGATCCCTTATTCCTTATGAAATGGAATAACTGCAAAATGGCGACGAACAGTTAGTTTACTAATTCTCAGAATATAGAATTTATTATATATATTGACACATTTTCACTGTTTTCCTTTAGAAAAATGCAACCTAGAACTTTACTTTATTCAAAATTCCGTAAACAATATCGAAGAGCACCCTTGACCGGAATTTCTCACAAACTGCAAATGCCCCGATTTAAAATGATTCTAAATGCCTCAAAATGATCACAATAGCATCTATCGTATTGAGTGCACAAACAACTGCAATTTCAGATACATTTACAGAGAAGATTATGAAATATTCAAATCCGTCAGGAAATTTCCAATCAGTTTAAAACGAAATATTCGATAATCCGCACGAAAAAGAAAAAGAAGGAAAAGAGAGCAAAAATTATTTTTATTCTTCGAGAAATTGTAAAGTATATTTAAAAGCACAGAGGAATCTCCAGGGCTCAGCAACAAAACGATAAAGACCTTGGTAGAAGTCTTATCAACAATAGCTCCTAACAGGAAAAGAAGACAGGAAGCTATATATACTGATTGGACCATAATTATATATAACAGCAATGAGATAACATGAACAAGCAAATAGAACGCTTGAGTAAGAAAGAGATGGCCATACAAAAAAATTATATTAGTAGGCATGTTTAGTTGACAAATGTCATAATTAAATTAAGAGCCAAGCCTTCTCGAATATTTGCTACTATGTTTATCTCTTTCTTACTCAAGCAATACGTGTTATCTTCTTGTTCATGTTATCTTATTGCTGTTATATATAATTGTGGCCCCATCGGTATATAACGATAAATAGTAACAATAAAGTAGTCGAAGATAAATCGGCAAAACAAAGAATTAAATGTGGCAAAAGATTTAGAAGCGTTACACTTGGGAATGGAAGAAAAAATATGAGAAACTGCAGACTGAATTACATCGACACATAATTTAGATATTTTTAGATGCAAGACGAAAAATATGTGCAGAAATCACACTCAAAGAAGTTTACACTGCTATAAAAGGAACAAAGAGTAGAAGATCATTACGTCCATGAGGTGGTCCAATACAGCTACCTAAGCATGTGGAGACAAAATTCCAAAGGAATGGAAAGACGCTTATAAAAGTTTTAGGGCCGTTGTACGGACGTATCCTTAAGACACAGATGGAAATAAATTAGAAAACAGCGAAGAATATTGGAAGAATATACTCTGCTCCGATCAGCTTTCGGAAAAACTGATGACACAACCACGACCTTCCGTTATATTTATCGACACTAGAGATGAGCAAGATGAATAGGGTATACGTAAGCACAATACAACAGATGTATAAGGACAATCAGAGCAGAATTTAAATTAACAAATACCTGTAGACGAACCCCCTTGCATACAATACTGTTAGCTGATTACCAAATTAGCACAGGAAACTATGTTAGGTAAATTTGTATTTATAAGGCCCTACTCGTTGTCCATTTAGTTTTAAGCCTTTTTGGTCGAGTCGACCCCTGTTCATTCCTTCCACCTGAACGGCGCCCACCAGACCGCTGATGGTGCGTCTACAACCCGCGCGAAGGAAATTATCGATCGATTGCGGATCGCAAATTTCGTTTTTCGATCTTGAGTCTGGGTTCGCAATTCTAGCGAGCATGTAGCATCGCTGCCACAGAGTAACTTGGCGATTTATCGAAGTTTAGCTGGCGGTATTTCATTCTGTCGGGATAATTTTGCAGAAGGTGGTAACGCTGTTGTGATATGTGAATCTGGTATTTGCAAACATAACGATAACTGTTGCATCTCTCGTCCCAGACATATTCTCGCTTTGTAAATTTTTTGGTTATTGTGTCGCCAATTTACAGCCCGTTTTGAAGTGCTTCTTGCATGCATAGGTTTCAGTTAGAAGTGCTATCGTCTTAATTTGTGTAGTGCTGTATTTAATAGTTCCTGAGCATTTGAAGGCTTTTTTAGACGTCGTTTGCATATCCTTCTTAGACGTCGTTTGCATATTTGAAGTCAATCTTTCTATATTAGTATGTATTCTCGTGAATTCACACATAGGGAAAAAGGGGTGAAATTAGTCTTAAGATTACTGCACCACAATTTCATGTAACTTGGTGTGTTCATTATAGTGTTTTAAATATTATTGGGTGCTTTTGTTGTGTTCTGTTTGTTGTAAGGCACACGTGCAGAACCATTTTTATAACGAAATTAATAGCTGAAGGCAAAATAAGTGAACACATGTCCATTTCACCATTTTGGGGCGACTCCATTCATGCTTCTTCAAGATTGGAGACGTCTACAAGACCTGGAGTTTAGTTAGACAGCAATCAGGCGCCTGCCTTAATTAGCAATCCCGATGTACCCTTATATTGAAGTAACAAGGAAACCCATTTCAGGTTCCTCGAACTGCCCTTGCCTCGATTGAGAGCTAGCTGGAGCAAATCATTATTACGGTTTGTTTTTCTTTGGTTGATTACAGTTTTCATGACGCAACATACATAATGAGAAAAATCACTGACGAGTATAAGCTCTGGGAATCAGAATTAATATGGAGACGACGAAATATACCGGGTGGCCATAAACATCTGAGATCCCGGTAGCCATGGAATTAGCTACTTATAAATGTTGGTTAGCTTTATAGATATTTCAATTATAAGTATTGGTATGAAATGTAATAAAATGCAAATAAGAGGAGGGAATGCGCCCCAGAGTCTGCAGTTTAGCCTACGACTCGATTATAAAAATCTCCTGTTCTAACTTCAATACTTATTGCAATCTGTAATAATTTTTAACAGATAGGAATTTTAGTTGTGATGACATTAATGACATTTAGTTTAGTTGGATTCATCACTTTAATAAAGCGGTTTTGATTCCAAAGGTAATGGATATCAGATATCTTTGGCCACCCGGTATGATTGAAAATGAAAAAGAGGAATAGTGACAGACAAATAAATAACTACATATGCGATGGACATAAATATTTAGGGACAACGGTCACAACAAAGCTAAACTAGGACGAAAAACTATACAGTTACTAAACAAAGTATCCTGGTAGAAGAAAATAACAACGAAAACAAAGAAACTATAACAGAAAATATATCCACATATAGTGAAAAAAGACTTATACAAGGTCCGGCAGAATGAAATATTCATTTTAAATTGAGTTGTTTTTGTTAACGGCTACATTTTTTAATTCAAAAACCAAACAAGAGGTTCTTCAGAAAACACGGAAATTTTAATTTTTAAACATTACATCAGTCAAGTGACCTCCTTCTCGCTGCTGGCACTCTTGAAACTGCTCTTGCCCTTTCAGCATTCTCAAGTATGCGCACAGAACCAGTTTGTTCCTTTTGCTTTTTCTTTAGCACATGAGGCAGTAGTGCGAAACTTGTGTACCCACTTTTTAATTGTTATTCGACTAGGAACTGCATATCGTGGATTTAAATGAAAGTAACGACGAAATAAACGCTGGGTGGTTACAACAGAATTGTTATTTTTAAAATAAGCTTCAACCGCAAAAGAATGTTGAATATTTGATCGATGCTCTATATTCACAGCTAAACTGACATTTCTCGCAAACACTTTGACAACTTTCTTAAATTTCTATTTATCACGAAAGCATGGCGACTTGATTTGAATTTTTATCGCATTATATTATGAAATGAATTAACTTTGAAAATGGATACGTCATTCTGCCGGACGCTGTATAATTAGAATTGGATTTCAGGGGAAGAAGTTGCTGAGTATCCAGATTAGGACGAATAGGGAACAACATTACACACATGGATATACAAGAAATAATTATAGACACAATACACAGAAAATGCCAAATACAAAATGACGGCGTAATACTATATCAGTGGACCCCACGAGGCAAAAATAAAAAATAATGCGAACAAAAAATCCGATTGAACAACCAGTGCAATCAAGAACACCAAAAATATTACACATCATTTAATTTGATAATATTGCATTAAAGAGTAAACAACAAGTACCAGACTGTAACTGCAATCTGTTTTGCAATTAAAACCGACTTAGTTATGAATCTCACAGACGCGCAGTATCTTTAGCAATACGTGGACAAACAATAGCCTGGAAATGCATAACCACAATGGGGTAACAATAAATCCTATTACATTTATGAACAATCAGATGTACCCGAGGGAAAACAAATAGAGGTTCACTTCCTCGACTGATTAGAACCGAACTGGCTATTAACGGCGGCAGTAAAGCTCAACGGATGCAAAGTTCTTTGCCAAAGGCTGTTAAAGAAGGCATTATGGGTACAGCGTGTGTTTGTCTCGCCATTTCCATGCTAATACCAGCACAGATGGTTTTATGCAAAGGCAGCGAGTTGCTCGCCGATCAAGTTGCAGTTATTTGAATTTGTTATGTCAGATGAATGCCCCTTTTCCGAAAATAAAAAGTTGGGGATTCCATAGCACCAGCAGCATTAGGCCACGAATTTCAGCGTTGGAAGGAATTTTAATGGGTTGTCCGCCAAAAACAAATTGGCAAAAATCTTAAACCAATGCTATCTATATTGGATGTTCGATAATTAAAGAGCTAATCGATAAACACAAAATAAACGAATTAGAGAAGCAAATTTACTATTGGTCCAAGTTGTTTAAAATAACAAACAAGCGACAGTTGGCACATTCTTGGGCTTCTGGTATTCAAGGTTTGTCCGAAATGATAAGATAATGGAGTAGATGGCACTCATTCTAAAAATCCCGTTTAGAAAACCACCTTCTGGCTTAATTAAATTTAAGTAACCTCTCACTTTCGCGTGCAAATTTACAACGCGGTATTCTTTAGATCGTATCGCTTCCCCAAAATAGCTAATGATGTGGAAAACTACTCCCGAATTGTTTTCCTATTTTATCATCTTTTTTAAATATCAATAAATCGCGGCAATAACATAAATTCCCAGTTTTAAGATCCATTCCGCGTTATCGCATTTGAGCAACTGAAAATTTATTTGCGTACTAACATTACACCTACTAAATACGATAAACCTCCCACAAACAGTTTTTGCGAGTACTTCCTTAATAACTTGGCGGTTTTCTATTCGGATTTCCTCACATGCTGTTAACATGGGATGACGAAACCGTCGCTAAATCCGAAGGCTCTTACCAGGGCCCAATTTCTCTCATTCCTTCGCCTCGTTTAGATTCCGATGCCAAATTAGCCGCTTTTTTCTCCATAAACAAACCTGGCAGGATTACCGCCAACGAAAGTTCCGTCACTGTTTTCATTCTTCGGCAATAAAATAGCGCCGCCGTTTAGAACATGACGTGTATTAATCAGGATTAATTAACAATTGCCCATTTTAAAGCTCCACCGCGGCGGGACCGCCAGTTAATTGAACGCGCGTTTTTAGGCAAAGGGAAAAGTGGTTCTAAACCAGGTTAGCAAAATTTCCTTTCGCATTTTTCGCGCCGTTGCGAATTTGCGGCGCTTTCGAAATAAAATGTTCTAACGGGTTTCCTCTTCATAAATTTAGATATTAATTAATAATGGTGTTTAAGAGTCGTTAAAAATTGAACCAGCCATATACACAAATGTGCTCTCGTAAAAATATTACTAACACAACAGGAAGTACTTACGAAGATGTCATATCCAAATTACAGTTTTCTTGAAAACTGCATTGAAGACTTAGATTAGTACCTTTACGCAAGAGCGTAAATTATGTAAATACATTTCGACGATCATTTAAATTTGCTACTAAGAAATTGCCAATACATACATTTCTCTGGATGACAGTCTTTGGTAATCTTTCTAATTTCATTTTTCATCAGTTTTTCCGATTTTACTCGACATACATTACCTTAAAAACATAACTTAACTATCCTTGCAAAGTTCTGTTCGTCTTTACTTTTGCAAATTGACCTTTCCTCTCGAGGAAGCCAGAAACAGCATAAATATATCAAACCAGAATAAACGAAGAGCTAGAAAGTTGGGGAAAAATAGGCACCGGAAGAACAAGTCGAAAGAAAATGGAAAATACTAAAGACGTCAATTGTACTCCCAGAATAAGCTACACTGACATGCATAGAGGTTACACGAAAACACAACCAAAAGAGAACCCGGAGTGGAACGAAGAAGTCAGAGGAAAGGTAAGAAATTAACACAAAGCGTGTCCAAAATCTATTCAGATTAAAAAAAGAGCGATAGACTGAACTAAATAACTAGAAGAAACGAAGCCAAAGAAGCCACCAGAACGGCAAAACAAGACTCATGAAAAAAGTCGAGTTCGGGAAGGACCAAATTCAACGAGGACAATTCTAGAGAAATAGAAGAAGAAACAATCTTAGAAGAACGGATAACATACTACGACCAATATTTTAAGGAAGATAACAACATAAGAAGGGGAGGAGGGAGATTTTGAGATAGAAGTGCCAGAGAAAGCCATAGAACAAGTTAAACCAAGAAAGGCAGCGGGTAAAGATGGCTTTACCATCTATAATTGAACCATTACAGCTGGAGATTTTCAACTTCTTGGATTAATGGTTTTACGTCTATTTCTTCCTGGTAACAATGTTTCTTACGTGGTCCTGCCCACTAATCTTCTCAGATATTTCATGTCCCCCGCAATTACATTACTGATTTTAGCTTTGAATCGTCCAGCTCTTACATCCGTACGTTAAAGTAGGTGTATGCGCGTATTTTCAGCGGACTGTATATAAAAAAAATGAGAGTTTGTGAGAATAAAACGCAAGCACTTCAACTGAACTGATTTTATTATTATTAACACATCTGCTACTAATGAGCGCTTGAGGGACACTGTCTTAAAACCTAAACATTTAGCTAAGGGTGGGTCAACATATGGTGACCACCCGAATGCCCCCGAAGGGAAACATTCTTACAAATAATGGAAATTGTAACTAACATAAACTCCCCGCCTTGAAATTGCTCAGGGTAATTTCAAAATTAACGAAGAACATTCGAATAATATTTAGTGTGATTGGACATCTTAACCTAATAAATAACGAAAACAAATATAATAAACTAAAGAAAATGAGATTCATCACTGCATTAGTCAGTTTCATGGGGCGACAGGTAAAACACATAGTTTATTTGCGGCACGGCGAATCACTCCCTTTACCGTTTTCACGGATACCACTCGCGGCACTTTGTCACTACCAGGGTGCAGCTCGGTGATTCTTCCAAGTGACCACCTGAGCGGTGGAAGATGGTCGTCCTTGATGATGACAAGGTCTCCAACCTTGATGATGCCGGTGCTGTGTTGCCATTTGGACCGTGTTTGAAGCTCAGACACGTACTCTTTGCTCCATCTCCGCCAGAAATGCTGCTGAATATGCTGGAGCCGCTGGTAGGTAGAAAGCCTAGCCTCAGGAATGTGCTGGAGGTCCGGATCTGGTACCATTGTAAGTGGCTTTCCCACCAAAAAATGTGCCGGTGTCAGAGGTTCTAGGTCAGAGGGATGTGAAGATAGAGGGGATAGAGGTCTGGAATTTAATATTGCCTCGATTTGCACCATGAGGCTGTACAATTCCTCAAACGTTAACATAGCGTTTCCAGAAACCCTTTTCAAATGTGACTTCATAGACCTTATTCCCGCTTCCCATATTCCTCCCATGTGGGGGGAATATGACGGTATGAATTTCCAATTGAAACCATTTTGTGTTAATTTTGACTTAAGATCACTTTGTTTACTGAAAATGAAAGATCCTAGTTCCTTTAACTGTGATTTGGCACCAATAAAATTTTTTCCGTTGTCAGACAGAATTTCGGAAGGCATACTGCGTCGAGAGGCAAAACGTCGAAGAGCTAGTATAAATGCTTCCGTTGAAAGGTTGGATACCAATTCTATATGAATTGCTTTAGTTGCGAGGCAGATAAATAGACATGCATAACATTTGGTTATTTTACAGCCACGCCCTTTTCTGTCTTTAATTAAAAAGGGACCTGCGAAGTCAACCCCAGCGGTGGTGAATGCTGGTGCCGGTGTGATGCGAGATTTCGGTAAATTCCCCATTATGGGTTGAGAGAATTTGGGTTTAGCCCTTATGCATTTTATACAATTGCGCGTAATTTTTCTTGCTAATTGCCTACCTCGTAAAGGCCAATATTTTTGTTTTATTGAAAACAAAAGTTGCTGTGGTCCACAATGCAATAGCCTTATGTGCTCGCGTGTGAATATTAGTTCCGTTAAATGATTTCGCGCAGGAAGAATAATGGGATGTCTTTGATTAAAATTCAAAATTGCGTGTTTTAAACGTCCTCCAACGCGAAGGGTTCCGTCTATGTGAATAAAGCAATCTAATCCCTTTAACGGTGAATTTTTGCCAATGGGCTTATTGTCGTGTAGAGCCTTAATTTCTTTAGGAAATTCGTCTTGTTGTACCAAAATGATCAGTCGCGAAGAGGCGTTGTTTAATTCCTGCACGGATAAGGGTGTGAAAACTTTGTTATTTGGTTTGCGAATATTGTTTATAAATCTGAGACACCAAGCGGTTATTTTTATTAAATGATTAAAATCGGAATGAGTTTTTACAAAGGTTGATATTTTTGATTCTGTAGGTTGCGTTGAGTTTGTAAATGACTGCAATAAATTTACTTCCTCGCATGGAAATGCGGGCCAGTTTTCTTCCGACTGCATTAAAAATCGTGGACCATGCCACCATAGTTCGCATTCCTTGAGTGCGGGAGGCGCAAGTCCGCGTGAGAGTAAATCTGCAGGATTCATATGAGTCGGTACGTGGCGCCACTGTGGAGGTTCCGATAATGTTTGAATTTCGGAAATGCGATTTCCTACAAACAATTCCAATTGGTTTGGTTGTGTATGAATCCAACCTAAGACTATTGTTGAGTCTGTCCAATATGTCACGCGCTTAAGAGACCGTTTTAAAGATTCCGACACCTTTTTCATTAGCCTTACTAAAATCTGAGCTCCTAGAAGCTCTAGCCGAGGTATGGTAATTTGCTTTACAGGAGCTACTTTAGTTTTGGAACACAACAAATTGGTGATGACGTGTCCGTTGGAATCCACGTAGCGAACGTAGATACAACCGCCATATGCAAATTTGCTTGCATCTGAGTATCCGTGGAGCTCTATAGCCATTGTAGACACTGAGCAAATATGTCTTGGTATTTGAAGATCATTAAGACAAGAAAGATTATTGAAGACCTTATCGAATTCGTGACGGATTTCAATGGGCAAGGGATCATCCCATGAAATTTTGCTGCGCCAACACATTTGCAAAATAATTTTGGTGATTATAATACAGGGACTTAAAATACCAAGAGGGTCAAAAATTCGAGCGATTATAGATAAAATAATTCGTTTCGTAGGGGGCCCGTCAAACTTAGGAGTGGAAATTTGAAAAAATAATGTATCACTGGTAGAACACCAAGATACGCCGAGAGCCTTCTGGCTTTCGTCATGCCCCAACTCGATTATTTGGTTGCATTCACTGGAATGCAAACCGCGCAGAATTTTTGGCTCATTTGACAGCCATTTCCGGAGCTCGAAACCTCCAGAATTTAGAATTGTGGAAATAGATTTAGAAATGTAGATAGCTTCGTCTATCGTATCAGCGCCACAAAGAAGATCGTCAACATACATGCATTCCTTTATTATTTGTGCAATTTTGGGATGAGAATCTATGCATTCGTCTGCCAATTGAAACAGACATCGAATAGCAAGGAATGAGGCAGCTGCGGTGCCATACGTGACGGTATTTAATTCGTACGTTTTAATAGATTGTGTTGAGTCTGAGCGCCATAAAATTCTTTGGAGGCTGCGCTGAGGTGGAGTAATTAAAACTTGCCTGTACATTTTGGCAATATCGCTTGAAATTGCGAATGGATATGTGCGGAATCTAATGAGTATGGCAAGCAGGTCGGATTGAATAGTAGGTCCAACCATTTGGATATCATTTAATGAAATACCGGAAGTGGAAGGTGCCGACGCGTCAAAAACTGCACGCAGTTTGGTTGTAGAACTTGTGTTTTTCAGGACACCATGATGCGGTAAGTAAAACGTAGGTGCATTATCATCGACGGAGTCAATTTTCGTCATGTGCCCTAAACGTTCGTATTCCTCTATGAAATTAGAGTATAACAATTTGAATTGCGAATTTGTGGAAAATTTTCTTTCTAAGGAGCGCAGTCTTACCTCCGCTCGATCTCGTGATTCTCCTAAATTCTCTGGAGATGACAACAGAGGGATTTCTACTATAAATCTGCCATTGGGATCGCGGGTGTGTGTTCTTTGAAAATGATCCTCGCAAGCTCTTTCTTCTTGGGAATATAATTTTGCATTTGACAAAGATTCGACTTCCCAAAACTTAGTTAACTGATTCGCTACATCATGAAAACTGATATTACAAACTAAAGAATTTGATGAATGCGGATATTGTGGAATTCTACCGGAAATTACATATCCGAAGACTGTATTGTGCAAATAAGGGCAAGAAGTTTGATTGGGAAGCAGAATATCCCAAAAAATATCGACACCAAGGAGCAGATCAATTCGTTTCGGCATGTTAAAATTAGGATCACCCAAAATTATATTAGCAGGTAAATTTAATGCGTTTATATCGATTGGGGAAGGAGGTAAATTTTGCGTAATATTGGGCAAAAGAGAAAAATATAAGCGTGAGTTGTAATTATTGTATTTTGATTTAATAGTGGTCGAAGTGACCTCGAGTGATTTGGAAACGGAACCTCCCACACCTACAATCGGAATATTTACCTTTGACGTATGTAGACCTAGTCGCTGACATGTGTCAACGGTCATAAAATTCGCTTGTGATCCAGCATCAAGTAATGCTACGCAGTCATGTATGGCACCCGATTGGTCAAGAATATTAACAACAACCGTTGCCAAAACTGGTTGTGTGCTGCCTTGAGAAAGTTGGGTTGTATTTGAGACAACTTCCCCAGTGAGGGCGAGAGCTGGAGCTTCTGACTGATTGTTTGCAGCTGAACTCAAAATTGGGACCCTTTCTAAGTGCAGTAACGAGTTGTGTCGTTTATTGCATTTTCGGCATGACCCAGATCTGCAATTTAAATTAATATGCCCCGGGCGTAGGCAGTTTATACACAATTTAAGGCGCTTTATTTCAGTTATGCGAGCATCTATGGGTAAATCTAAAAGTTTCTTGCAACCGTATGTAGGGTGATTTTGTTGGCAAACTGAGCAGCGGTTGCCCTGAAATACAGCGTGGCTAAGTTGTGGTCTCACGGCTGTAGGTTTAGATTTAGTTGAAAAATTCGGAATGTGAGGTGTTGTGATTGAAAACTTTGGCACCTTCTCTACTTTTTCTAATAAATGACACCGTGTTTCTAGAAAATCCAGCATTTCGATCATTGTTGGCATTTCATCGTTTTTAATGGTGGTGACTTCCCATTCGCGTTTGGTGTCTTTATCGAATTTTTCGGATATCAAATGTATTAAAATACTATCCCACGTTTCTACCGGCATTTTGAGAGACGTTAAAGCACGAATGTGGCTTTGCGTAGCGTCCAACAGCGATCGAAGAGATGAAAATGACTCCTTTGTAACGTGCGGAAGTTCTACGATGCCTTTAATGTGATTATGAATTCTTAATTTCTTATTTTCATAACGTTTTTGTAGCAAGGACCAAGCTGATTCATAATTATCTGTGGTTGTTTCAAAACTGCGGACGACGTTAGCAGCATCGCCGTGCAGCGCGTCACGTAAATAGCGAAATTTATGTATAGTGCTCAAATTAGCGTTATTATGAATTAATGAAGAAAATGTATCATAAAATGGAAGCCATTCATCATAACCGCCACTATATTTTGGAATATTTAGCGCTGGAAGTTTGAACTGATTTTCAATATTAAATAAATTTAATTGTGATTCTGTATTTGCGGCATCACCATTCATTACCGCGGGTGGCGAGTTTTGAGACTTCAGCCTTTTATATTCTTGTAAAATGTGCATTGCTTTAGCTTTGATTGCAAAAAGACTGGATTCAAAATTTTGCCGTTCGTTGTATTGACTCTCGACGTCTGCTTGATCGACCAAAATTTCGATTTCATCTTGTTGCGACGCGAAATCAACGGATAATTGATCGCATTTATTAGTGCGGTCCTCTAGTTCAAGGATTTCTAGGGATGCGATATCTTCAACGTGTATTAATGATTTTTCATATAGTTTTGTAACAAATGAAATAAACGTTGTTAATCGACCTTTTATAGCACCGCGCTTTCTTACCAATTGTGAAAGTTGCTCACTGTTATTAGCCATGATAAAATTTTAAAGTTACTAATAACTAGAAGCCGAAATGTAGTTATTGAATTGCAAAATATTTAAAATTGCGCGAAATAGTGCCAGGAATTTTTGTGGAACAAAGGATACTGGAAATTCTGACCTGAACAGATGTGCCTACAGCCTTCGTATGTTCCGTTGCAGTTGATGTTTTGAATGCCCTGGAGTTGGCCCTTTGCAGTGGACCACCCAAATGTTGATTGCGTGTGTGCGCGATTGATGACCAGAGATCCGGCTCGAAGGACCAAAAAATGTATGCGCGTATTTTCAGCGGACTGTATATAAAAAAAATGAGAGTTTGTGAGAATAAAACGCAAGCACTTCAACTGAACTGATTTTATTATTATTAACACATCTGCTACTAATGAGCGCTTGAGGGACACTGTCTTAAAACCTAAACATTTAGCTAAGGGTGGGTCAACATATGGTGACCACCCGAATGCCCCCGAAGGGAAACATTCTTACAAATAATGGAAATTGTAACTAACAGTAGGTATATATTATATTTTTGTATACGAGTACTCGTAGATTTTTCTGTGTGCGTATTTCCGTCTTCACAATTATTGTACGCTCTATTAAGGATTTCTTACTCCGATATTCCTATTCTGTTTATTAATACTTCCAAATAATTGTAGTTACCAGTTTTAGTTCTTTTCCAATGCGTGTAGTTTATGTGCCTTTTTTGAGTTTTGTTCACTTTTATTGTTAAGTTTCCTATTTTAACATCGAATCTTGGCTTTTTGGACTATCGTATTATATGAATCATTACTAATACAAACAGTAGTAGGTTTAGTGAATCACCCTGTTTTATTCCTTTGTCCATTTTAAATTTCTCTGATGCCTACCCTTTAATTCCAACTATTCCATTTTCTCCCTCATACACTAGTTTTATGGTCTGTTGGAGTTGGCTGGTTACTTGTAGCTGTACTAATGCTCCCCGTAGAGTTTACTTAAGTATAAGATCAAACGTAGCGTGTATTCTATAAATGCCAACTATAAAAATCTCCCTTCTTCAAATCTTTTTTCCATTGTTGTTAATACATGTGTGATCTAGTATTTGTATAAAGGACTTGCGTGCCCCTCAGTCTTATACTAATTTCTCTTCTATCTCTTCTCTTAATCTTTGTTCTAAGATTATGGAGAATCATTTCTGTACTACATCCAATATGTATAGTAGCACTTCCAGTCAAGAGGTTAATGGTAATAGGCGAGGATAAGGACCTACAAGAGCGCTAGAAGAAAAACGAAGTAGATGAAGACCGGCAGAAACATGGTTGCCTGGAAAGAATAGTAAGGATAAGCGGTAAAGTTCCCAGTGAAAACAATGGCAGCCAACCGTAACCAATTCCGAAAATGGATAGAGAACCCGGCGCTCTAAATGGGCAAAACGAAAAAAATAGAAGAACACATTCTGTCATATACTTTATCATTTCTAAATTATCATTGCAAAAAATGTACAACTTTCTGCCTAAAATTAAATTTTTGGTAAAATTTCTCTTTCATCCAGTTTCATGTTTTTGTTTTTACGCAAGAAATGTTCATGTTTTTGTTTTCACGCAAGAAATGTAACTCCTACAAATTTAAACAACGACTGCAGTCTACCCCCAAAAGTTTTTAAAATGTTTATCTTCATCGGTGTTGTTATAAAGTACTTACCAGATCAATTATTTGAGTATCGTTAAGAGCTTTATTACTGCACTCAGTGCGGTAATATTCATTATCGCACTCTTTTTTACAAAACAAAGAATAAATTAAACCATAATTTATTGATGAATATTGAACAATACACGTTTGCTTATGGCAGTTAATGAGACTCGTTTGATTGCAGCAGAACTCGGCTCACCGCCTCGTTCTGGCAATTAAACACATTTCGTTAAAATTCTTATTATCAAACTTATATCGCTAATATCTACTATTTTATAAAATATTGCCTTTACGAAATTGCAATTACGCTCATACTAACTACTGGGAACGGTCTATAAAGGTTTATGAAAGAATTATTGCAAATCGAATGAAAGTGTATGAAGAAACGATTGGCTAATACCAAGTTGATTTCAAACATAATAGATCAATAATTGAATTTTTTTCAGTGAGACAAATAACAAGCAAAATTGCACTGACCTTGTTATCCTGGTTAAGTTTTAATTCGAAACCAACTCTATAAAGCAATGTTAGAACTACGTATACCTGAATTGATAAACTTGTTAGAATGGCGATAATAAAAATTAAGTAAATTACAAGAAAGGTTATCTTATTATTTTGGAGTTAACAATGGCCTAAGGTAAGAAGATCCCTTATCTACAATACTGTTCAATTTACTACTAGAAAAAATATTAACTAGCATAGATACATAGAGTAGGAATAATTTTTAATAAGATGCGCTGACGTTTGCACATACAGAAGAGGGGCCAAAGCCCTCGGTTAGTACACTAACAATCTTGGGCTCTTATTTTACTCATAATGCCCTTGGTACCTTAATAACTATAATGCGTAAGGGGAGACGAAATTCCAAAGGAATGGAAAGGCGCTAATAAAAGCTTTAGGGCGGTTGTGCGAACGTATTCTTAAGACACAGATGGAAATAAATTAGAAGACTGCTTCGATCAGCTTTCGGAAAAACTGATAGGACACAACCACGACCTTCGGTTATATTTATCGACATGGATAGGGTATACGTAAGCACAATACAACAGATGTAATCGGACAATCAGAGCAGAATTTAAATTAACATGTCATCTTTAGTAACGATGGTGACTGTAATAGAAAAAATAAATAACTCATTATGACAGGCGAGTGCGGATGTTGAACAAAAGTGAACAGCAGTACTAAAGAGTATTAAAAAAATATATTTCGGAGTGTATTTGGTCCTCCAGAAAGTGGGGTAGAAATGGAGTAAAGTACATTTTTTTTCTATAATTTTCAAGGTCAACTTTCTAGGGGATAATATGCATTCCTGCAGGGTCCCTAGTTTTAATAATGTTGGTACATAGATTTTTAGTTCTTTTTTTCCACTAAAAAGATGATTGCCATTTTGACAGATATGTCATAATTTAATATTGCTTACTTCATTTTTGCATTTAAAATATATCTTGGTTTACTTTTTTTATCCGATTTTGTTGATGATGATGATGATTCCATGTTAAAAAAAGAAATTTGTCAAGAGTTCAAATTAAGAAACTTGGGACATTCAAAATTGACACAACCATAATTTTGAAAAAGTTCTACCAACACGAGGTATATAAATTTCCTAGCGTTTTAATCACAAATCTACCAACATTGTAACACTTTGACAGCTATTATAGAAAAAAAACCTACTTTAGGAGCAATTAAGAAATACAAGAACTATATGGAGAGCCAAAGGTTAAAATTGTCAGTTGGATCGTGCGGTACTTATAAAAGAACACATGGTTCTATATGAAGAAGTGGAAAAGAATATAGAAAAAGAAGCCCAAAAATAGGGCAGATCGATGACGTAGAAAAGGATCTGAAAAGCTTAGGAAAGACGAATTGAATTGCATTTCAGTCTTATGATATGAATTTGACATTACGCTTTTTCCATGAACTTGAGCATAGTTTCCTGTGCTTAAGATACTTACACAATTTCCAATTTTCTTATAAATATATACAATTTTGCTTTGAATATTGAAATGCACGATTAATCGAAGCCTTTCCATACGTGTAATGACATTTTCAAAGATAAGAAAAGTAATAAATATAATGATAGATGTCTGAAACGTGCTATTGGACAACTCGATATAGCTAAAATGGAAACCAACCGTATATTTAAAAGAAAAAAATATATAATGGATAGGCAAATCTATAAAATTAAAGCGCGGTTTATATTGTTGAAGTAAAGATGGACAACTATTAGGAGAGATTTGATAAAGTGCAATAACTACAGAGGATTGCCCTACAAAAACCGGTCAGTGAACAATCATATATTCACATTAAAACAAATTATAAATAACTTTTTCCGTTTATTTGAGAAAGTTTGAATTAGACATAAATAAGAAGAAGCCTAGCCAAATATATTACATTACATAGAGCAGGGAAGTCCTAAGAAAAATATGTGGGCAAGTAAAAAGTAAGAAAAAGAACGACTGAACAGCTGATGAAAGCCTACGGAAGACCAAAAGTCAGTATCGTAGCTAGGATGCAACGCCTAAGATGGCTATATGTTTACCGGCTACTGAAATAAAATGTTGTAAGGACGAGTGAGAACCAAGAGAAAAAAAATCGATCTGGAAGAGGATCTGAAATTAGTGAATATGCGGAATTGGAAGTGATAGGACAAACAATAACGGAGAAAAATTGTAGAAGCCCTGAATCACCTGAATCTGTAGCGCAGATCTATAATATATATGTCTGAAATTAGGCAAAAATAGCAACAAATTGATGAAGGTGTGCTACCGTAATAAAGCAGGCATCGAAAAATCATTCATTTTCAGTTACTAGAAGTGTGATCCAAAAGCGTACATACAATCGTCACACACGTCGACTAACATACTGGGTTATACATTTTTTATAATTCCATAGCGAATTAATGGCGTTAACGAATTCAATTCACATCTAGAAACTTCCATTTGCAGCGCTGCATGTGGAAGCAAAAATTAACACCGATTACAAAAAGTGATTGTCGATCTACCCTTCCATATTAATGCAGTTAGTGCTCCAATGAGTTACTTAAAAATTGACAGGTTACGTTTGCTTATATAAACAAGGGAATTGCCGCAGTTATAGCTAGTTGTTAAACAATTTATGTCTACGGCTGTCGTTTGGGTTTCAAATCATATCAAGTGTGGGGTTAATTAACATCGCGTTCAATATATTAAGTTATGAAACAGCCATGACAACAGCTTTCAAGTGCTTTCGTTTCACGTTTGATATTGCCTACACTAGCAGGTTTAAATAACTCTCAGACTTGTGGCACTGTAAACATGTCTGTGCAATTATCTGTGTAGCACTTCGGGAACTTTCGAAGAACTATCATTACGTACAATGTATGTTGTGTGCCTTCAAGAACAACATAGTCCGTATTTTGTCGTTTCTGGAAATGAAGAAAATTGGGCAGTGACTAAATTCTTAAATAAGGGAGGGGCTGTTCATTTTAATCGGTTGAAAATAGTTTATCAGGATGCCGCCCCATTAGAATCGTCCATCCGTCGATGGGAAAATGAGTTTAAACTTGACAGAAAGTTTCGAAGACGACGCAAGGAGTTGACCTGAAACGCCTTAGAACTTGGAAATTCTGGTCATTTTGCATATGAATAAGGTCTCATACCGATCGGTACTTCGAACGTTGACACTTTTCTTCAAACAGAATTGAGTGAACCATTGTCGTGAGCTTTGGCCCCGAGCCGATGCCAATTCTACGTTTTTGACAATGGTCGTACCATCAACTGTGACAAAATTACGGTGACCAATTAAGATAAATCGCCGTGGCCGATTGCGACAAAGAGTGCTTCTACAGCACGACAATGCGTCGTCGTAGAGACACCAAAATCAGTTGAATTGGGATTCGAAATCCTTCTACATTCAGCCTATTCCCGGATCGCCCAACCACGGATTTCTTTCTGTTCGAGAAATTGAACGTTCACCTTCGCGCAATGAATTTCAGGTACGACGAGAGCTTAAAAACTCAGCTGACTTCATGGTTAGAGGGTCAAGGTGTGGACTAAGAAGGGGATTATGCTGAAGTTCATCTTAATTCTAATTTTAATTAATTTAATTTACTAGATTATATTGTAACTCTAAGATTGCAACGTACATATCGTCCTTTTAAATTCTATGAATAAACAATTCTGCCAGCCAACATTTGACTCACGATTTTTATGTGTCATTCCAATTTACCAGCAACGGAAAGCCCCATAGTGTTTTAAGTCTCTTATTTACATGCAGCTTCTGTAGGTTCCAAGTCGTGTAACCATTAAAACTGCAGCCAGGAGAATGCAAAGTAACTTAAAAGCCTACTTGAATAATGTAAACTTGAATAATGTAAACCGCAATAAAATAAAGAGCTACATCAGTGCGCTAGTTTTTGCTCATAGTCAAGTTCTGAATTTCAAAATCACTTTAACTAATAATTCAATTTTCAGCCAAATTCTGGATTTAGCCAGCAGGCCAATAAAATGCTTGGATTATAGTCGGCATGACACTCCATACCAGCATAAGTCATCTTTTGGGATCACCTTGGTTATTATCTGTGCACTACTAGTGGATGAAACATGGGTGTCGCGACGCAGATCAGAAAATCATTCCATAATGGCAAGACGAAGAACTTCCCATACAGGAACATATGTAGTGGTTAAATTGAGCATCTACTGTACATTTTTTAATCGTAATTGGTTTCTCAGCATACAGCCTACTAAATTGCACCTATTTCCAAAAAAGGCATATCAGAGTCACTGGGATTTTATTTTTCTTTGTCTAAATCGTAATACATATCAAAATATATTAATAAATACCACCTTCTGGAAAAAGGTTATGGGCCTTAGCATTAAAGAGCTACTTGTTGATCTTTGTTGCACAGATGTAACTAATATCATCTTGAAATATGAGTTATACCAGTATGGAGTGTCACACGGTATATGGAAAGTGGAATTGTTAAAATTATAACCTGCACATGGAACGTTGGACGATATAAAACGCGCTAAAATACGATACCGAAACCAACCAAAAAGTTTACTTCATGATGTTGATATCTAAATGACCCACTATCAATAAATCGTTTTTTGTTTTTTTGCTTTAAGAAGATAAGTCAACTAACCTGTTATATGCAAGGCGTTCATCAAAGAAAGAACGCCGTCTAGGGGTATACAATTCTCATCAAAAGAGACCAATAGGGCCAAATATACCTTTAAGAAGGTACGAGCTCTTGAAGTCCATCATCATTTCCCTAGCTATTTTCACATTAACTGACGTCAGTTGTACAGCTTCGACTTTTCCATATCGGTTGTTTCCCGCCCGTCTAGTTATTTTCGGCCGTCCTCTTCTCCGTTCTCCATGTACTTCAATTTGCATGTTCTCTTAGCGATATGTTTGCCCTTCCTTTTTGCACAAATACCCACTATCGCAGTTTACACACTCCCTTGCCTTCAATTTGATAGAAACTGTCTTCATTTGGTCCTTCGAATTATTCGTTATTGCCGCATTTTAAACTTATTTTCGTCTTCAGTACCCAACACTCTACTCCATAAATGATAGATGTGACTACTGCTGTGTAGTTTTGATTTTAGCCTTGTGGGCACCTTCTTGCACATATCACACCTGTCATGTCTCTGCACTTATTCCACCCGTACTTCACTCTACGTCTCACATCTGTTTCAATGTACACACCAGGGACTTATAATATTTTACTTTAACCAATTCTGGCATATTCGTTTTCCTCTGAGAAGCACTCCATGTGGACGGGTTGCTGTTAATTTTCAGCCCTAGAGCTACCACCCAGGCTTGGAGACTCCTTCGGATGATTTCAATATTGACAGAACATAAGATAATATCGCTTGCAAAGAGAATATTATATGGCACTTCTTTCTGAACTTAGTATGGAACCTTGGTGGAGTTGAACCTCATTGGAAATTGCTGATTGTTTCCGGAAGGAGTTTTCACAAAGGCCTTACATCCCATATACATGCTTTGGATGATGTGAAACTAATTTTGATCAATTTTTTTTTCAAGACGTACCAAATGAGTTATTGAAGGAACGGTCAAAGGCGTTGTATAGACTATGAAGATCATGCAGAAGTAGATACTTTTTTCTGGTATTTTTCTCAAGTGCTTTCACAGAAAACATGAGATCCATAAGTCCTCTTGTTGTTCTGGATGGCTATTTTGAATCTCCTTTCTACGACTTGACTTTCAAATTTTTGGGCCTATACTTTGCACAATGTTGTACATTGTCCTTTTATGTGAAAATCAAGATTAAGCTATTCTCCCTCCACTCACTCATCAGGCATTGCCTTCTCATTCCACTCCATTTTCCTTTAAGCCCTTCATGGTCCTGAGTGTCTCACTTATTTCATCTTCGCTAGGTGGTCGAAGTTCACCTGCAGTTTGTCACAGATCAATTCTGCGCGTTCATGGCTTCTTCAGAAAATGTCTTCCATCGATCTTTTATTTGTTCATCTTCCGTTAACGCGTTGCCATTTTCATCCATAATACAGTAAACCGCCAGAAAATCCTGTGAACAGAATTGCCTGAGAGGCTGCTTCAGGATTCCGTTACTTTGCGCTGATTCTATCCGTCAAGCACGTAAACAAGACTGTGTTTACGTTTTAAACCAATGTAGTCAATGGTACTTGAACGGACGACAGTAGAAACACTAACCCCTGGAGCACAGCCTCATGCCCCATAAATATTATGGCTTAGAAGGGGTAGTGAATGAATCAAACATTAAATGCAGATTGTTTTATTATAAAAATAAACTGGTATTTATACAAAACTAAAAATGCTTAACGAAGTAACAATATCAAAGTTCATATATACAGTTTTCTGGGGCAGAGTGTTTAAATTACAAAACAGCAGAGTAGCAATTGTGCAGTTTTTATTTCCTGCTAGAGCGAAGGTCGCCCGTTGAACTTACTACTGTAGGTCGGTATTGTGCATGGAGTGCAGATTTGCATTTTTCCTGGTCTTTAACTCGTCTGATTGCGTAATAACACTGGCTTTTAAATTATTAATAATGTTCCGTAAATTTGGACTGAAATATATATTTTTAATCTAATTTAAACATATTAAATTTAGTAATTATGAGGCAAAGACTGGTGATTGCAACATTAAATTTTTCTTGCTAATAAATGGGAATTGCATTTAAAAACGTGCAACTGGATTTCGTAAATTTTAGAAAATAAAATTTATGTGTGTTTAAATCAAGTTTAAACATCCTGAGATGCTTTATTTCAATTTTGCATATCTTGTTTTGACCTTTTTTGTTATCAAGCCCTTCGTGCCGTCCTCGTTTTTCGATTTTTCTTGACAATGTAAAAACTGATTATCGTGTCCAGTTCAAACTTGACTTGATGTGCTTTCATTACTTTTAATTGCAGGACTAAACTTGTAGTGTTCGAGTAGTAAAAAATGCAATTTCTCGGGTGCGTAATTGGCTCAAACGGTTTATACTGTTGAAAAAACTACTCCCCTAGACGTTCTTTTCAGAGATGAGTTAAACTCAATTGGGGAACACACTGTATATATATATATATTACTCGTACTTAGAAGTGATTGACTAAATTTTATTATTTTGTTTTGTCCTCTAATTAATATCGTAGTTGTGAAAGCCTTCGACTGGTAAGTTGTCTTGATTTTGTTTGCACCACTTCGACGGTCCTGACCCGCCACGTCTCAATATATTCTTACGTGTGGAACGAAGCGCCCTGAACTTACTATTCTAGAACAAATTAATGTGGAGCTCTTAGTGCGATGAACCTTGTTCCTGGAGCCCTTATAATTACAACTTTGTTTAACTTAAAGAACAGTATTAGCTGGATCGTGCCCACCACCTTGAGTCAGTCGAGCACCTTCTTTGTAACCTCAGCAAATTTGAAACTAGCACCACAACTGCTAGCTAGTGCATAGCTAAGTCTAACTGTTTTAGGCGGTGGTAATATATTATTACTTTTGTGTCGGTATATGAGATTCCCTGTATTCCATAACTAATTAAATCCAGGGATTTATATTGCAATAAAAGAGGTATCTTAATAAAGCTTAGAAAATATAAATTGGAAAGAACAGAAAACTGAATGCAGTAAATGCAGAAAACCTGCCAATTTACCATGCGTTAAAGTCAAAAAGGCATTTACTGCCTGTTCGCGCCGGCTCGAACAAAACCATAGAAACTATCGATGACTTCGGTCAGGTTTTTTCATCGGGAAGTTAACGAACCTTAACGACATCTAGTAGCACGAAGCGGGAAGCATTTTTGCGCTGCCTTAACAGTAATGCGTAAGCAACTTCTTAATCAAGGCTTATCTTGCATAAATCTAAGAATATAAATGCCATCTTAACTAGGAAGTAAATATAGTGGTAACAAGAGGCTAGTAGTCGACGCAAGTAGGCAGCCTAGGAAGTACAAATAGGCAAAACGCTGCTGCGTAGGTCTACAAGACATAACTAATTGTACGGCAACATTTTACAGTGTGTAACTATGTCTGAACACATGTTATTGTTGCAATTTTAATTGAAAGCATTATTTAACGCGGAGGCCATTTTCGCGCCACGTGCAGTTGTAACTGGCCTACCTACGCCTTTGCCTTTTCCTGCACATCTAAGAGAACAGAATGAGATACTCACCACTCGTCGAACTGTACTCCCCAATGTACCTCTTCGTTAAATATCTCACAGTCACGGCTGAAAGCAGAAATGAAATAATTAGTGTGGGTGAAACTCCCATGTTCGCGATTAATCTACGTTATGCTACTTATGGCCGATACATTTGACACGCGAGTTCGTTTCCTTTGACTTTATAATCGCCTTATTAAGAGCTCACTTTATTTAGATGTCGGGGACGCTTGATCGTTGATACGGAATAAATTAAACGGGATTAGATTTAATAAGATTGCGCTTTGGGCGGAACGAATCTGGCCTTGTTAATGAATTATGCTTTATTGAGTTTTTGCTGAATCGGGCTGAAATAGTCGCTGCTGAATTATATAAGCAACGTTGTGTAGATTACAGATCAGTTTCTAACAAACTACTACGGCCAGAATTTTTTAACCAGCCTGTCCACATCTAACAATACAAAAGCATAAAGAAGAAAAATGATGAGTAAATGTTCGTTTCGTTCACTGAATCACTGAAAAAATGTAAAGTGATATCAGTCGACTCCGTTCCTCTTGTTTTGTTTTTGATATTTCGATTGAATTCATTACCAGCGAAATTTCGAGCTCATCCGCACCTAGAAATTCTGTAGCTAATATGTAGAACAAATACCAAGAACCAGGATTCCAGTGAGGTGTTATATGGTACTGCTACCAAGTTTTCAAATGAAAATGAGTTAGGTGTCCTTTACTGATTATTGGATTACGTGTATTAGCATTGTAGTATAAATAATTGCTATCATAGTAAGTAATTTGCTGCATATCAGTTTTTGTGGGGTTTACATGGCACCATTTGCAGGAGTAGTACATGGCACCATTTGCAGGAGTAGACGCCTTCTTCAGTGTGTACAAAATAATACGCGAATTACGACACCCAAAGCGTGCATTTGCAAAGTTGGAGTACTTTGTGACGTCATCCATAGTAACGGCGTAAGACGACGCCCCGCTTCCTGTGTGAGGGGTTCACATACCAGCCATCCGGTGGATGGCACCATCCATGGCCAATATATGTATATGCCAGTTGGCGATGCACAGGTCTGGGGCTGAATCGTGGAAATCATACGAGTTACGGAATGTACGCAAATTGTGGCGCACTTATTGCCCGTGAATCTGAACAGGGCCGCACTTAAATACTATGGGTTTCAGGCGATTTTGATATTGGGTTTCTTAAAGACAGTAATTTTGAAGAGTTGTAAAGATAATTATTTAAAAGCTATATTTGATGTGCTTTCTGCACGTTGTGTACTTACATGCGAGTAGCCACAGCTATCTCCCATGTTAATTGTTTAAGGGTTTGATCCTATTGTATTTTTTCGTGTTTTATTTGTCTTTTTATGCTTTTATTTGTGATCTAAAGTCAATAGTACATTGTGCAAACAAATTGTTTTTTCGTATGTATTGTTTGAAGTCGCTTCAGCCGACAACACTTCAAGGGATACCATCTTCTACGAACTGGAGTGTTAGTTAAGAGAGTTTCATGTTCACTAAGCTAGCAAGGCAAGCACAAAAAGCAAATATTTATTCAAATATTCAGGCGTACGAGACGAGTTATTCAAATTTACAGTACTATGTGAAGAAACTAAATCTCACGTACCGTACAAGCACTAAACTAATAATAAAAATATTAAAAATCATTAGTGAACAGCATTTTCAAAAAGAAATAGCTCAAAACTTGTTTCAAATACAACTTACACATTCGTAAATGATAATTATTACCTTATCAACGCACGTATACTGCGCGTAGGTGTTTCCAAGCACGTAAGTGTGACTGAGTGCACAAGTGTGGCTAAGCGCGTAAGTGCTACTTACACGTCCAGGGCAATAATGTATCGGTCCCCGATTTTTTTTAACTAAACGTGGAATATATTTATTGATTAATGCACAGAACACTCAAGCAAATGCTCGTTGGAGACGACTGCCAATACATTTTTAGTTATTTCTAGGTCTTTAGTCGCACACCATTTAAGAAAAACTTCAAGCATTTGGTTATATTTTGTTTTCAATTTATCGAGCAATGATAAACGCAAGTGCAAATTAGTCAGAAATAAGTCCATCCATCGCTACTCACAAGCTAGCATCTACAAATATAAACTAAAAATTTACGACATTGTAGTCTAATGATTAAACTTGAAGGTTTTGTTTAATAAATGAGTCTGCTCTAAATAATTGCAAGATAAAACAATTTTTAAAAATCCAACGCAATATTCGGATCAAAAATTTAGGACATTACAAGACGTATTTCATATTCTCACAAACGTTCGTGGGAAAACGATGTCATTTTATGAGCGTATGTAATTCCCACAGTGGCAATAATAAAAATTATTTGATTTGTTTGTGAATACAATATAATTTCTGACTAAATTTAGAACAGTATGCATTATTAAGTCTACGCAGTAAACAATTATAATGTGGTTTTACAATACCGTTGCTATTTAAACGGTAGAATTGTATTTAAAAGAAAATGTACTGTATGGAAATATGAACAGCGAACTACATAAACCGTAACGAAATCATGGTCACCATAAAGCTACAGGTATCAATCAAATAAAGCAAACACACATTAAGCTTATGATGTTTTCCCACAAGATAGTGCTCTATCATTCTGTAAAAATAACATTTAGTATACTTCTTCATTATTTTATTCGTTGTTTTTTTTTGGTAAAATAAAAAAATTATGCTGTCGATTGATGTTATATATATATATATATATATATATATAACTACTAACGACTACTTCACGGGCGAGCTACGAGCTACACGTCTTTGTCAAACGCTCCATGAAAAATTGTCATTGCTAAAGTGCATTTTTAAGCCCAAACGATGAATAAGTGCAATCAGTGCAGTAGTGATTTACCACCTGAAGGTGATTTTGTTAAGTGCAAAGGCTGCGAAAGCAGATATCACTATCTATGTGTAAATGTTCGTGAAACGGCCTGGAGGAAAACATCCGCTGAAGCAAAAACAGCTTGGAGATGCCCCGGCTGTAAACTGAATCCCGATACTCCAACAATGCGGGAACCATCGGAAATTTCCCCAGAGTTAATAACAATCATCACGAATGTGATAAGAAGTACCATTAAGGAAGAAAACAGCAGTCTTCTACAAAAAATCAATAGCTTTCAAGAATCCATGGAATTCTATTCAAAAAAACTTGACGAGTATACTACTTTAATCACAACTTTAAAAGAAGATAATAAAACGCTGCGCAAAAATTACGAAGATATATCTAGTAAATATGAGGCAATAAAAAACAAACACAAGTGTTGGAGAGTGCAATGGAGGAAAATCTGCAATATTCCCGAAACCACAATTTGCAAATTGATGGGGTACCTGAAGTAGCTGGAGAGAATATGGTCGATGTGATAATCAAGGTGGGAAGAAGTGTTGGTATCCAAATCTCTAAGACGGATCTAGAGGCTGCACACAGAGTAAATTCCAGAAGTACTAAAAATTCTGGAAAACGCCCAATTATTGTAAAATTTACAAACAGGATGGTTCGAGATGAATATCTCAATAAATGCAAAAGCAAGAAGCCCCAAACCACAGTTTTGTACGACGAATTAAAAGGCCAACCTATATATGTAAACGAGCATATGACTCCCTATTATCGTGAACTGTTTTATGAGGCACGGCAGAAAAAGGAAATGGATGGTGCGGATAAAGATAAGAAAGTGTTTAAATATGTTTGGTTTAAGAATGGAAAACTTTTTGTGCGTTGCAGTGATACGTCGGCTGTAATACGTGTTCTTACCTCCAACGATTTAGTGCGGCAGAATAAAGAAAGGTAAATCTTATGTAACACGATTTCTGTTAATTAATTGAAATTTAAAAATGGCCAATTTTAATTTAAACCTAAATTTGCAACAAGAACTTGCCGAATATGATAATTTTGAAAATATTGTTTTAGATAATAAGTTAGAATGTAAGGAGTTATTAAAACATAATGAGATCAATATATTGCAATTGAACATACGGAGCATTGCTAAAAATTTTGACGAATTTTTAATATTATTGCATTCATTAGATAAAGAAAATTTAGATGTCATTGTCTTAACAGAAACATTTCAAATTATTGCTGATAATTTTAATATAGACGGCTTTTCAACACATTATAACAATGGAAGTATAAACAGAAATGATGGCGTAGTAATTTTTGTTAAAAATAATTTAAATGCTATTGTTACAACAATAAACTCTTTAGAAACCCGTGTAATTCGAATAAAACTTGAAAAGCTCAATAAAAAGTATGGTATCAGTGCAGTATATAGATGCCATAATATTGAAGTTCAAAATTTTATAGAACAGTTGCGCCTTTATTTGCCGGAATGTAGAGAGAACAATGAAATATTTCTTGGAGACATAAACATTGATATTTTAAAAACTGATCGAACAGAAAGTGATTATCTGAATGTGATGTCTGAACACGGGTTCAAATCTGTAATCAACAAATGCACAAGAGTAACTAATGACACGAAATCATGCTTAGATCACGTTTTTATAAAAACACGGCAAAAGTCTTCTGATATTTTTGGTTTAATTTTGCGGACTGATATCACTGATCATTACACTGTAATTTTTAGTATAAAAAATTTAATTTTTGAACGTCCTAGAAAGGTTAAACCACAATCAACCTCACAAATTTTTGATAGCTTAAGATTTTTTAATTTAGTTAACTCTTTGTCATGGGACGGTATATTAAATGAGCAGGACGCAAATATTGCTACAGAAACCTTTATTGATACTCTAAAAGCGTGCAAACAAAAATCACTCAAAGTAAAAAACAATAATTCAGTTAATTCGAAAATGAAAAAGCGTAAACAATGGATTACGCAAAATTTAATAAAATCAATAAACATTCGTGATGCCTTAAAACAACGCGTACTGAGAAATGAATGTAATGTAGAACTCAGAAACTATTATAAAAATTATAGAAATATTCTACAAATGTGCATAAAAACAACAAAGTCGCAATTTTATAAAAATAAAATAATGCAGTCACCGAATGACTCAAAGCACTTATGGAATACAGTTAGAGAAAGTTTAAATGATAAAAAAAAACATATGGAAATTAAAAGTATAGTATTGGAAAACGGTATAGAAATACAAGATGAAAATCAAATAGCAAATGAGTTTAATAGACATTATTGTAGTATAGGAAATCGTATGGCAAACATTCTTATCAACAAAAACAAAAGTAAAATATGTAATGAATTACCAAATACTGTGAATTCCAGTACACTTTACCTTAGCCCTGTGACAAATCAGGAGATAATAAATGAAATTGACACCTTAAAAGCAGGTAAAGCTGCTGGCCTGGATAACATCACTGCTGAGAATCTAAAACAAATAAAATATCTCATTGCTGATCCTCTTCAACATATAAGTAATCTGATCATTTCCAGTGGAATTTTTCCTAATGTCTTAAAAGTTGCAGTAATAATACCTATATATAAAACTGGATGTAAAAACACCATATCAAACTATCGTCCTATAGCGTTACTCACGAACATAACAAAAATTGTAGAAAAGGTAATAAAACGCAGGCTAATGTCGTTTTTGGAAAAAAATAACATAATATCAAATAATCAGTTTGGTTTTCGAGAAAACAAATCCACTGAAGATGCAATTCAATTATTAACTTCAAAAATATATGCCAATCTAGATTCTTCAAACGTCTCAGCAGCGGTGTTTTTAGACCTAGCCAAAGCTTTTGATACTGTGAGTCACAATCTTCTTCTGCAAAAAATGGAAAGGATGGGTGTTAGAGGTGTTGGTCTTCATTTGTTTAAATCTTATTTGTCAAAAAGAATGCAGCAAGTAAAAGTTGGTGCAACATACAGCCAGAAAGTTCTGTGCGAATATGGAGTGCCTCAGGGGAGTGTACTGGGACCAGTATTGTTTATAATCTACATAAATGACTTATTAAATGCAAAAAATCAATACAACATTATTACTTACGCTGATGATACAGTTTTATATTTTACTGGTGATTCGTGGCAAAACCTTTACACAAAAATAAGCGTGGAACTAGCGAATATTGTAACTTGGTTAGATCTGAATCTGCTTACATTAAATGCTGAAAAAACAAAATGTGTGCCTTTTACGTCTTATAAAAACAATCTGCCACTATATAGTATTATAAAAATTAGCAATTCTGATCTAAATATAAAAGTTACTACAAATGTGAAATATTTAGGAATAACTATAGATAGTTTTTTCAGATGGGATTTGCACATAAATGAACTTACTAAAAAAATAAGAAAATTTGTCTATCTATTTAAACAACTAAAATCATTTTTAAAAACTGCGGACTTGAAAATAATATACTATGCTTTAGTACAATCCCTGCTCCAATATGGTATTATTGGCTGGGGTGGGGTGTACAATACAACTCTCAAACAGTTAGCTACCGTACAAAATACTATATTGAAAATTATACTGTCCAAAACTTTCAGATATGATACTCACTCACTATATTTAGAAGCACGTGTATGCACGGTCAGACAATTACATATGATAGCAGCTATATGCAGATATCACGACAAACCAAAACAGTTTATTTGTCATGGTTATGTCACAAGAAATGTTACAAATCAGTGCGTAGCTACTATAAATGCCCAAAAGACAATTGGAACAAGAAGCGCGTCTTATTTAGCTCCACGTTTTTACAATTTATTACCCAGAAATCTTCTTTCAATAAAACCGGTGCGGCTATTTCGAAAGCATCTTGTAGAAGAATTGTTACAGCGCGATATGACTGCTTTTTTAGTCCTTCTCGAATAAAATTTGTATAGCTCCGTAAATAGTAATATAGTAAAATATAGCAAATAGTAAATAACCCGCATTTTTTTTCATAACTTTGAATTTTTTAGTTAATTTTTTTTCAAATTCTTTAAGATTAATTTGAAAGAGGCGGTGTTTTAATTTTGTTGCATGTATGGTTTCGGCGCACAAGCTTTGCTTAGGCTGAGACCACCACGCAACTGTTTTTTCTTCTTTTTACTTTTTTCTTTGTGGACTTTTATAGTTTGTTTTGCTTCATTTATGTTCTTTTAGTTTATAGTTGTCGTGTGTGTTGTTGCTGCAGCTGTATTATTTCTTTTTCTTAAATAAAAAAAAAATAAAATTATTAATACGAAGCCAACTTGTTTTGATAAATTGTGAGGTTGGACAGCCGTGTTTGAAAACATTTCCCATCAGTTGAAATATCTAATTTTGTAGCGCTTCTATTGGATAAACAAGCGGTAGCTAAAGCGATTACTTTTAAAAATCATAAAAACCACGTTAATTATTTTAACTGCAAATACATTGCCTATAATTATACATTCAATCATTTTTGCTAGGATGTAGAAAACCCGACCCTTTGAGATGATAGAGTCATTTAGTTAAATCAAAATCTAATAATAATAATATCAAATCATACACACATCATAACAATATTTTACACAAATTTACGAAAAATATTAAAACTTAAAAAACAGTGCTCTGTTGTTTTTAATTCAAAGTTTTGCCAAAATTGAAAGATAATGAAATTAACTGTAAAACGATTTCTAATTCCAAAAATACCCACTACTTCAGTGGTCTACAAAATAGTATTTATTTTTTTCCTTAAATTTATTTCTAATTTCTGAAAAAAAATGTTTCTCTAAATTAAAATTCAATTCAATATGAATCATTAATGTTTAATTTTTTTTAGATATAAGCTTTTCGAGACATTTTGAACACGTTCATAAGTAACATTTATCGATAAAAAATGCCTAATACCATTTTTGGATTTTTTCATTCAGTTTGGTATCGCAAGTGGCTTTGCATTTGAAAAGGGACAATGGGCTTTTGGCTACAAGTAGACCATTTTAATTTAGCATAACAATCACATTAATATGCAAAATTCTACTAAATTTGCTTTACTACGTTGATTAAATAAAATCATGTTATTTTATTATCCTTCTTAGTGATGCAGTTCCAATAAAATGCAATTTCAAACCAATATTTACATTTCTTTCTTAAGTAAGTACTATTTTTTAAGAAACACATTTTCTATAGTTATTAATTACGCTCATAAAGCACACAACATAGCATAGCGATCACATTAATAGCTGCTCTGAATATGCATTAATCTTCTTATTTAATGAATACCACAATCCGCTGCGAGGTGTAGATAGGAATTGTTTAAATAAACATAAAGTTTTTACATCGTAATTGCATAACTTGTCCACTATTCCGGTTTGTTGCTTCTTAAATTAAAAATAGCCGTTCAGCTTGAAACCGGAGAATTTCCAATTTTTAAGCCTGCTTTAGGCTTGTAAACCGAACTACTCACACAAGTAACAACTGGAGTTGCTGAACTTAAAAATCGGAATTAAATAAAAATTATGACAGAAACAAGAAATCTCAAATAATATTAATTTCATAGATCACATAACTATTGTGACTGAAAACTCTGCATGTATTTATTTGTACTATGACAAAGAAATAAATAGTTCGAAGGTTAGCTGAACGCAGTTTTCAGCTACTTAACCATTATATTAGGTATATGGCGTAGCAACAAATTACAACCAAACCATCAAAAATCTTAGAAGACAATTTTTTTAAAATATGAATTATATTTTATGATGGAAATAAATATTAGAAATGTTGTACAAATCCTACAGTAAAAAATTAAATAGACAATTTTACATATTTCCTGCGCAGGAGGATGTAAAGTACAAGTAAATAAACTTACAGTGGAAACATTCCACCTGTTTGAACTAATTTATTAAGTTTTACACACGTTACTCTGAATTTGAAATTTAAAATCCTTTAGTGAAAGGTCTCTAATTTAATAATTAGGTATAACAAACCAATAGCCCAAAATATCTACTGTTAGAAATTAAATTCCAAAAACAATACTTTCAGCTAAAATTGTAAATCTGAGAACTTAGACTGCTTTAAAAGTGATTAGAAATTAATAGCTTGCAGCTATGTTTTTCATTTCCAGTTTTAAGGCTAAGCTGTTGAAATTTTTCTTCTTGCTTTTAACGATAACGCAGAGGTGAACTATAGCTACAGCTGATTTTCATAACAACACAATGCAAGTAACGTTTTAATTACATGTATCGCACTCTATTGGCAGTGTTGTAATAAAAGAAAGTGTTTTAATACTATATTAAAACACGCCCTGCTGTACATTTGAATGTCAACATAACCTAATATAAAATGTTTGACATAATGTGACGGAAAAAGTGTCACCGAACTAAGTTTTTATATTTCTGTTACGATCGTAGACAAAATAGCGTGTGATACACGTATATAAGAGCCATTAAAGCACTAGCGACGTTAAAAGCACTCCGCTTTGCGTCGTGCTCTTAAACTCGTCGCACGTGCTTTAAAGGCGTACTTATACACTAGTGTCATAATATATCTACTATTTTATATTCTATTTTTATAAGCAAACAAACTTAAACAATAGCTAAATATAGAACTGATAAATAAAGATGCAACTGTAGGGAATTTCAGTATTTAATACTATGATTTGCTCAAAATGGGGCTAACTAACAGTAGGATGATATAGAAATGTGAAACCCTCCCCATAAATTGTATATATTTTGAAAAAGAAGTCAGAAATACGGTTGCGACATGTTTCGACGACCGGTCATCTCCAGGCAAAATAAGTTTAAGAAGTCTAGTTACTATGAATGTAAGATAAACACAAGGTGAAATTGTAGGTTAGACCTTGAAGAGGTTAAGGAATGCACAAAGCTATTTAGGCCCCCTGCCTAACACGATGAAAAACAGCTGCTCCGAGCTGTAGTATATGCTAAAATGTAGAACAATTTAACAATAATCTAGGTGTTAAGTATATACTTACGGGAAAAAGATTGCTTTAAATATTAAAATATAAAAAACCGAAAAATATTTCAACTTTTTAGATCTAAATATCCCTAGAGAAGACCATTCTCTATCAGTTGGTGTCTATAGAAAGCCTACCAGTACCGATCAAGTTATCCCCTTTTGTTTTTTAATACATTCACTCACAAATTACCTGCTTTGAGATTTTTATTTAATATACTTTATAATTTACCTCTTAATCACATTAAATTTAACGAAGAACTTCAAATCATTTACAAAATTGCTGAGAATAAGGGCTACCCTATAAATTTTTCACATAAACTTCACAAACAAATATTTGCAGGCCCCAACTACCTTAACACCAGACACTAACAACAATAAAAAATTTCGCTCAATCCCGTACATAGGCCCTATACACACCAATTTCAAAATATTTTTAGGCAATCCAATGTCAATTTTTTTTTTAAATTAGACAGAACGTTAAATCTTATCTAGTTCAAACCAAAGACAAAGTAGATATACTTGATCAATCCGGCATTTACAGACTCAATTGTGAAGACCGCGAAGCCTCTTATATTGGCCAAACTGGTCGAAAATTTAAAATTCGATTTTCTGAACACTTAAATAGCACAAAAAAGAATAATATCTCACCTTCTAAATCTGCTTTTGATAACCATACTTTAGATTCAGGACACTTTTTTGATTCTAATATTAATTATAAAATATTACACCCTTGTAAAAAGGTCTGAAGCTTGACTTATTAGAAACCATAGAGATTCACAATAAGTATATCCATAACCCACAGTCGTCCCTTAATGAAGTTCGCAACTTAAATAAAAATCCATTATTTCTCACGTAATTTAGTTTGTCGTTCCTTATTACAATTTCCCCTCATATTACTAACGTTATTGGTGAACTCCAAATTCTTACATTTTCCTACATTACCGACTCGATGTTTTTGCGGGTTTTTGTTCGTTTCCTTCAGTTAATCTGTCATTTGCCGCCTCACGACATGCAGTTTTTTATGTTTTAATATTTACTGTAATCTATTTCCGGTAATTATATACTTAACTCCTTCATTATTTTCAAATTGTTTTACATTTTAGCATGTACTAAAGCTAGAAGTAGCGGTTTTTCAACGTGTTACGCAGGGGAGCCTAGATAGCTTTGTACATTTCTTAACGTCTTCAGTGTCTGACCTACAAGTTCACCTGGTGAATTGTCTTTATCTTACTTTTATTGTAATTAGATCTCTTAAACTATGTACGTATAGCAATAATTATATAGGGTTCGTTTTATTACTTAATTAATTTTAATTGCCTGAAGATGACCCTTCCTCGAAACATGTCGCAACTGTATTTCTAACTTATTTTTGCAAATATATCCAATTTATGAAAAGCTGTCATATTTCTAATTCCCTCTTGCTGTAGGAAATTAATTTCAAATTACATTTTGCACTCGTTTGAGATTAGAAAGTAGAGCATATTGTCAGTAAGAAAATAAATTCTGAGATTTAAATTTCCACCTAAGTATTCGTTCGTAAAATTGAATTTTGAATGGAAATTAACTAAATAATTTTAGGGCAACTTATTTGTAACTTATTACAACGTAATTCAATGGCGTGGTTTTCGTTGCAAGTTTAATTGTTTGAAGTTCGAAATATTTGTATCGTTGTCATCCTGTATCTAAATATTTTCAGATTTCAATCCAAGTTTAATCAAGTTTAAATTTTTTCGCTTTTGTTGTTTATAATTTTTAGTTAGGAAGAAATAATAATTAGCAAAAGTATGTATTGTTCTTGTTACGTACTTAATTACCTGATATTTTCAACAAATATTTATTTTATTTTTATTCATAATAATTGGCAAATTCTAAGACATTTGTTAGATTATCTGTAATTTCGTTAATTAAATTTGGAACTCTTTGATTCCTTTTCATCCTGCAATAGAAGTGCATGTACCTACCCAGTTTTCAATTTTAAGGTTCATGGAACTAATATTTTACTTGGTTTCTGTTTAATTTTATTTGCATCTTCGGCATACTGTAATAAAAAGGAAATAGCGGTAAGTTGCATTTTATAGGGCGAGGTTTTCATTTTTGAAGCACGACTCGAAGTGGAGTGCATTAAGAAAACCGAAATTTCTAAATTCATAAATGTCCTTTACAACAAAAAGTTTGTCCGCACATGGTCAGTGCTCTGTAATGAAGAAATTTATACGAGAATGATTGGTCTTTATGGATAAGCTTGCAATTCAAAAACGGCGCTTTGTGAATGGCAAAAGAAATATTTGCAAGGCGAGAAATGCACAAAAGTATGTTGTAAAAACTGCAAACACTGTTAAGTGCGTGAAAAACATTTTGCTTGAAGATAGGTGTATTCAAGTAAGAGCTATTTGGAGCCCCATGGTCTGTTCACGCCATTATTAAAAAAGTCGGCATGGCGAGGACGCCGTTTCAACTCTTAATGTTAATGGCGATATTTTAAAAGTCGTTCATATAAATTGTATAAGCCTTAAATGATTTTGAGCCAACGTTGTACTACAGACAGTAAAAAGTAATCTAAATATTACGTAATGCTAATTGAACAAATTCATATATCTTAACTTCGAAATATTTGTTTTCTTTTCAATCTGTTTGCACATAAAATATTTTGCGTTTTTACTTTAAATATTTAGGTTTAATATACTATGGATTACCTAATCTTCAAATTAGATTTCATTCTATATAATATAAAAGATATTCAAATGTCGAGTTCAAATGAGACAGTTTAACAGGTTTCGAAAGCTTTTTCGATTTTTATGTGTATTATCAAACTAAGTACAAGGTCAGAAACCTTGCTATTATCTACAAACGTCTTGAGACACCCTAAGTCTAAAAACGTTTTCTTCTTCTAGAGAGGAATTAAACCTTTTGACCTGCACCGGATATATTATAACAACAATATTGTCATTAATGTACTATTCCGTATCTGGTCGAAATGGACAATTGCAAAGTCATGGTAATAACAAGCTGTTATGTAAAAATGTCCATAACATTACAATTACTTACATCATAATTGCAAACATCTTCACTTGTAATCTTGATACTCGAATAATCATAAAATTATGTAGCATCTACACTCTCTTCGAGACTCTTCAACTGCAGAATCAAACTGATCTTTTGAAATCTATTACTTAAACAAATGTATAAATTCATTCCACCAAACAGGAATTTTTACATAGAATTTAAATGACCCATATCGTATAATATTTAAATTGTAAATAGTTTCGAATTTGAAATGCAATCCCATTAGGTAACAAATTCCAAATTTAAGGTCAGTGTTAGTAAACGAATTCTAGTCTAAACATTTGTTACGCTAATATTTGAAATTCCTCGTGAAGGTGAAAAAAAAATGTAAATATCGTTTCGTGGAAGCCTAAGAACAAAACCTTCGGCTGAAAGTTCAGATTCTCAACTTCAGCAGTCCCATTTGTAACTTGTTTGAGTGATTCGCTGTACAAGCACAAACCGGTTTAAAAATTACAAATTTTCCAGTTTTAATCAGAACCATTATTTTTAATTTAAAAGTAAACAAACCAGAATAGTGAACAAGTTATACAAGAAACTACGATATAAAATATTTATTTATTTAAATATTTTGTTTCTCTAGTTCGTGGCGCATTATGGCATTCATTAAATAAGAAGATTAATACATATTCAAAATGTGGTGAAAGCATTACTCGATACTGACTGTTGTTATGGTACGTGGCGCCCTCTATGGTCATAAATATAAACTATACAAAATGTCTCTTCCTGCTATAGAGGCTAAGTAAGGCAACATATACACTATAGAGAACCGTCTTATATACTTCCAGGTGTGACAGTATACAACAAAATTAGAAATGTTCCTACGAATGGAAAATGATAACAGATAACGGCAAAAAATTTTTGTGACTGTTCAAAACTAATAATCGCATGTATTCCAAAGCAAGTGAGATGTTATAGGGACCAATTCAAAAATTTAGAGACTGTGGAATTACGGTGAGATGATTGGAAAAGTGTTATTGAAATTCAAAAGAAAAATTATTATTTGCTATCGACAGGATATATGATAATAAAAATGCTCAAATTATCCATGGTTATCTTGAGATTGTTTTTCACTTAAGCTTTGGTGTCAATATTGATACAATCTACTCCCTTTTATATATAAAACTGCTTTCAGCTAAACTGTAAACGCAACCAACTTTATTTATTTAAATACCTCGTATACTGGCAACAATTTTGAATTCAATTATACTCGTATATCTATGAAACCCTAAAATATTTATTTATTTCGCGTTAAAGCAAAAAATGTAAAAGTCAAGCTGCTGTGAGTTCTGCCAAATATTACTTTTACGTGCTAGAATTTTGAAATATCAAATGTGCACAACATTGGCGCCATTTATACACACCAATAGCTTGCGTTGCCCGCAACCACGTGCTCTTTAATCCTTCCTACGCTAAAAAATTGTTCTCCTTTAATATTTTTAGGATGAGCTTTTCACAAACGTCGCTCCTATATTACTTCTAGTAGTATCATTTCATCTTATCGAAAAAACTGCTCGTGCAGGACGCTTTGTCGTATCACACTCGCCAATGCAGATTAGAATTTTATTTTTACATATTGATTACATCATAATTTTACATCAATTATAGAACAGATACACTTAAAAAATCACTTCTCAGCACTTTTGTTAAATAATTTTTGAATTCACCTTGGTATTCAAAATAATGGATCCAAAAATATTGATGAAAACTCTAACAACGATCACACTGTATATATAGCAATAATGCATTACAAATGCGTTACAGAACATACAGTATGCAGGTATCGTTTTCCTAGCTCTCGTGATCATTGCCGCAACGTTATCAATGCTATCTGAAAACAAATTTGAATATAAATTTACTTTTGTGGGCCAGGGTCTTGAGAAAACAAGTGCCCGTTTCCGTTTTGGGATGTTGAGAATTTGAGTACTTTTAAGTGCTGAAAATGATTTGCATTTTTTTCCTGCAGTCAAGGAAAACGACATCGAAATTTCCAGGCTATAAAACTATAATTCGGGGCTCACTCGTGCCTTAATTAAAATAGCATCCTTGGCTTAATCGTGCGATTTGAGATTATTTTTGTATTAATTACATTAAAAACGACGAAACTAAATAAGTTCCTTCTCACTTTAGCTGGAGAAACAATTGTCTCTCATAGAGGCTTGCGTAACAGCTTACACATTGTAAAATTAATTAATGTTCTTGGTTATCAACACTTGAAATTCCCACAGGAAGAATAGACGCGAAGATAGCTGCAGTGAAAACAAAGCACTACAAACTGAACCCGGCTATCGTGGATCTTATTACAACTCAGCTGAACGTTTTCAGCCATTTAATTAATTGTTATTTTAACATTACACTCCTGAATATTTTCAGATACATTTTTATGCAAAAGCAAACTACGTTAGTCGATTTAAATAAAGCAATAACATACAAAAACTAAACAGAATTCCTGAATATGTCTGCAGGATCACGTTACAATGCGTGACGTTTTTAATTTCAGCCAGAACACAAAATGCAATCAAGTGTAATCGTAATCGTAATCGCGTAGTTATTTTTAAAACTTTTGTGATGTTCTTATGAAATCTAAATTGTTTATTGTGCTAGGGTTAACAAATTTTACGTTTATGGCTACGTATAACCTACACTATAATAATTCTAAAGAAACTCCTTTCGCGGATAAGTAAATTAAATAGATGCTGCGCAATATGGTTTTATTGAGACTCAAACTTTCACATAATGTAAACGGTGTTCCAATGAATTGTTTCAAAACACTACAATAACAAGAACAGGTACTTGTTTAAATCACAGGTACGTGACACAACTATACGGGTGGATGTTGCATCCAAAGCAAATAGCATAGATCACACCTTCCGTGAAATGCTGTCTAGAAAAGTCAGAAATTAATTATCACATTTCAAACTCAAGAACCTCTTTCTAAAAAAAATATACCTATCATTATGACATCTGCTTATATACCAATATAAAGGAGTTGCAATTTGGAGCAGTCGTATTTATTCGAGTAGATGACGCCATTATCATAGTCATATTTATTACATCAATGTACTCACTATAAGTGTTGGCTGTGTTCTGAGGATTGCTGCTATAGTAGACATGCTATAATTGCTAACGGTAGGCAACCAGTGGTGCATGTCTGTCTATTTTCCAAAATAACACATTTAAGGTAGTCCGTCGATAAAAAACCATGATCTATAGTGAAATATAGTTACAAAGTGGTGAAATAAATACTCGTATTTACTGTGAACTAGGTATTTGAACACTGTATAATTACCGTATAAATCTACATAGATGATTCTTAATTTGATGTAAAGCCGAAGATGCCAAAGAATATAAATACTTAAAAATATACACCATATAAAACATGCAGTATAATATACATAACGAAAAACTACAGTTCATAGTGATATAGTTCCGAACTTCCGAAGTAAAAGAAATACTTTACGATATCGGTTCTAGATAAATATGCAGTCCTTTACGTATCCCAAAAATTAAAATATGCAGGCATACCTGATATTATTTCTTATAATTCCAAAAATTATCACGAAAAAGATATATCGAATCATTTATTTTAATATACTAAAGTATATAAAAAACATTTAGGCATTTATAATACCATTTACTACATACAAAGTCATTATAAAAAAAAGGGTTAATGGACTTATCGAAACTACAAGAAGTATTACATACTATCGTCTTCTAAATGAAGATGTATTCCCAAAGTTCAGAAAAACATATAGAAACATATTTCAATAATCCATCTTGTAAAAATATGCAGGCATATCTGGTACCATTTCTTGTAATATGAAGTCATAATTAGAAATTGCAGTCCATGGATTTATAGAAACTGTACGAAGTATTTTATAATATCGCCTTGTAAATAACGAAATATTTCAAATATTAAAAGCATATACTGAAAACATATTTTAAAAGTATATTCCATCGTATAAAAATATGCAGGAGTTTGTCATCCAATTGCTTACAACACAAATTATAATGAAGAATTGTAGTTCATGGGTTTACCGAGACTATAAAAACCTATAATATCGCCTTGCAAATGAAGACCTACTTCCAAAAGTTAAAAAGAAAACATTTTTTTTAATATGCTTCAGTATATAAAAATATGCAGGCATTTCTAATACCATTTGCTGCCATGCAAATCGAAAATTGTAATTCATGGATTTACCGAAATTACAAGAAGTAGGTATTATACTAGGTGAGCCCTCACGAACGGCAGATAAATAACATGATTTCTTCAGGTACAATGCATTACAATACCAAGTCAAAGTGAAAATTTGCTGTTCTTAGAATTACCGAACAATTCTAAAAATATACCCCATCGCATAAAAATCTGCAGTCATGTCTGATATTGTTTCTTGTTCTTGTTTGTCCATTTTCCCAAACTACAAGAAATCTTTCACACTATCACCTTGTAAATTCAGACGTATTCCCAAAGTTTACAAAGAAACAGAAAACATATTTTACGAATTTAGTTTAGTATATAAAATACGCATCCAGTTCTTACAATATAGTCATTATAAAAAAATTGTGATTTATGAATTTACCTAAACTATAAAAACAGGTATACAAATACGAGTATGCTGGCATTTATAATGCCATTTTATACAATACAAAGTCTTGAAGAATTGAAGAACTGCAAAAACTCTTTCATAATATCGCCTTGCGAATTAAGATCTATGCTCAAAAGTTAAAAAGATGTATAGAAGCATATTTTAAATATGCCGCAGTGTATACAAATACGCAGGTGTAATAATACCAAATCATTATAAAAGTTGCAGTCCATGGACATATCGAAGCTGTAAAAATTCTTTCATAATATCGTCTTGCGAATTCAGGCCTATTCTCAACAGTTAAAAAAACGTAAAAAATAATTTTTAAAATATGCTGCAGTGTATAATAACATGCGGGCATTTTTAATACCGATTCTTAGAATACAAAATCGTACGGAAATATTGCAGTTCGTTGATTTACCGAAACTACAAGAGGTAAGTATTGTATAATATCGTCTAATAAATGAAGACGTATTCTCAAACATCGTAAAGATATGTAGAAAACATATTTTAATAATATACTCGATCGTGTAAAATTATGCAGGCATATCTCATATCAGTTCTTTTAATAATGAATTATAATTAAAAATTTCATTCCATGGATTTACCGAAACTTCAAAAACTCTTTCATAATATCGCCTTGCAAACTAAGACCTACTACAAAAATTAAAAAGATGTAGACATATTTTCTTTTAAATATGCTGCAGTGTATAATAATTTGAATCATTCTTATTACAACTACTTAGAATACAAAATTATATGGAAAAACTGCAGTTCACGGATTTACTGAAACTACAAGAATTATTGTATAATATCGCCTCATAAATGAAGACGTACTACTCCCAAAGATTAGAAAGGTATATAAAAAACATTTTTAATAAATATGCTCCATTTTGTAAAAGTATGCAGGCTGGTCTAGTAGCATTTATTATAATAAAGAGTCATAATTAAAGTTTTCGGTATGTGGATTTACCGAAACTGCAAAAACAGTTTCATAATCACATTGCAAATTAAGACATATTCCCAAAAGTTGAAAAGATGTAAAAAATGATTTTTAAAATATGCTGCAGTATATAATAATATACAGGCATTTCTAATACCATTTCTTAGAATACAAAGTCATATGGAAAAATTGCAGTGGATTTATGGAAACCACACGAAGTATTGTATAATATCGCCTAATAAATGAAGAGGTAATCCCAAAGATCAGAAAGATAACGTATGGGTCATAAGTTCTGAGAAAATGCTTAATCAGCAAAATAACGAAATTTTATTCAAACGAAAATTAATGGTTAATTTTAGATCTTTTAACAACATGAAAACTAATCTCCATAACAACAAAACACGATTTGTTTACCGGTTTCACGACAACTAGATCAGACAACAAAATCGAGCAGAAATTTCAAGGCCACTTTTTCTCAAAACTTATGACCCATACGTTATATAGTAAACATGTGTAATAATATGCTACATCCTGTAAAATTTGTTATGATACAACCATAAATATGTGTTAGAATCAAATTTATTAAAAATTAAGAAATTACAATGATTAAAATATAATTTGGATTTATTCATGTATAAGGTGAAAATGTGTATGGAAAATAGCTATTTGAAAAACAGGTAGATTTGAAAATAATATAATTGAATTGAAAATGAATGACAAATACTTAATTTGAAATAAAATAAAAATTTAGTAGGTTTAACTCAAATAGAAAAGATTAGAGTGTATAAAAGGGGATATAATATCGTTAAGTAAATTTGTTTTTGATTATTGAGAATACAAAATTTTGTAAAAATGTAGAAAATCGAATTTGGTCTGATAAAAAATGTTTAATATAACCCTAAGAAATGTTTGATTAATATAACGAGGGTATAATACAAATCTACGTGGTAAAATGAAATGGAATTTCAATAAATAACAAGAAGAACTGAAGACTTAACTAATGAAGATTATTGGTGTGTGGTAAAAACTAATGGATAGCAGAATTGTTCTATACAAGTGAATCATTGAGAAAATGTGCTGGGTCAACTTTATTGGAAAAATTACATTTGACATATTACATTAATCAAATTGGATCACGTCAAGTTGTTTGATGCTGAGTAAGACTTCCAGAGGAGTATCATCGGAGAAAAGAAATACATTCCAGGAGGGTGGCAGTTTGCTGTAGCAGGTGGATGTCTGCAGGTTATCTGTTTGCTGAGTGCTGTAGGAAAATTGAAGTTTGCTGATGTTGGACGGTTGGGACGTGTTGACTGTCTGTGAACAGTGCATTGCAGGAAGGTGCTTGAAAGGGTCAATCCGCAGATCAAAAGAAGGTAGCCATCTGGAACGTTGTGTGAACAAAATAAAAGGTGCCTGATTTTTTATTAAAAATCATAGCTAGATATGAAATAAAGACAATAAGAAGGTGAAGTAATTAAGAAATAATTACTTACTGTGTTTTTAATGTTGTTGTGTGCCATTGAAAAGATTGGGCCTTTGTCATTTGAATTTTGACAGTTGGCTGACATAAGTATTGTGAAGTATGCGAATGAGATTTAAAATATTAGTACATCAATCTTTCAGAAATCAAGTAACTAGATAAGAGAATCCACCCCTGATTTTTCAGGAGCTATCTATAATAGTAATTATTGACATTATAATACAAAATATGGCAATTTGTAATTTAAAAAACAGATTAATAGCAACATACTTGAAGGTTCAATACACATATTTATGGCGGCCCAAACGCGAGGCTAGTAAAAATCAAAAATAATAGTACTTATTAGGGGCATTGTGAGTCGACATATTTATGTCGCTCAAACGTGGGTCTAAGTACAATCTAAAATAAATAAACTTGCCATATTTAAAACGCTTAAACGTGAGACTTGTAAAAAATTAAAAATAAATCGCGTTGGTAGACGCATAGTACATATTGTTGTAGGGCTTAGTATTTGTGGGGCAAACATTTAATTAAGTACAACACCTTGTTTACCATATCACTTTTATATTAGAAAAAACGTGAATTTGAGTAGAACTTGTTAGGAGTACGACCATAATTAAACGTGCCATACTTGATTTCTTTAAAAATTAATAAAAATACAATAAGACTAGACTAGCATTAATAAGCAAGCAATAAAGGTGATAATAAGGTTAATTAACAATAGATTTATATTTCAATAAAAGGTACTAATAAAGTAAATACATATTGAGAATTTAAAATAAAATATAACTGATAAACGGCTTACACGAAACACTAAAAGGACAGAAGAGGAAAAAGAAGAGTAACAGGAAGAAATGGAAGTGGTAGCGAGTGGTGCTGAAGTAGAAATGGAAGAAGAACATCAAGAGGTAGAAGTACAAGGAACTCAGATAAGAATTCAAGACGAACAGACAGCAAAAGAGGACAGCATGAAACAGTTTATGGTAATGATGCAACAAATGATGCAAGAAAATGAGCATAAGGCAGAAGAAAGGGAAAGCAGATTGCAGAATTCAATTGAGAAAAGGGCAGAGGAAACAAAGGAAGATGCAGAAGAGTTGAAAGAAGATGCACATGAAATAAATGATGATGCTGTAGAAAGAGAAAACAGGTTAAAGAAGGATGCAGAGGAAAGGGAAAGCAGATTTCAGGCAGCTATTCAAAATACTGCACAGAAGTTACAAGAACAAAAAGAAAATGTGGAGAAAATGGCTCAGGAAAATAAAAACTATGCAGGTAAGATGGAAGATTCCTTGAACAAGTTACGAGAAGAATTTAACAAAGCAAAGTATGCTGGTGCATCTCATACCATTTCTTATAATGAGCATTATTTATAAATTTCAGTCGACCGAAACTGCAAAAACTATTTTTTAATATTGCTTTGCAAATTAAGGCCTATCCCCAAAAGTTACAAATAAAAGCACTTTTTGAAATATGCTGCAATGTATAAAAAATTCCAGCCTTTTCTAATAGACATTATAAAAATATGCAATTTATGGATTTACGTAAACTACAAGAAGTATTATGTAATATCGTTTTGTAAATGAAAACGTATTCCCAAACATCGTAAAGATATATAGAAAACATATTTTAATAATATAATTATTCCTACCTGTAAAATCATATCTAATACCAGCTTTTTTTAATAATGAATCAGAATTAAAAATGCTATTTCATGGATTTACCAAAACTAGATCAACACTCTTACGTAATATTGTCTTGCCGACTAAAATCTATTCCCAACAGTTTTAAAGAGCTGTTTTTTTAAGTAACTGGAGTGTCTAAAAATGTGCAGGTTTTTATGTCATTTTTTGGAATAGAAAGTCATATCGAAAAGTTGCGGTTAATGGATTTATCCAAACTACACAAAATATTGTATAATATCGCCTTTTAAAAGAAAACGTACTCCCTAAGACAACCTCCAACGAGTATAACATGTACGGGCGTTTCTCATTCTGATATTATTTCGTAAAATCCATGAAATTATGACAAAATGGAAGGCTATACCAGTTGTGGTATACTGCAACTACAAGAAATATTTAAAATATCGCCTTGTAAATCAATTATTAGCAGCTATCGAGAGACAGTTTAATATACCGTGTTGCCGAATAGGAAAATGATATGCATAGAACATACTTATATAGTAATACGTTTTTTACAGTGTCGTCTTCTAAAAGAATAATTGTTAGCTGCATCAATATACAAGTCAATACCTCTCGTCTCTGATATCGATCTAAATTGAAATCTGTTACGAAAAACAAGATGCATCGTTATAATACAACTTAATGACAATAATACCAGACACAGGCTTGCAGCAGATATTAAATAGTATAATACCAGACACAGGGTTGCAGCAGATATTAAAAAAAATTAAAAACTACATAATAACAATAGTAAAGAGGCAAACTGTGGAGTAACATAACGAAAATAATCCTTGGCGTATGTTCCATTCAGCTTAAGGAAGAACTTCTTCTTCTTCGTCTTAACGTAGGCTGAGAGCCTGTTCCTACCGGTTTTTAAGGAATAGCAGGTAGCTAATTAAAAAGAAGAAATGGATGACAGACCAGATTCTGAATCTCATGGACGAATGAAGGAAAGCAAAAAATAACCATATGTAGAGAAATACAAAAGACCGTGAGAAAAGCAATTAAAATAGCCAAATAGAAGGATAGAACACCTATACTAAAGCAGGGCATGCTCAACGTGCACTTGGAATAAAAAGTAGCTGGAATCCAGAAGAAAAGAATACCCAGTACTAACTGATCAAAATCAACTAATCTTAAAAGAGCAAAAACGGCAGCATATTTAGACTACTTTGATATAAAACATACGCTCAAACACAATAGATTTGATGGAGTATATGAGCAAAATAACACAGAACTTCACAGTAGCAAGCCCGAAGTTCTACATGCGTTTCCAATCAGAACAATAAGAAAATCAGCTACCTCACATGAATTCCTATGGGGGTGTTGAAACTAATAGATGAAGAGAACTTCGATTTATATTAAGATACGCCTTTATATTATAACAATCTCAAAATGCAAGAGCAAAGAACTGTAGCGATTACGATCGACTAATAACCCTCAAGTCTTATATGCTAAAAATCTTTCTCCACATAATTCATGCTCAAGCAAACATGTACAAAACAACCAGGTCGGTATTAGAGATAGAAATTGGTTTAAAAACTGATGATATTGACATACAGCGAGGAGTAGGTACCTACGTTATGGATGTGTACAATCATCTTTCTGTTGAACCTTTACTCTGACCAAACAATCGTGGAAGCACTGGAAGATACGTCACGGTTGGATATTAAAATAACGTTAAATTTAGCCTCCATAAATGTTAATAACGTCAAAAAATATTTTCTGTGTGAAATGTGAAATAAAATACTAAGCACGCCACTGCATTGCAAAATAGTATATTAAGTAGATAACTAGTTTTATAAACGTCATTTTAATCTCGAGTTTTTTTTAGATACAAGCGGAGCGAATGTTTAATAAACAAGTGTCTAGACGAGTTTATATAATGTGTTAAATACTATACTTTTCCTACGACTACAAATTTATTATTTCATTAAGATGTTGAATATTATGTTAGATTAAATTATGCTTGACAAACGTCAAAGTTGGACTGTTGAAAACTAACTCGATTTCAGTTTTGGATGTGGCTAATAAAACAAATACGGTCTGAACCTAACTTCACCCCGTGACTAAAACGTCGTTGCCAACTTCAGCTCGAGACTCTTTAATCACAAGTTATGATGACGTGATTAAAATGTCAGCGACGTGTATGTTAGTAGGTTATATGTCATTTTAGTTACAGGACTAGAAAAAACACATTTCCGAGCAATCAGAATATACAGCTTCTATGAATCGTTCAACAAGTACGTACCCATTCGTCACTTTCCGTTGTGCGTATATATCCGGGCTCTGTGTCTAAATGTTGACATTTTTATGCACAATATCAGCTCAAGCTGTCGCACTAGATGCACTGAAAGTAGGTAAGCATTCTGCAGAACAAGTCCGGTTCGCAATGTGCAGACGCAGAGGTTCAAGTTTATAGTTGCCACAGCAACTAATATAATCATTGCATTTCATTACGCCACAGTTTAGCTTGTTTCTATTTGGGAGGCAGTAGATAACCCTTGGCACCGATTCCAATTTGAAGTAAGCGTGGTTGCGATTATGCACTTTAATCAGAAAAATGTTGCCATAAAATGTTAAAGTGGTAATTTTACTTTGTAAAAGTCATGCTATATTTAAGTTAATGTTACAGTTGTAAAAAAATTAGCACTCTGGCGCACTGAAAATTATTAGATATTAGAGCAAACGTCATATTTATCAATTGCAACGTTTATAACTTGTTTTCCAAAATTTTCATTATCGAGCAGGCGCTGAAGCTTTCATTGAACTCTAAGGGCCGGTTGCAGAAAGCAACGTTAAAGTCTGGTGTCTAGCTAACGCGACGTCAAAGTGAACAAAAACGAATCAAATCACAAATGCTTATGGTAACTAATACATTAGTAAACAAAATTTGATGCGATTTTGTTCACTTTGACGCGACGTTAGCTAACACCAGACTTAACATTGCTTTCTGCAACCGGCCCTAATTGAAATAGTTGTTGCATTTTTAAACTTCAATTGTAAATAAAAAACTTACAGAGGAAGATATTTTAACGTCTTTAGTACAGAAATACTTAGCAGCGCTAATTACATTAATTCGCAACAACAAAAACATTGCAGTCGGTTGGTTTTGAACCTGCGAAATCCAATTGCTAGCCAGACGCTTGTCTAGAACGTGTACTTATTTCTACGTTATATAAGATGCGTAACACGACGGCTGATCCTGTACGAACTACAGCCGATCGGTGCCGATGAAAATGTGACGCAGAGACGCAGGCACATCATACGTTTATATATAATAATTTTAAGTTTTACATATTTTCTCTTTAGAAGTACTCCCGTTGTACAGTAACACGCCGCTGCAGTTGTATTTTTCATTGTTCAAAACAGTGCAAATGGTTTTCCATCAAATTCTTCAGTAACTTTAACCGACTGTAAATGCATTTCCTTGATATCATGTAAATAAAATGCTCTTGATGGTTTCTTATCATTTATGTAATCATGCTAATACGAACAATGTTATTAATTTTAGACACGGCTTCATAAGTTCTAAAAATTCGTCCTAATCGAGGTATTTTTAACCTTCTCTAATCACAACAACTATGGCTACTGAGCCAAAACTTGTATCACATGTTAAGACATGGCCAGAATTATAAATTTCGCTCTCCATTTTAAAGTGTTTTGACTTGCGCGTCCTGTGATAGGTCAGTCACACCTCGTATTTAGCATAAAAATTGTTTCGAGCTTTTTCCGAAAGTAGTTCTCCAATATGTAAGAATATAACATCGACAGGATGCCCCGAATGAAAAATTAATTTTGATATCATTTCCGAAAACACCCAAACCGGTGAAGATTTCAATTGCAGGTATTAGATAGATTTATAAAGGTTCTAATTTTTTTAAATATTAGAAAAGGAACTAAATGAGTCTGATGGTGTTTGCACTCGGTATAATACAATATATTTACCTAATATGACAAATAAACGACAAATAAATATCAAATGAACAATTGTGTGAATTATATACAAGGGACACTTGAACAAACGAAACATTTTAAACTGGAAAACTGGAATGATTGACTATACTTGCACGAAAATACGTATTGCACTTCGAAGCGATAGCAAGAATATCCATAAAAACGAGGCACAAAGGGACCAAGGGCTTTTCCAAAAGTAAGAAAGGGTCTCACTGTACTTATTTACAATCCCACGAATTTTCATTAAATTTAAAATTTATATCAATAAAATGCAGACATTTAATATCTACATTTCTAGAAAGCTATTTATGGAATTTGTGACTATTTACGTTACAAGTCCGGTAAGTAAATGTTTACAATACGAGTTCGATGTTTATGGACAATGCGACAAAACAGCCCATTCTAGAATATAGAAACGACTACTGTGAAAAATTTATCGGACGTATAACGTTTATTTCATATTGTGTCGCATTTTTCATGTTTAGATGAGAGTTAAAGCCAATTAAGTGTCAATAAATAAAAATAATCTGGCCACCTTGTGTCGCGTTTGGTTGGTTACAGTTGAAACACAGTACCGTAATACTTTTTTCGTAATACTATACCGTTATTGTATTTTAACTGTACTAAACAAAAATTAAAAGTCATTTAAAACAGCTGCCGATCGTTAAGGATCACTTGATCTTCAAATCTTGAACGAGCTCTGATTATTAAATTCAACCGCGTCCGTTGTTTGCAATATGACGTTAATAGCGATTACCGTACTTATAGCAAAAAGTCCTTATGAAAATGCTGCTATGTAATAAACACTTTCACTTTGTCCTTAAAAAAAATGAAAAATCAACAAAAATGTAAGGAATATTAAAATTATGATGACAAAGAATAGTTATTTATGTATTAACGGCATAATCAATAGATTATAGCTGGAGGGAATGTTTTAAAAGCTTTAAATTTCCCGAGAGCTATAATCATGATTAGGCACGTGGTACCTACAACGTTATATTTCATTTTGGTTCTCAAAATGGACAAAATTAAAAGATTCAGTATTTTAACTACAGACTATTGCGTCATCGTTGGTGTTGCTATACTACATTGTTGATGCTTGTTATACTGCTTGGCAACTTTATAAGCGCTAGGGCATAAAAACCATTTTACGCCCATTATCGATGGTCAGTAAACCAGATTATGGTTCCAAAATTAAATAAATAATTTTTAATGACTAAGATTCGAAACATGACCAAATAGTTATGTTAAACTCACAGTTAATCATTTTTGACAAGACAATCCTGTTCATAGTAACTACTGGAACTACTTTAAATAACTATTAAATATTACTGTATCTAATTAAACTGATAAAAAAAGTCGTGTATAATGGGCATAGAAAGTTATTTGCTGACTTCGTGCTCTTGCAATCCTCCCTACGTCCGAGTTACAAACATCGCACTCGATGAAGCAAAAAATCTACTTTCTATGTTTATTATCGGAATAACTACTAATGTACGTTCGCTCACTAGAATACAATCAGAAAAATAGAATATCTTAAGAATAAAGAATAAAACAGAACAATTAAGTAATTGTCTGCAATATTTAGCACACAACAGTTGCTATACTACGCAAACTTTCATATTTATACTTTTATTTCTTATTCTACATACAAAAATACTTTTTTCAACTTGTTCAAGTTGACCATAAAAATGCTAAACATCCATACACATATATCCTTCAGATACAAGTGTCACGTTTGACTCACTAAGTTTAAGATTTGTTGTTCTCCAGAAATCGTTGTGTATACGCGCATATCATTGTAATAATTTACAAAATTCAGGTTTATCAAAACGCGTAAATTATTTCGTCCGCAAGTGACAGTCGAGTGTAATATATTAAAAATTACTATTCTACCAATTTCCTATTTACAAACTCATACACAAAACATCTCAACCTTCAGAAGCAATTAAACACTGATGTGGAAATTGACTCTCCAAAAAATTAAATTTAAGATAATTTCAGGTAAAACTCGAAGCGGTAGCACCATTTTAATGGCAAGCATTAAACATATTTACCAAATATACAATTTGGAAACCGTGTAGCGCAGTTGGTAGAGCGTTATGGGTGCATTAAGCAAGTCCTCGGTTCGAATCCCACGGTGGGCGGAGTTTTCGTTATCGAGTTCGATGGGACCATTCACAGTTGGGCACCAAATTAACTGTGCTGGAATCACAGATCTAAGAGATATAGTAACAAGGTCAACACATCACCAGCACACACAACTGACACAATGGTTGCTACGCAAGCTCAAAAGGCGCGCTACAACTTTGTAATCCGAAATAGGAGCAAGTTGAGCACTGCACCGCTAGGTGATAGCCTACAGTACACCTGCCTCTACAGCTTTAGGTAAAATACGTTGCAGATAATACATACAATTTGTAAACATTTTATATAATACTAGGTACCTATACCATTTTACATTTGCAAAATTCATAAAATAAGAGAAACCTATTTTTTGACAATTACTTTCTGTTGGTATTCTATATGTTAAAGACACTTCTTGTAACTGCAACATTTGCAAACAACAATAGTTTTATTTCAGTTAAAAATGCAGAAATTATCGAAACAAATCTGATAGCACTGTCAACAGAAATAAGAAATAACAGCCGTATTCCATTAAACTCGTAAAGTTATACCTCTTTTTCTATTTAACTGTTTCTCTATCTGCTAAAGTGTCTCAGATTCTCATGGGAACGACGAGAAGTAATGTATTTAACTGTAAAAGTTGCATTTAATATTATACTTTCAACATATCATATTATTTTGTTCCATCTGAAAACTACTGCAAGTGCTTTACGTCAGAATTTTATCCTGCCCACTGCACCACCACTCAGTTAAAATCAAAACCACTTCAACAGTAGCCTTCTTTAATAAAACAAATAAACACGTAGTATATTCAATAATAAGTTGTCAAAGCTAATATGCACTTTTAGTTCGAGTATTACCTATCAATTTATATACATGAGTTACTAAATAAAATGTAGGAGGTTTATCCGATAAGCATTCGACCAATAACAATGTCTACATTACTCGTTATGCCATTGCAATGAAACTTGGGGACGTAGTAGAGGCAGCCTTAATGCGCATACTTGACAAGCCGAATCGTATTGGAGCTATTTGATGGACCGTTACCATATGAAATGCATAAAAATGTTTCATCTAATTTTTTAAGTAAGAATATCGGTAACATTTAACATGTACCAGGTGTAACACTACAAAATGCTTTTATTTGTAATTTCATAATTTCTTATTACACATATAAAAATATATTTTTAGAATTTGCAAAATTGCCAAGACGAGTCAGTCGACCATAAAAACGGAAAACAAACGAAGTCACTCACACATTTAACATAAAATTATGGGCATGGCGATTGTATAGCTCCGTTGAGAAATTACACTAAATAAGTGCAATATATTGGAAAAAACGAAAGGAATTGAAGCGCGGCGAAATAAATAATTGGACAATTTCTTACGCAAGCAACTTTCAATTACGAAACCGTCCAAACGGTAAACTTTTATTCTCTCGCCATAATCGTTTGTTAGCGTCTTATACATCATACAGCGTCTTCCTCAGCGTTCCCGAATTTTATGGACTCACAAACGCTTCTTCTCTTAACATATCGCTTTTTAATTCTTAAACAAGGGTAACTGCTAAACGATTTAAAATTAAAACCTCTCAATGGTTACAAGGATACAGGCCCTTCATTTAACCCTTGTGACGCATCAAGTGCGAGTAGTAACACCTTTGGTTCGCAAAAACGGCGTTGTATCGGTCCTTGAGTGGAAGAGGAGCTCAAAAAATAGCGTTGCATCTGTTTATTACAATTGCAACTGAGCTCATCGCCCGGGGATCGGAAGAACTTTCACGATTAGAAACTTATGGCAAAGAGCAAAACTCACCCATGCAGGAGTTCATCCGGCTCTTCCGGAGCGTTCCGGGCAGGACCACTTTCGTCATGTCGATCCTAGAACACAAACACCTGTAGACACTGCACAAATCGACTCACACAAAGGCGGCGAAGCTAGCGAGCATAATATTACGATCGGAGCGGATTTCTGCAGAAATCGGCGCGAACGGTTGCCGCCGCTTTTTAGAACGCAAGGTAATGCAGCCACAATCAGACGCAACGATTGTATTATCGGCTGCAGTGGGGGGAGCCCCCTAATTGTCGCACGTGACCAATTAGTCGCCGCAGGAAAACCAGAAAAATTGCTCTATCGCCGCAATTGCTTAGGCTGCCCGAGCCAGCAATTGCTATTTTTTAATTTTCGATAGTCACGATGCGAAGTCGAATTTCTCATTACATTGTAAATTCACCTAAAACAATTCCGGTACACTTGCTTAGGGATTTTAATTTTTCACGTAAAATTTGCTATAAATAGTTATTTATGTACCAGTGGCGCATGCGATGCTTTTTGTACGAGCGCATAATTTGGAAATGGAAAAAATACATATAGATCGCTCTTAAAAAATGCAAGGGTTTAAGCAGTGTAACTAAGCGAAAGCAACAAGCACCCGAGGATCCTGTATACTGTTCTCAATTTGGAATTCAATGCTTGGAAATTATGTGTTCATGCAATTAGCTTTTGCTCGTTCATAATCATTCTTCGATATGTCGTTTCTATAGGTGGGATTAAAGTAATATTGTAGAGCCGCGTTTGCAGGCGTAAAGTAGTGATTTTTTCCCTAGGACAATAATGTGTATTTTCCTGTGTATAGTTTGACCATCCAGATGTCGTTTTTTATTTTTAAGGTTATAATGTCAAATTTGTTTATTTCTATGCACTCTTCGTGGAAATGTATATAAAGCATCACACAAGACTACGTTAATTATCAGGTACGTATTGGTTAGAAATGCAAAAGTTACATCTTAACCACATTTTCAAATTGAACACCAAAATATTTAGTTCTCAATTAAATTGAAAACGAAAAACATAAACACAAAACACAAACGGGAAACAGAAATACACACATTACAAGAACGCTTTAGCAGACCGGTATTGCAGTGGTTAATAATGTCGATGTTCTTTCAACGTCACTTATTGCATTTATTAACCAGTACGTACCTGATAATTATCATAGGGTTGTGCGATGCTTTATATACATTTCCACGAAGAGTGCATAGAAATAAACAAATTTGGCATTATAACCTTAAAAATAAAAAACGAGATCTGGATGGTCAAACTATAACAGATGTTTGAGAATCGTAAAGGTTCACACCAAGTCGAATTGTTTGCTCAAATGGTTTTATTTTAGAGCAAGCTTTTTTCATTAATACAATACTTAATTAAAATAACTTTCATATAATTTATTAAAAGCGCTATATCTATATCAAGTATTTGTATTCGAATAATTGGCTCTAAACGTGTAATGTTTCCATTTTAATAATGAATATTAAAGAAATTTAGAATCAAATGTTAGACTGCTATGTTTAAAAAAATCTGTAAAGGGGTTTACACGGAACTTCCCTCACTCAAATGTAATCAATTTGCAAAAAAAATGCAGTCCGCTAGGATTCGAACTCCACGCTCCTAGACAAATATTGCGAGTTCAGTTTGTAGACCGCTGGAGCCGCTTGCAGCCGCTTAAACAACTGAGCTACGACCATGCTCGAATTGTACGAGTTTCTGACACCATACTATTCTGTCCCATTTTTGATATTTATCCTGTATCTGTTAGGTCTCATTTTCGCCAATGATACAGCCTGGGCTATGTGCAATTTATTACTTTTATTTATTTCTCAGTCAAATCCAAAACTTAATTTTTTAAGATGCTCCCCCTGTATATATTTGTTCGAACTTTTCTCTGTTTCATGTCAGGTAGACATATAATCTGCATGCAAACTATCGTCTTCCCCCAACAAATAATTTTTGAGCTATACCTCTCACAGACTATAACGGGCCAGTTCGTGTCACCTTGGTATTTAATTATCATCTTTCTAGATTTAAGCCAAACTGTATCCTTTACATTGTAATAGTTAGGTTAAAACGTATTGTGTATTTAAAACGGTCAACGAATATGCCGCTGCAAGCCAGCTGAATACTGAATCCAGTGTGCTATTATTAGAATTGCATTCGACAGAGTGACGTCGCGGCTGTTTAGTGCAATTTCGCGCTTATAAAGCAATCTTATAAAGGTCTAAACCAAAGGAACGAAACGCGAAGTATTATAAAGTGCCAGCTTGGGGAAGCATCCGCAAAATACAGCAGTTTATAGCAAGAAACTGCTATTCCGGCTGCCAGTCGAGCTCCAAGGAAACCAGTCGACTTTCCCAGCACACGAAGTCTCTGTGGGAGCAGGTACCGAAGCCACGGAACTGATCTCTTGGCTATCTTGCTACGAAATAAAAGTAAGCTTAGTTACTATAATTACATTTTACGAGTGAATGTAGGGCCTAAAAAGATTGGGGGGAACCAAAGCCGTAATAAAAGATTAACTGCTATTGCAACGCATTGCGCAATAGTTTTAAAGAGTATTACGCACCCAAAGGCCACGTGCGCGTAGCTGCTGAATTAGCAGCGTCTGAACGGACTTGCATCATTCTGTTGACATATCTCGTCAGCTGATTTCAAGCTAGTGGAGTCAGGACCACTTGTGTACGGAATTTAAACATTATCCACACTGTAGGTTTTTTTTGACTTGGCGTTGATAATGAATAGGTCATACCTATACTTAAGGAGTGTATTCAAGTATGTAGACTCAGCATTAAGATCGTGGACTGTTCCATGCTATTGTCAATAGCGGATATAACATTTATATATTACTAATGTGTACACTTTTTATGTCTTTTTATGCCTGTATGTTTTTTTTGCAAAGTATATATATTTTCATATAAACGGTTTGGTTAACATTCCTGGCAGAATTTGTATGTATATTTACATAATTATAGGTTACAGCAGGCAGGCCGGAACTCTCTATATTGACATTCCCTTAGCTGTACTGAGATATGAGCGGGTCTTGTGCTTCTACGACTGAGTTAACTAGCAAACAAAAGACAATTTAAATTAACAGTAAAGTAGAGTATAGGGCACGGGAAAGAGTACCATTACAAGACAGACGGGATTGATAAAATTTGTTTTTCGTCATATAGGGACCCTGAAAAGTAAAGACCTGAAGAAATATCGGAAAGTGATTTTTTCGCGACTACAATACTTCAGTCGTCTTTTAGCCGAGTGAAGTAAAAATTAATACAGATTAAATAAAATACTATATATGATGAAAATTTTACAGATAGCGGTACCGCGGTTTAGAAATAAACAAAAAAATTCAAAAATGAAAACCAAGACTTAAAAGTGGAAAACAACAAAAATAAGGAGGAAAATTAAACTACAAAGAAAATATTAAAAAAATAACAAGGGAATTACAAAAGAATAAGAGGGCAAAAGTATTGGAGGAGAGAAGACAGAACAATGTAGTTATATCAGGGTTAACCGTCAACTAAGATAACACGACTGTACTGAGAGAAATAGTGGGAAACTTTATTAAGTTATACATATTAAGACATTATAATATGTGCATGCTTGTGAAAAATGGAGAATACGACTGATAAACTGTAAGTGATGTAATATAAAGATAAACTCAGGAATTCAGAAGGAGAAAATGACATGACAAAGATATATGTATACGAAAATACAGAAAGTAATAAGAAAAATCTGGAAAAAGCTTTACTCAAAACTTCCCTAGCAAGTGGAAGTTGTAATACTAAAAAATTTGAAAAATCAAAGAAAATTCGAAGTAAAGATATCTGAACGTTCCTAATAATACAGAAACAATAACAGAAATACTTAGTAATTCGAATTACATCAATTTTCAAGTATAAAAAGAGCATTGCAGGTGTAGGGTTCGAATTCAGCGCCTGAGAAAGAGATTTCAACACTTGGCAGCAGCCCGCGCGTAACTAAAACTTACAAAAACAACTAATTGGAAAGCAGTTCCAGAAAGGATTACGGTTTTACCCTAAAAACTGATAAATGCCTAAAATTATTCATTATAATAGTGTGTATGAACCGAACGAAAATTAAGAAAGGGAAATAAAAGAAGGGCTGTGGTATAAGTTACAAGAAATATATAAACAGCAGCTTTGCAATACAGTAGTGATAATGGGTGAGCTAAATGCAAGAATAAGGAACAGCATTGGGGATTCTCACGGTTGTATAGGAAAATTCGGAGAAAGCACAAGAAGAAATTGGTAGATTTCTGTATGAAGAATGAGCAGATGATTCTAACTTCTACCAACATGGAGACTGTAATATGTATACAATTGAAGAACCAGTACGCATCGAAAATAGATTATATAATCAAAGAAGGAAGTAACCGTAAACGAATGAATGAAGTCAGGGTTAATCCGAAACCTGAAATATCTACAGACCACTGTCTGGTGACAGTAACATATCGAGAAATACTGCTACACATACAAGATAAAGAACTAACGATCATAAGTAGAACAGTCGTGACTATAGCGGCCATTTTGGATTGGGACATGGCGGCCATCTTGTTTAATCGGATCAATTAAAAGTCAATTAAACCGCGAATTAAACCGCGAATCAGATGCTCTAATTAATGTCGCGGATTGACCTAATTATTTTTGATGTGTGCTACTGATTAAATTACGCATTAGATTTTTTAATTTGCTTCTGGAATTACGCGGCGGCCATTTTTAATTTTCGCGGGAATATTTGAAATTTGAAATTTTTCCGATTTTTTTCTAAGTTCAATTTTTTGAATTTTAAACTTCCCGGGTGTCGGCCATCTTGGTTTTAGCGGTAATATTTGAATTTCAAACTGATAGATCTATCTCGCTCTTCTGCCCCCTTGGTTGTCTCTCTCGTGCATTGCAGAATGGCTGTTTATATTTAAAAAAAGCTATTTGCGTCGGGCCCAAGTGGGATTCGAACCCGAGTTGCCTGGCCAGTATCCCCTACACCTAACCCCTAGACTAGCGAGGTGTCTTAGAAATTTAAGGTTTTGAGCGGTGTGCCATTCCTCGAGTACCGCTATGCTGTCATATTATAAAATTATTTATTTCCTGAAAATTATAATTAATAACAGATGAACTGCATTGTGCATAATTTAGAACCATAGTAATATTTTTAAAAGGCGTCTTCGTAAGAAATTAAATAAATGAACTGAATCACTCAAATGTTTTATAACGCTCAGGATCAAGCGGTCTCTATTTAATAAATGTGTTTTACAATCAACCATTGTTTTATTGCAGACGGTATAGAAAATCTATTTTATTTTAAATAAACGTTGTACCACTAGGAATACACTGACTGTTTATGGCCTTAGGGCTTTTAACCGTTGCATAGAATTGGAAAGTTTTATTTAACGTGCCTAAACAGGATTGTTTAGAAGACTGTAATTATAATTAGCATCGTAATGGAATGCACCAAGATTTAAATCAGCATGCATTGTTCGTCTGGATCGAGCAGTACGTACTCCAACGGTTTCTAGTCTTGCTTGGTTGACAGACGACAGAATGCACGGTTACCGGTCAGCGCAGCCAACGGCTTGGCGCTAAAATCCCTGTGACACAAAATCTAGTGGGATACGCTTGCCTGGTTAATAAAGCGCTCTAGTTCATATGATTTTTGTCGCTTTTAAAAATAAATAGACATTATTTTATTTCGTGCTTGAGTTTTATAATTACGCTGTGTCCTTTGTGGCTTGTTTACGTCACGCCTTAGTCTGCCGTCTTACTCATCATTTATTTAATTTAAAAAACAAAGCTTTTTGCGGTGGCCCAAATCGGATTTGAACCCTAGCCACATGTGAATAATTATTTTAAATCGCGAAAAGTGTTGAGTAAATAAATGCAACGTATTATAAATACGTAAAACTTTTAGTTATTGTGCGTTTATAAGATGGGCCTTTTGACAAAGTGGAAGAATCAAACTGTGCTATTGTAAATGTACAGATTTTTCACGATCAATTTGTATATAACAACTTAATGTAAATTGGTAATTTAGAACATTTTAACGAAAACAGCGACTTCTTTCGGAATAAACTGTTTCTTCTCACCACGGAACCCTATTTTATAAGTAAACGTCTGAAATTGTGTCATTATATCGATAAAAACTGCATTTTAGTTTAAAAAATTCTAGTATAAATGCAAACGGACGAAAAGAAAAACGCAATAGACCACAAATTAACATAAATTTGAATAAAACAGAGAATTTCGTTGAAAAATGTTCTGTTTTAGTTTTAAAAATTCCAGTATAAATGCAAACGGACGAAAATAAAAACGCAATTGACCACAAATTAACATAATTTTGAATAAGAACGCTCAATTTTGTTGAAAAAATGTTCTGACACCGTCATTTCACTTAAAATTTTACAAAAACTGACATCATGTGACTTGAAATTATACAAAAACGACATTTTTATCCAAAAAGCGATAAAAAATACACCATCTCACATTATTTCACTTAAAAAATGATCACAATTCGTTTTATAAATCGTTTTGTAAAACGAAAATGGTGTAAAACCAGTTTTTAGAGTTATTTGTAAGCATAATTTTGCAAATGTTTTACACTTTCTTCTCTAACTTGTTGCAATTTTAGCAATATTTGAATAAAAAACAGCAATTTCTGCAGCAATTTTAGTAAGATTTGAATAAAAACACAATTTCGCTGAAAAAGTTCTAACCAAAAACGACAAAAACAATATTTTTATACAACTTTCATTGAAAAAATCTTCTACCACAAGCATTTCTACAAGCAAAATTCACGCACTTTCGCTGAAAAACGTTCTGTTCCACATCAGCTCACATAAATTTTCACAAATATCGACTGAAATTATACAAAATACGATATTTTTATTCAACACACGATGAAAATTGAACAAAAATCACGCAATCACACATCATATCACATAAATTTACACAAAAATCGACATCATGTCACATAAATTATACAAAAACTGACATCATGCCACTTGAAATTATACAAAAAACGATATTTTATTCAACACACGATGAAAATTGAACAAAAATCACGCAATTACACGCCATCCCACATAAAATTTTCACAAAAATCGACATCATGTTGCATAATTTTGCAAATGTTTTACACTTTTTATAAAATGCATTGCTCAAAATTAAAAGAAATAGCAATTTCGTTAAAAATTTGCAAATGTTTTACACTTTTTTATAAAATGTATCGCTCAAAATTAAAAGAAATCACAATTTTTTAAATTATATCACGCCATTATGAAATCGTAGATTGATTTTTTGAAATTTTACACTTTGTAGCGGTAAAATAACTTCAAATACTAATATTTTAGCTTTAGATTTTGTAATTATTTCAGATTCGTGAAAAACAAAAGCAGAGTAGAAATAAAGAAACACAAACACTTTGTAATAAACAAATATATTGTTCTTATTTCGTATAATACTTAATAATATAAATATAAATGTACAGCAGAATGGCTTATTTTCTAAAAATTCTCTAGCAATTTACAAAACTGTAGTTTGAGGTGCACATTTTAAATTAAAAAGGCTGCAAGTAATAAAATCAGAATTTCATTGTGTCATTTTAAAGTTTAAGATGCACCCAATCTAGAATTCCCTTCGTTTTTGGTGTTGATGACATCTGCCTTAGAGGCGTTTTTCTAACGGCCCTTTTTTGGAGGCGTTTCCTTATCGGCGTTCTTCTGACTGAACCTTTTTGATGTGGACTTGGATGAGTAGCTGGTGTTTTTAATTTATATTCTAAATCGGACTCGCAGTTATCAGTTTCCATTTCGGTTTTTCCTATAGTACCAGTCAGGGTTGGCTTCTTTTGCTGTTTAGGTTTAGCTAGCAGCACATTAGCAACGTTAAGGTCTTTGATGTAATCAGCAAACTGTAGGCGTCCGGGTGGATTAATAGTTTTTCGAGGCCGCAGAGTGTCGTGAATTAAATGGACTATGTTAGACGCCGGTAAAATTTCACCCTTTATAGTAACGGTACCCTTGTGATCCCAGCTCACATCGCTTGAGGTACTCAAAATGCGTAGGAAAACTTCAGCTTTTTTCTTAAAAGTTTTGGGAAGTGTAGATAAAATAACGGCATTTGATAGGCTGTCACTGGTTGTTTCAATAGGTAGTTTGATTGGCTGCCTCGCCTGGTTTGTGAAATGAAGGAATCGTTGTATCACTTGATTGTACTGGATCCATTTATCGTGATCAGTTAATTTGGACTTTAAAACTTTTTGCATTTCGTCATCAAGCTGTGATAATATATTTTTCTCCGCATCATCGCCAGACTTAAGACGTTGGACAAATTCCGGCGATACAATCAACATCTTCCGCTCTTTGTCCATTTTAGTCGAAAAGGAGCTCAATCGTTTGTTCTGGTAGAGCCGTCGTGAATAAACTAGCTTAAAATCAAGACTTTCATAATAAATATATAAAAAAAATATGACAGGTACGGGAATCGAACCCGCATTCTCTCTCGAGATCAGAACTTAAATCTGACGCCTTAACCATTCGGCCAACCTGCCTCCCTATATAAACGAGCACTCTCTGCATAATTAAGAAAACATCTAGTTTAAAAGCCTTCTACATGCAATTTCATACAATATTTCATATAAATTAAGCCATGTACAAATTTCTAAATCGGTTTTGATATATATTTTATCGAAAGACTTGACCCTCAGCTGCCGTTTTATTATTTGTCGTGATGCGTCATCGATGAATTTTACAAGTGCCAACTTGTCTGCGATGTGACGCACGCAGTGTTTCCATACCTTTTTATTTTAAAATTTTATAAAACCAGAGGTCCAAACTGCTGCCGCATCAGGTAACAGAGTACAATGGTTTAAAACGTGTTAGTGCGGCATCAGTCGGGCCTCTGTTTTTATAGAATTTTAAAATAAAAAGGGATGGAGACATTGCGTACGTCACACAGCAGACAGGTTGGCTCTTGTAAAATTCATCGATGACGAATCACGACAAATAGTAATAAAACGGTAGCTGAGGGTCCAGTCTTTCGATAAAATATATATCAAAACCGATTTAGAAATTTGTACATGGCTTAATTTATATGAAATATTGTTTGAAATTGCAAATAGAAGGGTTTTAAACTAGATGTTTTCTTAATTATGCAGAGAGTGCTCGTTTATATAGGGAGGCAGGTTGGCCGAATGGTTAAGGCGTCAGATTTAAGCTCTGATCTCGAGAGAGAATACGGGTTCGATTCCCGTATCTGTCATATTTTTTTTATATATTTATTATGAAAGTCTTGATTTTAAGCTAGTTTATTCACGACGGCTCTACTAGAACAAACGACTGAGCTCCTTTTCGACTAAAATGGACAAAGAGCGGAAGATGTTGATTGTATCGCCGGAATTTGTCCAACGTCTTAAGTCTGGCGATGATGCGGAGAAAAATATATTATCACAGCTTGATGACGAAATGCAAAAAGTTTTAAATTCTTAATTATGCAGAGAGTGGTTGTTTATATAGGGAGGCAGGTTGGCCGAATGGTTAAGGCGTCAGATTTAAGCTCTGATCTCGAGAGAGAATACGGGTTCGATTCCCGTGCCTGTCATATTTTTTATATATTTATTATGAAAGTCTTGATTTTAAGGTAGTTTATTCACGACGGCTCTACCAGAACAAACGATTGAGCTCCTTTTCGACTAAAATGGACCAAGAGCGGAAGATGTTAATTGTATCGCCGGAATTTGTCCAACGTCTTAAGTCTGGCGATGATGCGGAGAAAAATATATTATCACAGCTTGATGACGAAATGCAAAAAGTTTTAAAGTCCAAATTAACTGATCACGATAAATGGATCCAGTACAATCAGGTTTTACAACGATTCCTTCATTTCACAAACCAGGCGCGGCAGCCAATCAAAATACCTATTGAAACAACCAGTGACAGCCAAACGCCTCTAAGGCAGATGTCATCATCACCAAAAAACGAAGGGAATTCTAGATTGGGTGCATCTTAAACTTAAAAATTACACACTGAAATTTTGATTTTATTTATTACTTGCAGTCTTTTTAATTTGAAATGTCGTGCACCTCAAACTACAGTTTTGTAAATTGCTAGCTAATTTTTAGAAATAAGACATTCTGCTGTACATTTATATTTATATTATTAAGTATTATACGAAATAAGAACAATATATTTGTTTATTACAAAGTGTTTGTGCTTTTTATTTCTACTCTGCTTTGTTTTTTCTCGAATCTGCAATAATTACAAAGTCTAAAGCTAAAATATTAGTATTTGCAGTTATTTTTCAGTTAAGTTACAAAGTGTAAATTTTCAAAAAATCAATCTACGATTTCATAATGGCTTAATATAATTTAGAAAATTGTGATTTCTTTTAATTTGTGCGATACATTTTATAAAAAAGTGTAAAACATTTGCAAATTTTTCAACGAAATTGCTATTTCTTTTAATTTTGAGCGTTGCATTTTATAAAAAGTGTAAAACATTTGCAAAATTATCCATAGTTTATGTAACATGATGTCGATTTTTGTGAAAATTTATGTGGGGTGGCTTGTAATTGTGCGATTTTTGTTCAATTTTCATCGTGTGTTGAATAAAATATCGTTTTTTGTATAATTTCAAGTGATATGATGTCAGTTTTTGTATAATTTATGTGACATGTTGTCGATTTTTGTGTAAATTTATGTGATATGATGTGGAACAGAACGTTTTTCAGCGAAAGTGCATGAATTTTGCTTCTAGAAATGCTTGTGGTAGAAGATTTTTTCAATGAAAGTTGTATAAAAATATTGTTTTTGTCGTTTTTGGTTAGGACTTTTTCAGCGAAATTGTGTTTTTATTCAAATCTTACTAAAATTGCTGCAGAAATTGTTGATTTTTATTCAAATCTTACTAAAATTGCAACAAGTTAGAGAAAAAAGTGTAAACATTTGCAAAATTATGCATAGTTTATGTAACATGATGTCGATTTTCGTCGTGTATTGAGTAAAAATGTCGTTTTTGTATAATTTCAAGTGACATGATGGCAGTTTTTGTATAATTTATGTGACCTGATGTCGATTTTTGTGAAAATTTATGTGAGATGCTGTATGATTGTGTGATTTTATTCAAATTTTTGTTACTTTGGGGTCAACACATACGTCTTTTCGCAATTTTTGCGTGTTTCTATTCAAATTTATTTTCATTTTGTCGTCAAGACAGACGTATTTTCGTAAAGTTTTACTATTTTTCAATGAAAGTTGTATAAAAATATTGTTTTTTTGTCGTTTTTGCAGAATTTAATGTGACAAGATGCCGATTTTTATAAATTTTCATGGGAGATGCTGTCGATTTTCTAAAATTTTAAACGAAATGCTTTGGAAATTGCATGTTTTTATTCAAATATTAGTAATTGAAGCTATTTTTCACATACAAAGTATCGGAAATTCATATAAATTGAACTACGATTTCATAATTGTGTGATGTACTTTAAAAAATTACTGTTTATTTGTTAAACGTTTGCAAAATTATGCATAGAAATAGCTCTTAAAACTTTTTTTTACATAATTTTTCGGTACTATAAAGTCGGGTGACGCAGATTCATATAAATTGTGCGATACATTTTACCAGAATTGTTTTATCTGCAGCCGATATTAAAAAAAGCTATTTTAAATAAGCCGGAATGCCAATTTTGAAAAGTTATTTCCAAGGGTGGGAACCGAATGGACTATCAGTGTGCGAAAAATGTTTGAGTTAATTGCAGGCCATTAGCGTAGCATATATAAGCCCACTCGTCGAAAAGATGTCTCACACTTCCGGACTCCTTTCGTTGATAAATATCCAACCTTAAGATAGTAAATAATTACTTCAAAATGGATCATGGAGGTTTTTGGACTGAAAATTTGTATGTATACCAACATTTTATCTTTTGTACTCACAACAACAAATTGTGTGTTTGAAACTATATTTTATGTATGTTTTTTTTTACTTTTCGACAGGCCTGAAGCCTTGCTAAGGGAATTGACTTATCTACACTCAATATTGAGTAGACTCGATAAGCCTACAATCTACGCCCGGAGAGACGATGGCCGTATTTATGGTACCTATAGGTACAGCCCCACCAATATACGCGCTTTTATAACAGATTACTTGGACGAGTACGACTGGGAATTCACCCCTAGTGTGGAAGCCATCAACATCATCCTTCGGGAATACCCGCCCCAGAACGATGTTACTCCGTTTGTAGTTAATTCCTGCAAACGGCGTAACAACATTGACAACTGTCCGTTACATACTAAAATAAGAATTGTACAATAAATAAATAAAAGTTTTAAATTATTTTAATAAGCTTTATTTTTATTAAAGACGTTGATAAACTTATTGTTTAAAATAGCGTGGTTCAAATTTTAAACCATGTGGTGTCGTTTACAAGAAATAACCGTCAAGCTGCTTTTTCTACCACCTCCACTATTGCAAAGGCGATTTTGCGTGGGGCCGAAATCTTACCCTGGGGCTATATATATATATATTTTAACTTGCTTGCAAATGATTTACAGTCGTTGCTAATATTGTTGTTCATCAAGCATCAAGCCCTTTTAAAATATGCATGTGTCAGACGCTCGATCTCAATGTTACGAGTTTAACTATTGTGATACAGTAATTGATCTCACCACACCCGCATCTACGGTTATGGTAACACCGAATGCCCGAGGCCAGTATTACGGTGATGACGACACGCTGAATCTTAAACCACCAAGTGTATCAACCATCTGTAGTTTTTTTAACAGCAGCCACGATTCAGATGATATGGGGAATCAACCCAACGCCTCGCTATTGGGGCCCCCTGATCTGTCGACGCATACGTTATCTCCAGGGTTGCAGGGTGTTTCCATTGATGATGCACCCCATATTCCGGCATCAATTTCACCAAACAACGTTACATCTCAACCACTGGTTCAGCAGCCAGAATATGAACTCGAAGGTGTAGAAAGACCCGATGTCCCATATTCTTGGTACACACCGAACCTTTACGAAGACCTGACGGATTCTGCATATTTTTCCAACCATCTGAATTCGCGGAATTTTTTAGATTCAGATCCTGCTGACGAGGTTAATCGCTCATCCTCTTTGGAAGAGGAAGTACGAAGTGTTTCGCCAACATTGGTTTGGGATGAGTTACCCGAAGGGGTGCTGGCGTTGGTGGACTACATTGAAGCATTTTACGTGTAACGAAATTGTATGTTTTTATTCAAACCTTGCTAAAATTATCCTAGTTAGAGTCGTGTAGTTTGAAAATTATTAACATATCATGTCGATGGCTGTCCACACCAAAACCTAATACTTTATTTTACCTGTTATGATTTCGATTCGTATGACAATGCAAGGTGGTTCCACACAGTTAACACTGCAGCTAAGTCCTCAGACCCTCAATACGAGGATACACAGCTAAAACCCTGACATTTACATTGATTTTTATTAAATAAAAGTCTGGGGTGAGATACGTGATTATTTTATGTTTAATTTTAACCCGAGAAAATAAGGCATTCATCTGTACATTTATTTTTATATTATTAAGTATTACACGAAATAAGAACAATATATTTGTTTATTACAAAGTGCTTGTGTTTTTTTATTTCTACTCTGTCGTTGTTTTTCAGGAATCTGCAATAATTACAAAATCTAAAAGCTAAAATATTAGTATTTGAAGTCAATTTACAGATACATAGGGACGATACAGATACAAAAATGGCAAAATTTTATATACACCAAACAGCGCTTTCATAAGTGTGATGTAATTTAAAATAAACACATACAAAGAAACTTTCATGACTGTGTGATGTAATTTAAAATAAACACATACAAAGAAAGAGACCCTCGATTTTACGGTATTGGTATAAGAAATAAAGTATTGTCTATTTATTTTAAAAGCGAAGTCATTTTTTGTATAATTTATGTGACACGCTATTGATTTTTGTAAAAATTTAAGGGCGTTGGTATCTAATTGCGTGATTTTTGCTCAAAATGTGTTAATTTATGGTCATCACATACATATTTTTGAAAAATGTTACAGCCTACCCCTCAAGCCTGTACAGCCCCTGTATTGCTATTAAGGCTGCACTGTAAATCGATGTTTGACTTGTGTAATTATACTGGCAGAATATTTTTTCAGTAGCGTTTCAATGTATGAGCGGTATGTGTGTGTATTGTACCTCATTTTTATCGGTTAATGATCCAGCATCTTGTTTAACAATTTTAGCAGTCATGTATAACATGATCTGACTTAAACGACATAACCGCACATGAGGCATTTTTCATACTTAATAAACCATTTGAATAATTCAGCCCTTTTTATTTTAATTCTAGCAAAATAATTTGAATATAACGTTTTTTCACCTAATGGCTTATATGTCAATGAAATGTATCACAAATCATGTGCCGCGTAATTTAATTGGAAGCTGATGTAGATAGATAGCCACGACCTGTTGGGGCAAAGTATATCGCCAAAGAATTAATTCCGTTCGATACATAGTTCTTGTAATGATTTAAATATTTGATGCAGTAATTATAAAGCTCAAGTGTGAAATAAAAAATGAAATTTTGCTTCTAGATTCAGTCATCGCTGCCCTTCAAAACCTACACATTTCTCACGCTATGAACAATAGCGTTTTGACGTCAGATTGTGGAAAGTATACTAGTCGCATCTCGGTGCAATCTTCACAAAAATTTTAAGCCGATCCGAGGCCATATTCATTAAAACTGCGTTACCCGCTCATGGCCCGCTTTCCGTGACGAATTGCTGCTACATGCTTTGACAAGCGTTTTTACACCAACATCGGTTAAAATTAAAAAGCAGCTGAATAATGCAACTCGTTTATTTCAATTCTATTATAAAAAATCTATTTGCAGATTCATAAAATAATCGAACGTTAAAAGGCTATTTGCAGATTCATAAAATAATCGAACGTTAAAAGGCTATTTGCTCACTAGTCATTAAGTGCTTTTTCGCTTGAATAATTACCCGAATACAGTTAGAAATTTTCGTGGGCTTTCATAAATAATTTAAAATGGCTATATAAAATGAAGTAATTATAGCGGATTCGCTGCTTTATTCGCGGATTTCGCTGTTTTAATTATAAAAATAAAGTAATTATTTCATATAGCTTTTCAAATTATGCGCGGTTGAATGGAAATTAACCACTGAGGGAATGGAAATTAACCAGAAACTGGGGACAACGACTATATTGCAAATTATAAAATTATTATTAGTAGCAAAGCTGTTGCATATATAATTTTTTTAAAAATTGTGTCTGCCTGTAAACACAATATGTTAAACATTCTCCATTCTCATAATATAAATTTTTGAAAAATAGTTTGTTTCAACTCGAACGGTGTGACGGCACAGCTGCGAAATGGCATCTTGTTCATTTCCCATATTTCCAAGTCGCCTCCATAGCACAACGGTAAGGTGCTAAGACTGTTAACCAGAAAACTAGGGTTCGATTCCCACTCGGGTCCGCCGCAAATAGATTTTTTAAATTTAAATATTTCCACGAGTGAATGCAAGAGAGAGAGAGAGAGAGAGCGATATAGATCTATCAGTTTGAATTTCAAATATTTTCCACGAAAATTAAAAACAACCGCCGTGAGAAGTGCGCGCGCACCAAGATGGCCGACACACCGCGAAATTCAAATTCAAATAATGGAACTTAGAAAAAAAATCGGAAAAAAAAATTCAAATTTCAAATATTCCCGCCAGAAATCCAAGATGGCCGCCGAAGTCCGACGCGTAATTCCAGAAGCAAATTAAAAAATCTAATGCGTAATTTAATCGGAAGCTAATGCGTAATTTAATCAGTAGCACATATGTAAATTACATATCAAACTTCATATGTGATTAATTAGATCAAACCGCGAAATTAGTTGGGTCAATCCGCGAAATTAATTGGTAGGTGTCGCCCACTTCGCGGATTTAATTAGGTCAATTAATTTGATTGCTCCAGTTTTGGTGTCGCCCTACTACTTAGCTGTAAACTAATAGAATATCTAGCATCTAGGCAATACTTGGATGCATAAGCTATTTTACTCATTTATTCATTGTGCGTAGACACAAATAGTTTTTCTAGCCTCAGCAAGTCTAAAATATAGAAAAAAAATAGAGGAACAGTCATTCAAAGAAAGAGGAAAACGAATATGAAAATATTATAAGGATGAAAAAAGAAAAAATATGCACTTATTGAGAGATATAAATTAGCAAACCCAAAAGTAAAATAAAACAGAAACGAATGTTACAGTAGGATTTGTATGATCACTTACAATTATTTGACAGGCAGTTGTAAAAAATTATTCACAAGTAGTACAAAAGTTA
>OW679194.1:66841712-66873986 GCA_940337035.1 Agriotes lineatus | reverse complement strand
AATTAAAATTTTACCATCTCATTCTTTTAATTAGAAACTGTCAGGCACTAACTAAGAATAGTGAAATTACGACAGAAAAAAGCCTATCATGGCGATGATGGGCGTTTTCTCCCTATCACTGTTACGGCAACACCGACAAAGTACTTGCGCTTAAAAAACAGTGACAAAGCAGGCAGAAATACGAATTCAAGGCGAACGCATGTCCTGGCAGACTTTTAGAAGCACAGTTAATTAAGTGGTGTACAACTGGAGTGAGGAACTAATCTAACTTGGAAAAACCTGGGATGTACATCACCCAAGTAGTAAAAAGCCAAATCTGTTATTTTAGAAAATGTAGCACCAAATCGGTCCATCACTGCCAATGCAAACTATTAACATATACAGAGCTTAATTTTTTGACAAGAGAAAACTATTTATATCTTTTTTGAGTTAAATATATTGTTCTGGCTCCACGTTGTGGCGCCGATTTTATGTTATAATTGACTAAGTATATTATAATGGTCTTTATGTATGAAAATGTTTTTATGTTATAACAATAATAATTATTTTAGCTATTACATTTGACTTTGACTATACTTTAGTTTATTTTCAACTTTTTTAAAATAAGTACCTCATTTGCCCTTTTATAATTATGAATTATCAATATTATTAAATCTCTAGCTCAAGTAGAAAACATTTTACTCTTAACTGAAACACAGGTCGGATTCGCTCATAATCTAGACTGCTTCTATTCCTCAAATTTGATTCTTTTATTTCATGACAACTTGTACGTCTGTCACGTGTTACTTCAAATTATGCAAGTGCAAAATAAATTACAAATACCTTCTCGTTACATTAATTGCCATTCAACAATATCAAATAGTAAGTACTCCCCTCTTTAAAGTTACCTCACTTCACTCTTTCTATATATTTTTTCAGTTTTTACTTAAATACCTGTATTCTGTCACCTGTTCATGTACCTCGATACTCTAAATTACCAAGCCAAACGCATCCAGCAATCTCACAGAGATCTCCCAACGTCCAAACAAATCATAATACGAACTCCACCAAACACCTGGAAACGCAAAGACCCCGGCCAAACACGATAAGGCACCTACCAACTTTCTCCAGCAGAAGTGTCAGCAGCAAACGCCATCCACGTCTTACTACCAAAATCCTCAAGCCACCGACGATCTAGTATCACGAACCTCGACTAGATGCAAGTTAGAGGTGTCACTTCAATGACAAGCTTGTCGTATTAGAACTCCTTTAGATGAAAACCTCCTATCCACCCCATAAAACGCTCACTCTACTAAAAATCTCGATGTAAACCACTTCCAGTAAAACCATTCCCTGTTCCAATTCATGTGATGTAAGGTAATTTGACAATAAACTCAGTTCGGCATCCCATTACAGAAATTTGCTTTTGTAGATTATAACTGTATTACTTAGGTATTCTCACCACATCCATTTTCTTCATCCTTATCGTCTTCACATGTTTTAATCTTTTAAAATTTACATTTTATTTTCTCCACGCCAATTTAAGTTTAATTTACAACCCTTTTATATTCCAAACAACTTATAACTTTTATAAAGAGTTTATTTTAGTAATCTTAGCCGCTTACAAATATATTATATTACATGTTTTCGTACCAAATTATTTTTACATACTCCTAAATATTGTTATCACCTTAGTGATATAGTTTGGCATCTATTTTTCAAGTCCAACACTCTATAGGCCCTTTATTATATTTATCTAACACCCACTATGTTGATTGATAATTCTCGAATAAGTATTTGCCATTAATCCTCCACCTCATTTCAGATAATAATTAATGTATGTTAGAATATTACTGTTTCTTATATAGCATCATTCAATTGAATTTTAAATTCTATTTCACATCTTTACCAAATACATTTTAATAATTTCGATATCCTTCCCATACTTAAATTCATTTTTGTTATTTAATACTATATTCTTCTTTACCTTTTTAATCTGATACTAATGATGAAATGCTGCAATTTTCGAATGCAACGTCGATGTTTCAAAAACAATTAAATCTCTACCGCTTGTGGATAAATCTGCGACGAAAATTTATGACAAAATGCAGCAATTTATGAAAATATTTAAAAAGCTCAAATTACCAAACCCTCAACGACTTGTCTCGTTTGATAAAGGTGGTATTATCTGTATGGTTTTTTAAAAAAAATTTTCGATAACCTAGTTTCATTTTATGACCCCCTCCCCCATTCCCACTAGCTAGTCGAGGAATCTTTAAGCTCGTTGCCTGTCATAATCGGGTATCCCTCTGTAAAAAAATTGTTCTTCAGTCATTCGTTTTAATTTTATTAATGGTTAATGTCGTAATTTAATGTAATGATTATCATTACAATAATTAATTCAATGGATTTCCTCTTTTGAATTTTTTTAAATAACACAATTGCCCCTGGTAACTTATTTTCTCCCATTTTGCGTACATAGCCGTACCATACCAATTGACATATAGCCATATTTTCGGGTATTGTTCCTTTTACACCTACATGTTCCTTTATCGTCGTGTTAGGCATACGGTCACTTCGCGATATTCTTTCTGATTAATGCGTCATATCTACGGTTTCGAATTTCTTTTTATCTACTTCCCTCAATCCCCACGCTTCTGCATCATGGGAGGTATACTCTTTACAACGGTATTATAGATGTTAACGTGTCTCATCTTAGATATTTGGTTGCTCCACCAGATACTATGATATTCTCCCCTGTTTTATTCTATAATCACCCCGAGATAGTTATATTCTTCACAACTTGATATCTGTTCTCCATTTTTTAAGTTCTATATTGCTGCTTGTTTTGCCAATAGCTAAATATATAGTTTTTGTTACGTTGATCTTCATTCCTCACTGTTGGTATTCTTCTTGTAACTTTTTAAATATATACACCAGATCTTCTGTGTATTGGTCTACTATCACTGGATCCGAAAACTATAAGGGTTATCTGTCAATATTGTTTACTTGAATTTCCATGTCGCTACACTTTCTTCTCCATGTTCTTGATCTCTTAGACCTTTATTACTCTAAAATTATTTTGAAAAGGGTTTACCCACTCCCACTTTTCATATGGATTCTTGCTCTTACTATTCTTATATTGAATTCCTGCCACAATTTAGTGTTGAGTACGGTATCTGCATTTTCTTGAGGCAAAGTATGTTATGCAACCATGGGCGACGAGCTCTAGAGCTGTTTTGTTCCTTTCCTTCGTTTTTACTATACTTTTCCTACACCGTATCCCGTAACACTACCATGTGATTTGCTACACGTAGCTATATTACATCTCTAGTTTTCGATATATATATGTGCTACTGGAATATAATTCAAATGCGGCGGCAACCACAGTGGCATACTACATTGTGTAAGAAAACTCCAAGCGTTACTTATCATTAAGGTATTTTTTTCGTTTTCTTTTTATATAGGCTGAGTTTAAACCAAAAAACTGAACATAAAATTATTGCAAGTAATTTAGAACTATGAAAATCTTACAAATTAATCGAATAATCTTTGACGTTCCCCTTCTAAAACTCCCTCCAGCATTTGCAATACATCTAAAAGGTATTTGAGGTGCAAAATTATAGCACATCAGCTGATTATTTAAAATGTTACATAACTGCTATAACAGTTTTGAAAGACAACAATAAATTATTCAAATCCTATTAGTGCAAGCTTCGCTCACTTAGTCTTTTTCTTCGAGTAGAGTTCTAAGACTTTTTAAACCGAGATATGAAATACGTATTGAGATGATTTGTGTGTATATAAATGAGTTTCAATTAAATAAATTAAGTTTATTATCAAAATTACCTTCCACATATCCTTACTCAAATATTTCTCTTAAACGTTAGATTGAATAACTTTAAAAAAATTAGAAATCATTAAATTTGCAAATGTTTAGCATTCTGTATAGCATTAATACCAAGATCCACCATTTTACACTTGAAAGGTAGTTCACGAAAATTATAATATTTTTGTAACGTTTCCCTTCATTCAATTGTTGTCTGTTGCTTTCAGCAGCCGCCAGAATTTCAGCATTTTTTGTATAAAATCGTTAATATCTCCAAAACAGTTGACGTTAGACCCATACAACTTTATATAAAAATGATGAGTATTTCAATGTAAAACTTTCAAACTACCCAAATATAGAGCATTCTATTTAAAAAATATATATAAGTTTGATTGGCCACACTTTTTTGAGCCACCCTGTATAATCAAAACTATTTTAGTAATGTGCACCATCTTCGTACTTATAACTTTTATATACACACCCCCACATTGTTGCCGGACCCTGTATACTTTTTGGTTTATTAAATTGCCCGGTGTCAATTATGTTTTGTTAATTATTTTTACACTAGCCCAGTACTTATTTGTTTTAAACATGTGAAATTTAATTGAGATTGGGACACCCATTTGTATGATTGAAATACAACTCTTTTTGTTCACATTCAAACCTTCTGGTAAGGTAGATGTTTTAATGCGAATCAGGTAGTCTCAAGTACTTAATTATTATGAATTATATGATTTGCTTTATTTGTCATTAATATTGCCTGTCAAGATGATTGTCAACCGCTTTGCAACATATCATATAGTTCAAAGGTTCAAACCTTTTTTAAAGATCTCGGTTACTTTGAAGGGCTCCTGATACGTAAGGGGCGAATCCTACCGGTCCACAGCAATTCTACCAGTTGTCTGCATTAAATCGAGGATGCTGCACTTTCAAACAAGTATTGTTTACGGTTTAATTGGCAAACATTTGACAATTTATGCCCTTATACAAATTATTTTCTGGAGCATTGTAAAAATGCGTGTATTTCATCTCATTTTGGACACTACAATCTTTTTATCATAAAAATACAAATTTGGTAAAGAGCCCAGTTACACGATTTTCCTAGCAACTGCATATAATCTAGGTTTCCAAATATAAATTTGACATCCAAAAAATCTAAACTAATCGATTACATACCACAAACCCAACTTTTCCTTACTACTAACATCACAATTTTAGCATAGTCCTAAACTATTTGCCACTTTTGAATTTAAACGTAGCACTTCTTAAAATAGTTTGTAAATTTACATATTTATGTTAATTTTTCCACACTGGAACTCCAAATCTCAAAACTGCAATTATGTGCATGTCCGTTATGTTAGTTATTAGAATACTATATTTATACCACCTAAGTTATAATCTAAGCACCACAACTTGAAATGTCGGAAGTGTTGACTCTAATATTTTATGCTAAGAGTCACCACTGCTGTCATCTTCTCACATCGAGTTGCTATCTTGCATAATCATCATAATATCAACTGTCTAATTACTTTAGACATAATCCCTCTTTCTTAAACGCAGTAGGCTTTATTAATGTTCCTTTAGGTCGCATAGTGACTTCTATAGGGCTTTGCTGCTTCGTAAAACTACCGACCATGTTATTAGAACGAACAGAAAACAAAGTGGCTCCATGGCCACTTTCGAATGAAAGGAAACTTTGTGACAATTTAGTCCCATTTAAAAAAAAGTTCCTAGTGTTATCTTTATTTATTAATTATAAGCCAAATAACATAACGTTAACACAAATGTAGTATTGAAACAGTAAATACCGATAAGGTTGGCTATCGCAATCTTTCAATACAAAAATCAAATCTATATCAGTTACTAACGCACGGAAGAACCATCGTATCGCAGTACAAACATATTTTAATATAAAATAAATAGATTAAATATTTAAAATTTGTAATAATATTTCAGCTGATACTACTTTTTAACGGTATTTAATTTGAAGTTCTGACCGTTCTGCCTCATTAATAAAAATACGACAGTATCTTTACTGTTAATTAATCAATCATAGATTTATAAGGTATTGTTCTAGCGTTATGACGACGCTATCAATGCGATTTTGGTAGATTGTAATTAACTTCAACATAAACATCATAATAATAGCGCCAGTAAAAGTGTAAAATTTGGGTTATCTTCAAGGATGAACACGAACAATAAACAAGCGCCCATTGTTCTAATTTTATTGCAGGTTTATTAGAATCAAATGTTATGGACAATAAATTGCTAATGCGATGTTTACAGCATAGCACGAGGACGATCTAAGCGAATTGTTTTGAAAATATACATATATAATTAAACACGATTAAAAGTTATGGCTCACTAATGATTAAAAATAGACTCGAAATCCCAGGAAGCATTAAATAGGGCACATAAGACAAAGCCTTCTCCAAACCAACCAGCTTTGATCGCAAAATTATAAGGGAAGAATTTTAATTAGCGCTATGCGCACCGTGCAAACTGTAAGGGGAAATAAAGTAAATAAATTCCAGGAGACGTCATAAAATCTACTCGTCTGACATGATCGTATTAGTTCAGCATGGCAGCACAATTTCTATAAATATCTCGGTAATAGTTTAGCGCAATTTGCTGCGTGTCTGAATGCCAGCTTTGAGCTCCTTAGCCGAAGACTGGCAGCTTTGTGAGAAAGAGGGATTTTTCTGCACCGAATTGCTCGAGCTGACCTTTCGCTCACTCGGAGTCGCTCGCCGCCGTTGTCAATTAATCTTATCGCGATTGAAATGTAATTGAAACCTATTGTGCTGCAGGTCGGAGATAACCCGCGATAGAGTTAGCAGGTCTTTAACTCAGTGACATTTCCATTCCTGCTGCTACCGACCTGCATGCGCTCGGCTTCGGTTTTAGAGGAAAACGGTACAACAGACAGCGTCAAACGGGCAGCAGCAAAAAAAATAGTTTGGAACAAACATTTCAGATTTAGAAATGGATATGTATTTTTAAAAAAGCCAGGATGAGATTTGATAAGAATGAGGAGAGCTGACAACCTCATTAAAAAACTTGGTTTGAACTAGTCCCGGTTGATAGTATTTTAGCTGTTGCTTATACTCACGTAGAGAGAAACAATACGTAGTGGATATCAACACCAATTTAATAAAATGGAAGTACAGAAAAAGATACTGTGCCAATTCAAACTGGCGCGCTAACAGTGAATCCCGAACATCTTGTTAACGCTCGGTGGAGGACCATGAAAAAAATACATCTGAATTCTTGTTCAGATGGTGTTCATATTTTGTTTCTACCACATTGCGTAAGCTGAAGGAGTTACGACCCCCCGACTCGTTTGTCGAATGGTTTAGAATTCTCAATTTTTCGGATGCCCCAACTAGCCGCCATTATGTCTTCGAGGGTGAATTATTGTTAACAAACTGCGCTAGCGGCTTCTTTGTGGTCATTCTTGCGTTGTCGAGAAACTTACAGCCTCAACACTTTCCTTGCGGTAGTAGCCCCTTCGGAAAGGCTAGTGCTTGCGTCAATTAAACGAGTTCAGACAGCTATGAATGAAACGGCAAAGTATAAAATACACAAGCTATAACAGGCTTAATACCCAGAAATCCAGCTCTACGAAGGGTTGGAGGTCAGCAAGGCGTTTTAACAAAGATGCTGCATAGTTCCCAAGTTATTTAAAATTTTACTGAATAAAGTGCTCAGAGATGGAGATGGAGATCAAAATAAATGAAGACCTTCTATCCTCCCTACTATTTGCTGAAGATCGACATTATGTCTCATATATGTTGAAGAAACTTGACGAGGCGTATAAGAAATGAGAACTATAAATACGGGAAAAGACTATAGGAGGAATCGGTAGAGATCTAGTGATACAAGATAAAACTGTGGTATACTGCTATCAATATTTAGGGGATCTAATATCGAATAAAGGTGGAAGTGACGAGCAAGTCAAACACGGGATAGGGAACAGTACCAGCAAAATTGCAGCACTGCAATTTTATGGCGCAGAGATGTGGGAAACACTGAGAAAACATATAAATTAAAGACGATGGATATGAAATTGTCCAGACGGAGCTATGGGGTGCCGAAAAGGAGCTATGGGGTGCCGAAAATGCAGAACACGAGAAGGAAAGGTATTGGATTTCGAATGGAAATTAATATGTCATAGATACAATTGATGGCAAAAGATGTTGGTTAGAACCACATAAAATAGATGGATGCAGAAAGAAGCCTTCACAATATATGGTATTAAGAGGAAAATTTAAAGTATCTTGAAATGATGGGATTATACAGGCTATGGATAGTAATAATCTACGCGAAGGCGTTTAACAAAACAGGCGTCGGTAGAACGGGGAAAACGCCGAACGATGTAACCCCACTCGCATATATCGGTCAGACGGGCATCTGGCTTGCTTTGCCTGAATTGTTGGTTTTAATGTTTACATACAGGGTGTTTACAAAATACGTTCGGATATTTTACCCATTTATAGATCTCATCAATACAAACAAAAAAGTACTAAAAAACATGGGTCCGGAAATGCTTTGTTTCTGAGATACAGAGTGTTAAAGTTTCCGGGCGCCCCTAGAATAAATAATTTAAATCTAAGTATGCCAAAACATGGTCACTAATAGCACCAGTAAACCTTCAAAGTTTTACTAAAATCGGCTAAGGGGTTTTCATATATTGAAGCATTTTAGTTTTTGTCTTAACAGGTTCAGAGATGTGCAAAAATATGGGCTTTAATTTTTTTCTTGAAAACGAAGCGAGATGAAAAAATCTCAGAAGACAGAGAAGTTGCTTTTTAGTTGTTTTATTAAAAAAATATAAAAATTGCAAAATATCTCGTAGGCGTTATTTTTTTGTGAAAAAACCTAATCGATATGCCCCTTGAGCACGCCCCTGGAATTACTACATCAACTGTAATAGGTCCAAAAGATACCTCATAAAGTTATAAAGAAACTGTAAAAATTTCATTAAAATCGCTCGAAGCGTTTTTAGATAACATAAAAAACAAGATTTTGAAAAAATTGTGTCTCGGAAACGAAGCGTTTCTGAACCCATGTTTATTAGGACATTTTTGTTTGTATTGATGAGATCTATAAAAGGGTAAAATATCCGAACAAATTTTTCAACATCCTGTATATACGTCTACATACTGATTAGTATAGTATAAAGTACGCGAATACGGCCTGCTCTAGTACGTGGATCGCTCGATTGTGTGTGTAGCGTTCGATATTGATCAACGGTGGTTACCGAGAATTTGAATTCAGTTGCCGGCGGGCTAAACCCGAGGTCGCACGTTTATAGGCAACTCATAGTGTAAAATCGCGTGCGGCAGCGCAGTAAATATAATTTACTGCATATAGTGTTTGTGTGTAGTAAGCCGTGTTTGCACTTCTAGGAAACACCATTTTAATATATATAAAGGAAGTGCACAATTGCGAAGCCGCCAAGAAGTTTCCTGACGTCCCGATTGTTCCGTAACGTCATCCGCTAGAAAAACTACAGCCAGAAACTAAGTGATTTCCCGCCGTATTCGTGGGAAAGTTCTATAGAATGATTCATTAAAGAGGTGACGTGATCCAGTCTAAGTTACGTAGCGTTTCCCAGGTCTCGAGCTTAAAGTAACCTGATACAGGACATGTTTGCAGTTTGAGCGATAATCGTCCGCTTGAGGCTGATTTCGCGACTGTAAAGAAATGTGCTTGATAGAAAAATAAATACGTAAGCGATTTTCAAAGCCGATTCTCCTTGTGTCCAATTGAGAAGCTGGGCTTACAGTAGTTTTACCGTCTTTTTTCGACTGTAACTTGAGGTATATCTTTGTGTTGTTTATCGTCTTGTTCTCTAAAAGGCAACTAGAATATGTGTTATACTATTTTGTGTTGGCTCTAATAATAACGGAGATTTTCATTGAAAAGGGGATACCCTGAACAAGAAGAAATGAAATTATGTCGCTACTTTTAAATATTTTTTTAACGAACACTAAGATTACATCGGCATCAATTATGGTTCCTTTTAATCTGGACTCACAGGAAATAAATAGTAAGTGGTAGATGTTGAAAATAAGTTATCAACAATAACTTTTCCATTTTGCAAAGCAAGATATACAATTGAGAAGAGTTGCTGCAATTATTATCTAATAAACTTCAATGTGCTTCGGGTAATATAGATACCGAGTGATTTTTTTAATAACTCAATTGCAACAAGCCCTGGGTAGCCTGAATCAGTTGGCAGTGCTGAAGTGTATTGACAGTCTATGTCAAATTCGAGATTTGCAGGTTAAGGTTTGCGTCATCTGTGTCAAATAACAAACAAACCCTTTGAATTTGACATCGACTGACAATGCACTTCAGTACTGCCAACTGATTCAGGCTATCCAGGGCATGCTGCAATTGAGTTTTTAAAAAATCACTCCATATTATTTTGCGATATTGCGGTTGGTCACCAAGCCAAATTCTCAAGACGAGCCTGCTAATTTATTGCGACGTAAAAGGAATCAGGAATTAATAATCTTCTTCCTCGCCGGCCTAATCCCTGTGTTTGAACATCGGGCTGAAACGAATAAATTTCCGCAGCGACATTTTATGAAAAGCGAAACCTGATCTCGCCTCAAAAAAGCAGCCGTCGTACCTTGAACTCGTTATCTTATAGGCTAATAAATTAATCTTAATAACCATTATTAGTTCGAAATGACCCTACCAACACCGTATATTAAATTAATACAGCCAGCTCTGGGTTTGCTTTATAATATTACGCGAGCTTATCCCGCTGCTGCACTGGAAACTCGTTCCTAAAAAGCCCAGGAATGCCATGTAGTTTTATTAACTTCGCTTTATTACCGGTTGTGAATAGGAAATTACGGCATGGGTTTAAGTATTTGCTGATTGCTGCCTTCTCCAATTAAATTTGTCTAAATTGTATAAACACTGTTCGTAGTATGTACTACATTATATTATTTACTACACAATTTTTATTAAGGTTAAGATTGATATTACGTTTTCAAGGCAAAACTGTAAATGATATTCTTGTTTCTTCAGTTCTCACTTCTCTTTTCCCATGCTTTAGTTGAATGTTCTTCCAATACGTTATTTTCCCGCTTCACTCTAATTATAGCTTCCTAAGGTGGTTTCATCCCTTAGCCAGCTAAACCACAATAAGTAATATCGTTAGATAATATTTATATCATATGATTCAGCAGACTGTCAGGCCATCTCCTAGTTAAATATGTACGTATACAGTGTATCTAAGGTAAGATGTAAGAATGCACAGCATGGAGACCTAGTAAAACTAGAGATCTTATATACAGGGACTCTAGTAAAACGAGTGTGGAGCATACTCTACATACTTTTAAGAACTAGTAAAAATTATACTATAGGAACATGAACCGCATTAGTTTGTTTTTTGCCTCAACGAGTATGGCTTACTACACAGGGCTGTCCAATTTTTGCGGCCCGCGGATCGATAAATACTATATTCTCAAAAAACATGAATCTGGAATATACATTATAAATCATTGAAAACAATATAAAATAGGTACATAGGACAACGGTACAAAAATATATCATTAGTAAAAAAAATTCACTTTATCTGGCAACATTGTATTAGAAAACATTCCCATCTTTGATGAAAGGCTTGTCTTGTCCGTTGTCTCAGTCTGGCAGTTGCCACCAACGCGAATGGTGCTGTAGTGATCAGACACCTGTTTTAAATTGTTTTTTAATAGTGGTTAGTTGTTAATCGTTGTTAATTAATGATGACTTGGACAGTTTTTACGTATCAACAAATGTCATTTTATCTAGCTACTGATCTCTATACCTAAATTTACATTAACTGTTGGTATCTCAAGAACTGAAAGGAATTAATCTAAAGTGAAAACGAATTTTTTTGTTTAGAATCACCTCTAGAACACATGGTTACCTCAGGAAACACCCTGTATATCTCTTTTATATTTCAATGCTTTTTGTAATGTAACCTAAGCTTCTTGAATAAATAAAATTCGTAATCAAATATACACGTTTTATATTTATTACAAATAACTCACAAATTCGCATACGACACATTTTATGATGCGGCCCTCATAACCTTCAATTTTTTTACAGTGGCTCTTGCGCCCCTTGAAGTTGGAGAGCCCTGGCTTACTATAAACAAAGTACTACTATCGTCATTCAAAATAAAAACAAAATTAATATAAAAATTCTTCTCAGACAATTTCATGTAAAGGTTAACACACCTCCAACTAGCTCAACGGGGCGGTGGTAAAAATGGCGGCAGTCGAAGGAGGAAAGGAGTTACCCTCTGCTAAACAGTTGATTAATCGGAGAACAATTTATTATAGTTATTATTTGGTACAGATTAACTTAAAACTAGAGAATATATACATATAACCCAGAAAAAGAAGATGGCGGATTGGCGTCCGTCGTCAGTTGCTGTGGGGTTTCTCCGGAGGTGGCGGCTGAAGGGTGTAGCGTCCTAAGAGTGGCGAGGGCTGCAGGAGCGGGCGCTTATCTTCTTCTCGGGGACGGCGGATGAAGTGGCTCGGCGCTCTGGGAACGCGTAGGCGGCAGGCGCGGGCGTTGTTCGTCCTCTCGGGGGCGGCGGCTGAAGTGGCTCGACGTCCTAGGGATGCGTAGACAGTAGGTGCGGGCGATGATCGTCCTCTTGGGGGCGGCGGCTGACGTGGCTCGACGTCCTGGAAACGCGTAGGCGGCAGGCGCGGGCGTTGTTCGTCCTCTCGGGGGCGGCGGCTGAAGTGGCTCGACGTCCTAGGGAGGCGTAGACAGTAGGTGCGGGCGATGATCGTCCTCTTGGGGGCGGCGGCTGAAGTGGCTCGACGTCCTGGAAACGCGTAGGCGGCGGGTGCCAACGATGACTGTCCTCTCGGGGGCGGCGGCTGAAGTGGCTCAGCGTCCGGCTGGTGGAATCTTTCGGAGGCGGTAGCTGAAGGGCGCGGCGTCCTAGAAGAGGCGGGGGCGGCAGGAACGGGCGCTTGTCTTCTTTTCGGGGGCGGCGGCGGAAGTGGCTCGACGTCCGGCTGGTGAGATCCTTCGAAGGCGGCGGCTGAAGGGCGCAGCGTCCTAGAAGCGGCTGGGGCTGCAGGAGCGGGCGTTGTTCGTCCTCTCGGGGGCGGCGGCTGAAGTGGCTCGACGTCCAAGTTCCTCGAAGACGGCAGGCGGCTGAGTCCAGCGGAGACGGCGGTGCTAAGTCCAACGAAGGTGATATGCTCTAAGTCCAGCATGGGCGAGAGCTCCGTGAACGGCAGAGTCCAGAAGGGGCAGCTTTCCTGAATCGCCAGAGTCCAAATAGGCAGCTAGTCTGGGAGTAGCAGAGTCCAGAGAGGCGGCTAGTCCGTGAGCGGCAGTCCAAGCTAGGAAGCTTCCTTCGAGGTTGGCTGGAACTCCTGGAGGTGGCTGTTGATCCTTGGATGGCTGCTTGTTCGACCCGCCGAGGCAGAGTGATTTCCTAAGGCCAGGGTGTCTCTATTTAAAGGGCCTGAACCCCGGGGTAGCTGCCTCCCTCGATGCTTATTGGCCCGTGGCGTGAAGACAGATTTCTGGGGGCATTCATTTAGGCAATTGTGCAAGGCGTCATGCTAATTTCCCGGCGCGTCTAATTAGCGGTTTGATTTTAGCTGCATCGTCTTGCCGGACAAAAAACTTAAATTTTGATACCCAACACGGCCTGATTGGGATAAATATAACTCGCCGCTTAATTACTCCGCGGCGACTGTGTAATTTCCAAACGTATTTCCCTCCGCGGCCTGCTCATTCGCCAGATTCTGGGCTGGGCTGCCGTCCGTCGGCTTCCTTGTAAATATTGCGCAACCTTCGATTCCCAACACTTAGAGTTCAATTATTTGTACAGCCTTAATTAAAATAGATATTGCTATTTCTGAATATTCACTATTTTACCCTTGGCGCTTTTAAGGCTGATTTTGGCGATTGAAATGCGTGCGGCCGTTAGGGCGATTGGGCTTCGGCCTTTTCAAACCTTCATTATGCCGGCCAGTTAATTTATGGCCCCTGGTGATCGGTGTTTTGTACCTCCGTCGTCGTGGACCTGTTGACCATGCTTGCCTTCCCGAGTTCCGTGAATTATGTAGCTTAAGCTTTTGTTTCCCTGCTCTATGGGATTTTTTGAGTAGTTTGTTCTGACGTTTTTGAAGGAGTCAACTGCTTGAGTTTTTAATGGACTTGTTTTATTACTTCCGTCCGCGCGCAAAGAGGAAACCCGGCTTTGTCCGGTTAAGGGCATCTTCAGCTTTGTTACACTGGATACGGCGACTGCAGGGGCTCGAGAAATTTGTCATCTGTGCTTGTTATTTTAGAAATTATCAGCTCGCGTCAAACGGACTTCCGAACTCCCGTTTAACGGCGGTCGCTTGTCATAGAAAGGCGAGGCCCGAGAACGTTCGTTTCTTTAAGCTTTAGGGGCAATTTATGGCCCCCTCATAATTTTAACATCGATGCGAGTGTTTATGTGCCGGCTTAATTTTTAAATTCCGGCTGACGATCGTATCAATCCCCCCTTTCTCCGATGTTCTCGAGCCGCGCCTAGTTAAATGGCTAGGCCAGGGGAAGGGCGTAGTTGGTCGGCGTGTAGTCTGGAGGTCGTAGCTGCCACTCCCCAGGTCGGTGTAGCTCCTTGCCAAACCGTGCGTACGCTGGGGGTATTCGTAGCTCTGCTTCTTCCGATTGCGAAGTGCTGGGGCTCTGGGATGGTCTGTGGCGGGGATCCCTTGTTGGACTTCTCATCGTGGGCGGGCGCGTTGCCCTGGTGTGCTGATGAATGTCGTGTGGCGGTGGCAGCCGGCTGATGACGTCCCATGAGCGGTTTTGGAGTTTTTCTCCTACTACTGGCATCTCGGCGTTCTCTGCTGGTTTTCCCAATCCTGTGGCCGAAAGGGTTTCCGGTGCTGATGTTTCAGCAACGTGGGCTGGTTTGTGGGCGACTTCCACTGGTTGATTCGCGACGGTGGCGACCTGGCATTCGGAGGCGGAAACTGCGAGCTTCTTTTCCACCTTCTGAGGCTCCTGTTCCTGGTCGGACTGGGGCTGAGGTGGGTGTTGCTCTAGTTGTGGCTCCTTCTTCTTCTTCTCGGGTTGGCGGGGCGGAGGCCGTTTAGGTAGCTCGTAGTTTGTACCGAGCCGGTGCTCGATGAACCCTTTGGTTAGCCTTTTCTCCTTGTGCTCGACGATAGTTCCTTGCTTTTCCTTCGGGAAACGATAGGGCGGACTCTGTATCTCGGGGAGGTCTTTCGTAACTTTGTAAAGTCGACCTTCCCATTCCGGAAGGAAATGGTTCGTAGGTTTATCGGGTTTTAAGCTTGCGGTGGAGAAACGTTGGCTGGGGCTGGAATCGAGGCAGTAGGTGGTGGCTCTCTGGTGTCTGCCGTGATGCAGGCAGCGGCGCGTAAAATCCCAAGTAACCCCTTGTTCCATTAGCCATGGTAGCCCGAGGATGAGATCCTCTCTTAGATCCTCCGCCACGACGCACTTAAGAGGGTACTTTTCTTGCCCTAAGTGGAGCTGTACCCGGGTTTCTCCTAGTAGTGCCATCGTGGCGTTTTTTTGGGCCATTTTGGCCGTGGGGTAGGGATGGGGTTGAAGATGCTTCGTCTGCACCCAGTCTGCATGAATAAAATTGTGGGTGGCGGCGGAATCCACCAGTGCGCAGGCCTCCTGCTGTTGTGGCCCTATCCTCACCGCGATGCGAGGAAGGGCATGACTAGTGGTGGTGCTTAATAGGTAACATTGGCTCGGGCCGCAGGCGAGGTTTCGCTGTTCAGGCGTCCGAGCCTCTCTTCGTTTCCCGACGGGCCGGCTTGGGGGCGAGGCGCTGAGGTGTCCTCTGGTGATGGAGCCAGGCGAGGTGGGGCAAGGTTACGTGCTGGGCCCGCGCCGCGTTGCTGGGGGCAGTCCCTGTTATAATGACGCCCTGGGCAGAAATGGCAGCGGGGCAGGCTGGGCTCTGGATATCCCCGAGTTCGGATCTCGCGAACCGGGGGCGGCGCTTGGTCCTCCAAGTCCTTTTCGACGGCTGACACCTTGTCCAATAGGTCGTCCACGGTGATTGGCGGAGCGAGCCTTAAGTAGGGGCGCAGAGCTGGTTTCAGTAGCTCCACCATTATCGGAATCATGGATGCTGGGGACTGCTGGATTTCCAAACGTCGAACCAACTGCAGCTTCCGCAGTAGGAAGATCTCGGCGTTTTCACGTCCTCCCTGCTTCTGGCCGTATAGCTGCGTGGTGAGCGAGGCTCGGATCTCTGGACTGTCGAATCTTCGCTTGAATCTGTCCACAAACTCTGTCCAGGTTAAGGGTAGCGAGGCGTACGGCCGCCACCACTGGCTTGCTTTTCCTTGTAGGGCGTTAGTTGCTACCTTGAGCAACTCAGCGGCTGAGCATTCGCTCTGCGCGCGGTACCGGGCGCACTCGTCCAGGAAGTCTTGTGGGTGGTCCAAATCTTCCCCTTTGAAGGTGGGCGGCGTATCTACTTTCTTTGGTGCTGACAGCTTGCTGATCAGTGCCTGGAATTGTTCTTCTGAGAAAGTGAGGTGACTTGTTGTCATGTTTGGTTGTTGTGCTGGGCGCCACTGGGTGTTGTTGTCCACTCCCAGAAGTGGTTCTGCTGTTTGCCTCGTGTTTGTTGCGGCGGCGGAGGCGGCCAGACTCGCCTCTTGGTGTGCCATCAGGGGTAGCATCTCGGCTGCCTGAAGCAGAGTGTTGTTGGGCGGTGGCGTCCTCTGTCCGCATTGGAACAGCGGCTCGCTGTTACAAAGCTCGGTGCTCTCCATACTCGCGCTTGGCTGCGCTCCGTGAGGCGGATCCTCACTGTTTCGACTCGGGGTTTCCTCCGTGTTCCTCTTCGTTCTCGACTTCACCATTGTGGGCGTGACTTCCCTCTGGTCCCTTCCAAAGGCTGGCCTCACGTTCCGGGCGTCAATTAACACACCTCCAACTAGCTCAACGGGGCGGTGGTAAAAATGGCGGCAGTCGAAGGAGGAAAGGAGGAGTTACCCTCTGCTAAACAGTTGATTAATCGGAGAACAATTTATTATAGTTATTATTTGGTACAGATTAACTTAAAACTAGAGAATATATACATATAACCCAGAAAAAGAAGATGGCGGATTGGCGTCCGTCGTCAGTTGCTGTGGGGTTTCTCCGGAGGTGGCGGCTGAAGGGTGTAGCGTCCTAAGAGCGGCGAGGGCTGCAGGAGCGGGCGCTTATCTTCTTCTCGGGGACGGCGGATGAAGTGGCTCGGCGCTCTGGGAACGCGTAGGCGGCAGGCGCGGGCGTTGTTCGTCCTCTCGGGGGCGGCGGCTGAAGTGGCTCGACGTCCTAGGGATGCGTAGACAGTAGGTGCGGGCGATGATCGTCCTCTTGGGGGCGGCGGCTGACGTGGCTCGACGTCCTGGAAACGCGTAGGCGGCAGGCGCGGGCGTTGTTCGTCCTCTCGGGGGCGGCGGCTGAAGTGGCTCGACGTCCTAGGGAGGCGTAGACAGTAGGTGCGGGCGATGATCGTCCTCTTGGGGGCGGCGGCTGAAGTGGCTCGACGTCCTGGAAACGCGTAGGCGGCGGGTGCCAACGATGACTGTCCTCTCGGGGGCGGCGGCTGAAGTGGCTCAGCGTCCGGCTGGTGGAATCTTTCGGAGGCGGTAGCTGAAGGGCGCGGCGTCCTAGAAGAGGCGGGGGCGGCAGGAACGGGCGCTTGTCTTCTTTTCGGGGGCGGCGGCGGAAGTGGCTCGACGTCCGGCTGGTGAGATCCTTCGAAGGCGGCGGCTGAAGGGCGCAGCGTCCTAGAAGCGGCTGGGGCTGCAGGAGCGGGCGTTGTTCGTCCTCTCGGGGGCGGCGGCTGAAGTGGCTCGACGTCCAAGTTCCTCGAAGACGGCAGGCGGCTGAGTCCAGCGGAGACGGCGGTGCTAAGTCCAACGAAGGTGATATGCTCTAAGTCCAGCATGGGCGAGAGCTCCGTGAACGGCAGAGTCCAGAAGGGGCAGCTTTCCTGAATCGCCAGAGTCCAAATAGGCAGCTAGTCTGGGAGTAGCAGAGTCCAGAGAGGCGGCTAGTCCGTGAGCGGCAGTCCAAGCTAGGAAGCTTCCTTCGAGGTTGGCTGGAACTCCTGGAGGTGGCTGTTGATCCTTGGATGGCTGCTTGTTCGACCCGCCGAGGCAGAGTGATTTCCTAAGGCCAGGGTGTCTCTATTTAAAGGGCCTGAACCCCGGGGTAGCTGCCTCCCTCGATGCTTATTGGCCCGTGGCGTGAAGACAGATTTCTGGGGGCATTCATTTAGGCAATTGTGCAAGGCGTCATGCTAATTTCCCGGCGCGTCTAATTAGCGGTTTGATTTTAGCTGCATCGTCTTGCCGGACAAAAAACTTAAATTTTGATACCCAACACGGCCTGATTGGGATAAATATAACTCGCCGCTTAATTACTCCGCGGCGACTGTGTAATTTCCAAACGTATTTCCCTCCGCGGCCTGCTCATTCGCCAGATTCTGGGCTGGGCTGCCGTCCGTCGGCTTCCTTGTAAATATTGCGCAACCTTCGATTCCCAACACTTAGAGTTCAATTATTTGTACAGCCTTAATTAAAATAGATATTGCTATTTCTGAATATTCACTATTTTACCCTTGGCGCTTTTAAGGCTGATTTTGGCGATTGAAATGCGTGCGGCCGTTAGGGCGATTGGGCTTCGGCCTTTTCAAACCTTCATTATGCCGGCCAGTTAATTTATGGCCCCTGGTGATCGGTGTTTTGTACCTCCGTCGTCGTGGACCTGTTGACCATGCTTGCCTTCCCGAGTTCCGTGAATTATGTAGCTTAAGCTTTTGTTTCCCTGCTCTATGGGATTTTTTGAGTAGTTTGTTCTGACGTTTTTGAAGGAGTCAACTGCTTGAGTTTTTAATGGACTTGTTTTATTACTTCCGTCCGCGCGCAAAGAGGAAACCCGGCTTTGTCCGGTTAAGGGCATCTTCAGCTTTGTTACACTGGATACGGCGACTGCAGGGGCTCGAGAAATTTGTCATCTGTGCTTGTTATTTTAGAAATTATCAGCTCGCGTCAAACGGACTTCCGAACTCCCGTTTAACGGCGGTCGCTTGTCATAGAAAGGCGAGGCCCGAGAACGTTCGTTTCTTTAAGCTTTAGGGGCAATTTATGGCCCCCTCATAATTTTAACATCGATGCGAGTGTTTATGTGCCGGCTTAATTTTTAAATTCCGGCTGACGATCGTATCAAGGTAAGAAAGATGACTGTGATATATCAATTATCTTAACCAGCAGCGGCTAGCTACAAGGAGGCAAGCAGCCATGGCTCTACCTACTGTAACAAAGAAAACACTTTTTTGTATTTATTTTTCATCATTCTTCTCATTTTAAAGCGTAAATACAACAAGACCAATTTTTAGTTCATGAACATCAACTGTATGGTAAGAACGGCTTGCTTTCACGGGCGCATTTGTACCAGATCGGAGCGGCTTCTTAACCTTTCGATAGTTTATGGACATCAGCGGGTGGAGAGTGACACGAAGTCGGTCAAAAGATAAGGATATTTTAAAATTCAATGAGAGCCATCACAGCGAAGGTTTAACCATCCATCAACCTCAGCCTGACCTCACCACTGCCATAACACTCGCGTATCGAGTTTCTGATGATAATTTTGGCATCTACGCCCACTTCGTCAAGTTCAGATGAAGAAACACCGCGCCGCATTCGCGAAGCATATGAAAACGGTCGGTGTGCAATTCCCCCAGAAAAGAAGTTGCACGTTGCGATTTTCGCAATACAATTACGGTATGATATATTTTATTATACGTACTCATAGGTAATTTACTAGTTAATTGTCGCACATCTTGAGATAACATTTATTATTAGCATGTAGAGATTTGTAAATTGTTTCGCGGATGCTAACTTATTTTTGACCGTCCCTATGCGAAATATTTAATTCTCGGATATCAAAATCTGTCTCCCCCTCACAGGGGTTGAAATGCATTTTACTTTCGGTGGTTGGATCTAACATCAAAATTCTCCACGAGCAGCCACTGATCTTAACTAGTGCTAGGGGGGATGCTGAAAATTCTGTAAGAATAGGGTTAGATGAAATTTCTTATTAAAATATCGGCCAGCACTGAACTCAGCATTCAATTGAAGGTGATGGAGGAGAGCATTGCTGTCGGTTCTCTCTTTCACCAAAACTATGTTTTACTTGGTAGTACATATTTGTATAATCACATATCACATCATCCTGTTAGATGTATTTATTGACGGTACAAGGTGTTGCTTTTGTACATGCAAGATAATTACAAGGAGTAGCGTAACAACAAGAAAAGTGGCATCCTTGCTGCCAAGAGCGTAACAGCAACAAACCGAGCGTCCTTAAGCCGGCCTTGTCCCTCATATCAGCTTTTATAAAGCTCCCAGGAACCGTTTGTTCGGAATAATAGCTCTGAAAACGAAGCTTCTGTTACCACGGACGTTCCCCAGCTCGGCTTCACGAGTGTGTGCACTACGTGATTGATAGAAAGCTAATGTGTGGCCAAACAAACAAGTGCGCGCACTCCTTTCTCTCGACAAACATCTTCTCGGCGTCGGCCCAACGATCTCGACAGGCTCAATCGGGAACGTTTTAATTAAAAGTACGCGGCCTAATGAAATTTCAGGCAACTATTAGTTTTTGACACGAGGTCCTGGAGGGTCAAGTGGAAACTAATGGCCGGATTTGCATTCCTTGCAGTGGAACCGATTGAAACAGGTCGATATTGAGTCGTTGCGTATGGATCGAGCGCCGTTTTATTATCAGCATCAAGAAGATGTCTTAATACCCGTTTTCATAATTAGCATTGCAAATGCGCGCTATTTTATGTCCAATTGTCAATTACACAGATAATTTCGTCGAGGTAAATGAACCAATTTATACCTCTCCTAATGAAGTTTGCTGCGCTGCAGCCTTCCCGGAATTTGTGAGCACCTGCATGTAATAATGCGCCTTGAAATTGGCTGCAGTACACGAACCCAGCTGATATCGGAAGCATTAAGCGCGCAAAGCGTCGCGAATTAATTACGGGTTTATGGTTTACTTGTTTGTGCTCAAAGTTTATTTTCGCGGCTACATTGCAGCGCCGTTAGCCGGGTTGGATTCTTTACTGTATGCAAGAAATTGCACTAACTGTCATCTATCGCACTAAATTGGAACTACTTTTGTAAGGCTGGTCTGCAACAGCAACGGCCGCAGCAGCTCCTAGAATTTAAAGTTAATCGGGCAAAGTGGTGAAATGCAAAACGTTGTAACTTGTTAATATTTCAACTTAACTCTCATAAAAAAGCGTCATAATCAGAAGTAAACCGATACTTATGGGCGCCAAATTCAACAACTTGCCGTGAGACGCTCCGCTAAACCATGCGGAGTAGTCGAGCTGCGACGGAACACAAAGAGAGAATACATAAATTCCCTAGAAAGAAAACAGTGGCTAGTATCAAACATCAAAAATATATTTACAACGACCTCCATGCACTGAAAGACATTAATAACACCAAGTTCCTGAATGTGAAATCAAATCAGGATTCAAGTTGTTAAGATATAAATTATTGCCACAAAATCACAATTGAACTGAGCTCCAGCAGGCGCTCAATAAAAACTGTTCAGATGATATAATCACACACTGCATTGCACGACGACGTCTCTTGAACGGATGTTAATGAAATGTCCTGTTTACTATTTACTAGAGAAAACGAAAAAAGGAAAAGAAGAAGGCCTTCGTTTGCAGGCTGCCAACATGTTTTACTTCCGAAATCACATCTTTGGAGTAACCAGATGGGTACAGCAATTCACTGAACCAGTAAGTCCAAATCTGTCTCATATTGGCAATTTCTTCTGGAGAAAATGGCTAAACAAGCGGAACCAAAACGAACACCCTGAACAAAAAAATGCCCCGAAGAAACACGTCTCCTAGCTTCGAAAGTAAAACAAGGACACCCGAAATTTCCGAAAGCTGCGTACGGAGAGTTTTCCAAAAAAAAGAAGCGCCAATAAAAAATAAAAAGTCACTAAATGATATTGAGGCAACTTGTACTCCACAGCGTTTTAAGTTTGCCGGATTTTCAGTAAAGTCGGACGAAAAGCGAAACGACACGTTCGGACCGTAAAGTGCCTCAAAGCAAGTTTCCAACCACAATTTTACGCACTGACACGCATCGACATGCACAAAAGAAGCTTTGAAGAATTGCAAAAATTATAAAACCCCATAGTCTAGAAATTCCAAAACAATTTTTACATGCATATCATACCATACCATATGATTACAACTATTGTAAATTATTTGTAAGAAATCAGTATCTTGCGGGCAAATAACAACTTACACGCCTTCTATAATTTTTAAAAGGTATGGGTGTGCTAGTCTTATCTTGTCTTTCTGATTTCAGTAATACAATACGTTGACGCTTAGTCTGGTTTAGAGTCTATTTTTTCCAATTCTTTAATATGAGTAGGCTGGCCCAGTTTATTAGTTCTAGCATTTTCAGTACATAATTTTATTTCAGACAAATATATCGTCGCCGACTAGATTTGTTATAATTTAATTAAAACATTGCATTTTACTCAATATCGACAGGTAAATAAATGTAAATCGATAAACTATGCCATCGTCAGTCTATTTAGAATTAACATCAGTGTTATCAAAGACAACTACTTTAAAGTATTGCATTACATTTTCCATTATATCGCACATCTAAAAAGTTACAGCACACTATTACTTTAATATTTTACGTTATTCTTTTGAACTATTTAAATTGTGTTTCCAAGAAGCCGCGTGTCGCTGTTGGGTAAGCGCCAGGCTTGCATTAAGCAAGTTCTCGGTTCGAATCCCGCGGGGGTTGGAATTTTTCCATAGCCTAGACGATTGGTGAGACCATTCACAGTTGGGCACCAAATTAACTTGCTCTACTCAGAACCCCATACCTAAGAGATAGAGTAACAAGGTCAACAGATGACCAAAACACACCTCACACAATGGTTGCTGTGCAAGCAGCAAAGGCACGCTCCAACTTTGTATCCCGAATCCGGGGCAAGTTGAGCATTGTACCGCCAGATGAGAGCGCATAAAGCACCACCACAAGGTAAATGAGGTTACATAATACATATGTATATACATACAAATTGTGTTTCTACAGAACGGTGTTCAGCGGACAAAGTTGTTATTATTATAGAGGATTTTATTTTCAACCCGTATTCATTAAACACAATTCTTATTGGCAAGAAATATATGTTTATGTACTGAGTGAGCACTACTACCGACGTGGATTTAGATCCGACTTGATTTGCCACCAAGTTGATTTTCCACCGACTTTGAATTTTGTGACAAATATTTGAAATGCAACCGAACTGAAATACCATCGACTTGGTTACCACCGATGTAGATTTACATCCGACTGGAATTATCAACGACGTAACGATTTACTACCGACAGGAAACACATCCGACCGCATCCAACAACAACACATCTTACGTGAACGACCACGAATAATTTCATATTGTTCTCTAAGTAGGAGCATTACATTCGTTAGAGCGCAGATGATAACTTTTTATATCCCGCCCATTCACTGATTCCACTGTTACTGTTAAAAACCAGCTAGAGATCTCAATATACTAAATGCAGTTTGTACGGATGTTGTTAGCCAATGTACTGCGCGCGAATTGTAGCTTATGAGCAAATCGTATACTTATCGCTTAGGTAATTCGATATGTTACAAAGAACGTGGAGCGGTGGTATTTCCAGTTGGCGGTGTTTCATTGCAATAGCAAATTCTACAAATTTGTTTCAGTCAGTAGTAAATCTGTGTGGTGGTAATTCGTATAGGTGCTAGTCCGCTTCTCACACGTGAGTGGGGTTAAAAGTACGTTTGATATTTAAATGTATACGTAGGGGCAGTTATGCGAATCCTTTAAATAAAAAAGTCACTGTAAATTTACTGCCTGCTGACACTTCATATTATGCCTTTAATGTAATCAAAATTTTCTAAAGTTTTCTGTCGTATTCTATTAACATGTCCGTTTCTGAATCAGTTTCTCAAGAAACTGTTAAAATTACACTTTACGTTGATATTTCTACCAAAATAATTCTACAACAACTGAAATTGCTGAATATTATAAAAAATTTAGTGGAAGTTACGACTTGCTCGATTATATCGTATATCTACTCGAAGAAAATTAGTAGTTGATGCAAAAGATCTGTTGCAATAATAAAGAAAAATTTCAATTCTGCAGAGATCTTAGGAGCTGCAAAACTGCTATTTACCTCCAATCACTTTAAATTATTGAACTGCACCTATCAGAACTTCCATAACCACTTATGCTACTTTGCATTATCAATATATGGTAAAACTACTGGCTATCTGAGAGAAAGTAAACGAGTCAGGGTAATAGAAGAGATAATGCGCATAATAGACGCCAGATGCAAAAATTCCGTCAGAAGTTGTGCTGCATATCATACGATGTTTATTAGCGAGAGTCTTAAAGGTACGACCAAAAGTTCTAACGTATCGTATTGTGTCCTTAATGAAGTGATGTGTAGCAATTTCGCTGAGTAACAAAACGTAAATTGCAAATAGCAAATAATTCCCAAATTCCATTCCATCAAGTTCATAGTAACGCAAAGCACAGCAAGACTATAAAGTACTCACATTGGACTTTGGAGCATTCCCATTGCAATTCCTCCTCCACATCATATTAATCCGCAATGGCCATTCATGATCGGTACACTGATAGCTTCAGAAATTTTGGTCACATCTGTTTGGCCACGTATGGTGAAAATCTAATAGTTCCGAGATCGTTCACCCGCCTGCCGATTTGTTTGTAATTCGCTCGTCAGTGCTTTAAACTTTCGTTGTCAGAATTCTAAAGTACCTATTTGGCTTCCATTAAAGAAAAACGAGCCGCCCCGGCCAGCACTTCTAATATTTGCTTACGTTTGTGATTTTTTATCCCAGCAAGCTTGCCAATATTAGAATGTAAAGATTTTCAGAATTTTTGCTCATAAACAGGGCAGAAATCCAACCAGAATGTCGTCTCTTGCAGCCAAGTTCCAGTTCAGCTGCGATTACAAGACGATCTTCCGGTACGAGCTTAACAGGGCAAGACTAGTTTATGGAAGGTTCATTAGCCAAAACACAAAATAGACCCGAGATGCCCTGAGATCTTATCGCCGCATTGTCTACGAGCGTCAAATTAATGAAGTACGAAGCCTACAGTAGATTTTGCGGTTAATCGGGCCGAGTTGGCATTGTGCTAATGAATGGGTCCATAAATTTCAGCATTGGCACGGACAGGAGTGATTTTATTGTCGGCGAGCGGTGGGTGGAAATGCTGGATTTATCGCACACTTATGTAAACAATTGGATATCCGCATTAAATAATTTATCCAAATGAAAGTCTTGCCTTACGCAATATTTCACTGGTATCGGCAAGTGCACCTATTAATTTCGCACCATTAAGATAAGACGCGCTATAGAACCGGAGAAAGATCGTGGTGGAAATGCGACCCTCCGGAAGAAATGAAGCGGCAATTCAGCCATCTAACAGGAACAACTGCACTACACAAACACCTCACCATAAAAAGCGTCCCCATTCTTCTTACGGGAAAAACAAATAACAAATCACTACAGATGATTAAGCAACTGCGCATTTTCGACCGGGCAATTAATCATGGAGATATGCAGAATTTGATTGGAATGGCATTGCAAAGAGAGCAAGGTGCATAGAACAACTATTTTATGTGGGCGTTACAACATTTGGCTGACAGTTTTACCGTCTTGTGATTATCGAATTAATTTGCGCAGACAGAATGTGATGAGCGCATCAGCATCGTAAAAAATTCAGGATGGCTTTATCATGTTTTTCAGAGCCTTCTCAGTCGCGCGAGTTGAAAAATAAGCCAATTACGACTCAAAGTAGGAGGTGACAAATGCCTCAGTCTAATCTCAATATTTTTATTAGCATGATTGATTTTCTTTGCAGACTTCGAAGGAATCCATGCCAATGCAGGGGTGGATATGTTCACTAATGAACTTATGTAAATGTAACAGTTCGGTTTCAGAAGCAAACTTTGAAATTTCATCCAACATATACTATAGCAACTGCTGCTATGTTCATTAAAAATATGTAAATTAGATGGATGTTCATTGTCGATAGGATAGTTTAGTTGAGCAACTTACCAAATAAATATACAAATAGATGCGAATAAATCAAATTTTATGGGTTTTAGTACACAAAGGCAATGTCGACATAACAGATTTTCCAATGGAGAAATGCTCCACTTTCTACCAATAAAATTTAAGAATGACAATCAGTTTATATACGGAGACACGTCTTCATGTATAAAAATTATTCAAATTCTGCTGTGATCAATTTAAATCTGACCAAATAGTACAAAAACTAAAAACATATCCACTATGATCGAATACGTTTGTAAAATGTGATTAGAGAAACATATTTTTTTCTTTAGTTTACTTGGAACTGAATCTGTCAAGCGCTTGTTTTGTATAATAACACAGTTAGAGCTAGCGCGCACGGGCGATTTTCTAGCCGCACGGCTTTTTGACCGCAGCGGCGAGATTGCCGCTTCATAAAATTGGGTGAGCGCACGAGCGGCAGAATAACCGCTATTTGACAATGTCAGATTGACGTTTATGTGCAGATGAAAATTAATTTTGTGGAAAAAGCTGCATTATGTGCCTTATTATTGCGTCTGAAAAAGAAGCGAAGAAAGAAGACTGTTGAAAGGCCAATTTCACAAATTATATGATGACTTGTGTATGTACCCCCAAAAATGTTTTGGTTATTTTAGAATGAGCAAGAAATCATTTGACGAATTATTATACATGATACAGCCGCACATTACATACGAAAACACCAATATGCGGGTCTTTTCCCGACTTCGATAATTAATTTTTTCTTCAAACGGCAGTAAAATATGGCATTATACTGCTGGATTGATGATGCTAAACTGTCACTTTATTGCCAAGCGGCAGATAATATTATCTGCCGCTGACGAGCGGCAGATAAAGTTATTATCTGCCGCTGACGACTTTATCTGCCGCTCGTCAGCGGCAGATAAAGTTATTATCTGCCGCTCACAACTTTATCTTTATCTTTATCAAGTAATTTTCTTCGAATTTTGTTCACAAAATTGTAAATAATTTGTTATAAAAACGTTTGAAGAAAAAATACTATATGTTATTCGGAGCAAAAGTATCTTTACGTGGCTCGGCTGTACTTATCTGCCTCGCAAGCTCGGCAGATAACCCGTCCAGCCTCGCCACATAAAGTATAACTTTTGCTCCTAATAACATAATATACTATTTCGCTATCAAAATAGTCGAAATCAAGAGCCATTTTTAATAAAAACTAACAAGCTGACGAGAACAAAGCGGTTATTTGACAGTTCGTGCGCCCACGCTGTACTAATATGACTTGATCCATATCCGAAGGCGGCAACCGCGCCGCTTCGAAAATAGGACAGGTTGCGTTTTTAAAACCGCCGCGGTAAAACTGCCGCTAGTGCGCTCACATTCATTTAAACTAGCGTGTTCTATCCAGGCGGTTAAAAAACCGCGACGGCTGAGCGGCTGATAAAACGTCCGTGCGCGCGTGCTCTTATTCTGTTCCAAATTTTGTTATCGGGTGTTGCAATCTCCCTTTTTTATTTTGAGCACATCTACTCCTTGTTTCCGATACATCAAGATTAGCAGTAGCCTTAAGAAATACGGTTTGCTATAAAATTATATTCCGATTTCCTTCTTAAAATTTATCGCCGCAGTAAACGATCAATCGTTCGTTGGGAAATCTCCGCTACTTGTTCGATCCATTGACACTACCACATCCCCGCTAACACCCATAAAATTTGATTTACGTCCACCTACTTGCCTATTTATTGATTTGTTAGGTAGCTACTTCAAAGCAGCTCTCGTGTCACGTTGACAATAAACATAGATCCACATTTTTTAGTTGCAAACCAAACCGTCATTTCAGACTAGCGGAACTATTTATGAAATCAACTTGCACGATTTTTTTTTCATTTCAATACTGTAGTTGTAAAATCTACGGCTCCAATACCAATACCTTATGGAATCTGCTAAAACGAACATGTTTAGAAAAGTGTTATTAAAGAGAGAAAGAGAGAGAGAAATTTGCTCAGAAAGATCACAGAAAAACTAAAAATCTAAGCCAAGTAACCAGGGATACAATTAGGGAGAAATCTATTTAGAGAAGGTCTATGCCAGAAGAAGAAGAAGAAGAAGTGTGATCAGAGAAACCAAAGATCGTATATACAATATCGTTATTATGCCCACTATGTTGTACGTATGGATTCTCTTAACCAAAGGATGCAAGAAACTCGCAATATATGAGAAAGGATTCTTCTCAGGAGCATAGATGGTGGTATAAAGGAGGTGATCTGCGCATAAAAATGACGAACCAAGAACTAATGCAGTAGCAACGATTATGATGGTTTAGAGATATTTATAGACTGAGATGAGACTAACATATAGAAGCAAATATGAATACATATATGGGAAGGGAAGATTCTCAGGATGATAGATGGTGGAGGATGATCTGTGGAGAATAATGACAAACTCAGAATGCATGCAGTAGCACAAATGCAGCGGTTATGATGGTTTAACCATGTATACAGACTGAGATAGAAGAAACTCTGAATATATAGAAAGGACAATTACCAGGAAGATGATCTGTGGAGAAGAATCACGAACCAAAAACTAACTCAGTAACAAAAATGCAACGGTTATGATGGTTTAGACATATACATATATACAGACTTAGATGTAAAAAACAGATGGAAGAAACTCTGAATATATAGACACGGCGATTGCGAGGAGGATGATCTGTGGAGAAGAATGACGAACCAAGAACTTATGCAGCTACAAAAATGCATGTTTTGATCGCGTTTCAAGGGGCACATAATACGGCATAGAAAATTCGTAGTCTTTGGAAGACCCTCAAAGAGATGATCGGATGAACAAACAGACCTATAGACGAAGAATTGCAGAAATCAGTGCATATGGCACAGGACAGGAAAATTTGAGCTAGCACAATTTATAAATAAAGTAGATACCATTATGTCACCGTATGCTCTTGAAAGGTGAAGGGCGGCGAAGTAGGATACAGAGTCTGTAATGATTTTGAAATATGTCTAGTTTTTGTGGAAAATCTTCGATACTGTCGAGCACTGGGCAATCATAAACACACTTAAAACACAAAAGCGGACTACAAATATATAATGTGACCGTCACATAACGGCCATAGGTTAACAATGTGTTGCTAAGTTTATTATTAAGTCATAAATGCTCTAAACTCAATCATAATGAAGCTTCAGTAATTTTAGGTTAAAAAGGTAGGTAAACGGCGAAGAGTTAATTTTTTAGCACGAATAGTTGCTGTAGCATTCATAATCTTAATAATAAACTATTTTCAGAGTAGAGCTGGTTTTGACATAAAAAATAAATACTAAAATTATAAAAATTGTTAAAACAGGATAAACAAAAAAGCAACTATTCATAGTCAACATTTTCGTCAAATTAACGGTCAGTACCTAGAAATTTTTAAAATTCAAAATCCTTGTATATTGGTTACGAACGAGTTTTGGATATACGTTCAGACATTTTTGCTTTAAAATTACTTCAGCAACACACCCTTAAGCTATGGGCTTCATGTTGCAGGACATCCTGTATGATATACTTACATGTATAAATAACAACACAACATCAACTATCCAATTTCACAGAATCCAAGAAGAAGAAGGCAAGGAGCAAACTTTAAAATGATTTACATCTGCATTAGAAGACGTACTTATAAGCGGTCACTGGGAAAACAAAAGGCCTCAATAAATGGAAAACTACTTAACCATCGCAGATATACAGATTCATGCAGGAAATACACATGATTTACTGATCATGCTGACAGATCTAGAGAGAAGCCTCGAAAACTGGTCTACACATGAATATCTCCAAAACAAAGATTATGCGACTAATCCACAATCTAGAACACGTTATTAGCTACACTGGATCAGCAGATTATATTGTGAAAGAAAAAGAAATTTCGCTTGGGTTATACTTGGAAAACTAAGTTGTACATTGACAGGCGAGACTATTCCAATGTACATCCTAACTACGCTTTTCAATCAATGCATCCTACCTGTATTTAACGTACGGAGCACATCTATGGATTTGAATAAAACAAGCAGTTTACAAAATTAGAATAACACAAAGTGCTATGGAGAGCCAGACGCTCGGGGCAACACTTAGAGATCACAAAAGAAATAATTGGATTAGCGATATGGCAAAAGTAAAGGATGTAGGAGAATCAGTAGGAGAACTAAAATGGAGCTACTGGACATGTTATGACATACAACGAAGAGAGATGGTCAAATATGATTCTTAAATGGGACAATGCGCAGATAAAAGATACAGCGGAAAACACAATGAACAGACAACCTGAGAAAATCTTCTTTTTCTTCTTCCTCCTCTTGTGTTAGGCCAGTGTGTCTCTTTAATTCCACAACGTTGTGGTTCTATGAGCCCTCTTTGGTCATAAGCGGGGTAGCTGACTAGCCTTGTCTGTAGACAAGGGGCAAGAATTCCCTCGTTAGGGGTTAACGATTGCCACAGGTGTTAGCGGGGTAACTGGTGAGCGTAGGATACTTAAAATCCCTTTCGAATCGAAACCAGTGCGGTCGCTATTGTCGAGCAGAAGGGAAAAGATTTTTTTACAATCTACTCTAATAAACATTTAAGTAATAAGTAAATTTGTTGAGGATGTAATTAGCATGAAGGGGATCCCCGAATTATTGTGGATTATTTCGTTATTACGGTACCATGGGACGTAAGCTTACATACCAAGAATTTTCGATTAATATCTTTGCAGGATGCTGCTGTGAGATGCCGTTGTGTAACCCCATAGTTGAGTCCGTATGGGTTTTAGTATAGTTCTGTATAAAAATTATTTATCTACAGAGCTGTGATCTTCTTCCGACTACCGATGCACTTGTTTTATTTGAAGATGTAGCTGTTTCCGTTTAGTTTTTATGTGTGTGATCTAAGTGAGTTTTTGATCGACCTGCATCCCTATGTATATTTGCGAACAACCGTTAAGATTAGCAAAAGTTGCTTGTGCAGAATTTTTGCTGCGAAAAGTTATTTTCCACTTATAAAACCAATCTTGTAATGAGTGGATAATATTTTGTAAATGTTCTGGTGTTTCGTTGATTAACAGCATAGATATATCATTTGCGAACCTAGCGATTAGTGTTTTCTGCGGTTAGTAGTTCGGAGGTGTATACAGGGTGTATCTAAAAGGTAGGTCACAGTTTCGTGTGCGTGTAGTACGCGTAAAAATAACGCAAAAAGCCTATATCAACATATGTCCTCCACCAAATGATTAGCGAGATACAAGGTATTTTAATTTCAATTTTTAGCTCTGTTGTGATTTTTTCAGAGGAGGCTGGAGAAGAGTTAATGATATTTTCAAGGTAAGTATTCCTCACTAGGTACCTGTAATCATTACTCGAATTTTAATAAATATTCCAAATCAAAAACATTTTTATCTTTTAGAACTTTGATTTTTGGTTGTTGATACTTTTTAGTTATGGAAATCAGTTTGCTTTTTGCTAGCGCAATAGATTTATAAATCCCAATTTACAGGAATACTAATCCAATCAAAATTTTGCAAAAGTTTTTTTTATTACAAATTAAATGTACATTAAAAAGTACTTAAAGAAGGTTGATAAAAATTATGAAATATTGCAGGGGCGTATCAAATATTCTTGAAAAAGGGGGCACCTTGTTTGGTTTCTACACCACTGCAATGTCATATTGAAATAAGATTAATGGTCAAAGATGCCTAGTCTTAATTAATACTCAGAAAATTCATTAACTTTCCCAAAGCTTACGCAGAGAAAATCAATAAAAATTTAAAAATGAAAATTCAACACGGTTGCCGTTTGGTTAAAAACATATACGTTTTTTTCATTATTTTTATACGCATTGCACGTGACATGCCTATAAGAGACACCCTATATAGGTAAAATAGCGATCCCCTTACACTGCCATGCGGAACTCCAGACGTGATATTTGGGGGTAGTCTTTAATTGGAAGATCCATCTTGTCTCTAGGCTCTACATAATTTTGATGACGACGCGGTGGCTTTGTCGAATAGTATTTCCGAAATTCAAACTGATTGGACGGATTATCTGAGTAAGTCGATTGTTTCTTTGATTCTCTACAGTAAGTTTTTTTGGACATTAGTGGCAAGACGCTTATTGACATATGATGACAGTAGGGTGGGTGGTGTTCCAAACTTAGTAATGGTAATGATTTGAGCGTACTTTCATTGTGAAGGGAAGTAGCATAATCTCAAAATTCTGTAAATGGTAGTAAGTAGCACCACAA
>OW679194.1:66672425-66841612 GCA_940337035.1 Agriotes lineatus | reverse complement strand
AAACGTAAAAATTATACAAAAATATTACATTTCGGGAAATAATAGAAAACCTAAATAAATAATTAACACGTTTTATATTTTTTCAATTATAAATATTTAAAATTTTTACTTAAACAATTTAATTTTGAAATTAAGTCTTGGTATTTGAAATTTTGAAAAATATTCCGAAATTGACCAATTTAATTTTGTGGAAGTTAAAGGAAAAAACTTGTTTTCTGGTCTTGAGATTGTTCGGTTAGGCTAAAACTAACACACGATTAAAAAATCTCATTGAAATTTGTTTAACTTCGAAAAATAGCATTTTTTGAATTTTGACAATTTTAAAAAAACGCCATACTCTAATTAAGTAAAAATCGCTCTGCATACCTGATAGGGGCTAAATAGGTTTTCAGAAAAGTAGATATTATTGCAATAAAATGTTTTTTTTTATTATTATACTTTTACGGCCAAACTTTAAATAGGTTATGTAGATTTCTTTATCTAAACTTTAAATTGGCAGTTCTTCTAATATTTATTCTAACGCTCTGAGGAATAGTATTTCTCACCTATTTATGGTTCTTATTAATCAGGAACTAAATAGTTTACTTTATATATAAATCGTTTTTTTAGATATTTCGTTCCAATCTTCTACATTCAACATTAATCTAACTTTATTAACCAGCTTTTTGGTATTAGCTCACAGCAATTCTACAGATCCTTGCAACCTCCAACAGACAAACTGCAATTGTCCGCAGTAATGTTTTCATACACGTTACACTCCACGATGATGAACTTCTAGTACTTGGTATATGTCAACTCCTGGAATATGTCTATATTTAATATTAATACTTCTGTTTACTTTAAACTGTACTTTAGTTATACATTTTTCAATCAAATGTTAGCTATCCAGTGTTTTTTTCTGCGTATTTTATTTTTCTGCGTTTTTTTTATGGCCGCGTCTGCATTCGCGACGTAGATCCATCAATTCCAGTATTTCGATTGTTATCCAAGATTTCTTTTACGTCAATTTTTGGCAATCAATCTTCTTGTGTATTAATTATTGCCGTTTTAATATTACTTCAGGTGTTCATAAATTGGAAAGATCCTAATTTTCATCTGAGTTGAAGTATACACAAATAAAAATGTATTTGCTTTAACAAAACAATGGAATTATGATCATTCAGATTTTGAAATGCCATTGCCCTAACCAAAGCTTGGAATGGAAATATACACAAATAAATATAGACTTCCGTTGATACAAACAACACTGAGAATTGAATACCATTCTTAAGTACTATTACTATGGCAACAACTTCTACTTACTCAAATTTGATCCTGGCGCCAACGTTTGATATCGAATGCGACATACTAAGAAGAAGAAGAAGAAGCAAGTTTGCTTGTGTAAGATGTGTTTCAGAATCAAAATAAACATAATAGTTCAAGAACCAGCAACGGATTTCTTACAGTATTTTTAACAAGCGCGTAACTGTTATGGAAGATCCCTTTAAATATATTGATAAGGGAGTCTGGCAAGCCTGCGGTGGTGGTTTTAGCCCCCTTGCTTCCTTGAAGGGTGGCAAAAAATAATGTGTCAAAACTGACACAAAACCTATGAAAAATATGTTGGTAGCACTGTAAGTCTATATCAAATTCGAGGTTAGCAGGTTAGGTTTTGCGCCAGTATGTGTCAAAACTGACGGAAAACTTAACCTGATAACCTCAAATTTGACATAGACTTACAGTGCAGTACAGTTATGGAACTTTATGCGAATCTGGAGTAAACTGACCACCCGCGAAAGCGTCTGTCCATTTTTTTACTTACATAAGAAATGATGGCAAAACAGCAAAGCGCCGAACTTGTTATTATACTTTTTCTTATTATTTTTTTCCATCATTCAAGGACGCAAGGGGGCTAAAACCACCACCGCCTGCTTGCCAGACTTCGGGTTTCCTTCTCATTACATTCAAAAGGACCTTCCATAACAGTTACACGCTTGTTAAAAATACTGTAAACAAACCCGTTGCTAGCTCTTGGACTATAAGAAGAAAAACGTACGGCTGATGCTCTTATTACAACTTAATACATAAATTTTACGAAATTGGCTCTGCTGCTGACAAATTAAGAACTGGATGGCCTAAAACAGTGAGTAGTATTAAGGTTGCTGACGTTCCTCACGTGAACCTAAAGATATAATAGCTACAGGATATGCAATTTTTATTTACGTGGCCGACACTGATGAACCAATCACGTATGACCTCACTCTTAATATAAATCTCTAATGGTTAGATAAAGTTCTATATATCGACAGTGCACATTTTTAAAGAAATGGAGGTGCTAATATGCACAATGGTAAAATATAATCTGAAAGTCATTGCTATTCTCTAACTCATGTCGTGTAAATTTTCAACAAATTTTATTATATGGCGCTAATTGGATAACCGGAGAAAGGTATCTTAATTGCTGCAGAATTATGCTATGTATTTAAAAATTTAGTTAGTAGTTAGTAGTAACTATGGGGAAACTGAAGTCTAGCAAATATGTCTTCATAGACCTTTTGCCAACTCCTTGCTATTTCCTCAACCACCTCTTCTACTTTTCCTCACTAGTATCGTAGGCCCATTCGGTTGGGGCTCTCGAGATCTGCTGCTTTGTAATACCTAGAAGGGGTTCAGACCCAAAACAAATGTCCTCGGCTCTAAGTTTGGCTACTTCATCAGCCTTCTCATTGCCCTGGAACCCAGAGTAGCTCAATATCATCTTGCCTTGCCAGCTCTGCTAAAAAAGTACATAATGATTACATTTTTTTTTCAGATGTTTATTTCTTGCAATTATTTATAATCTGCTCTTTTGGGATAAAATTTATCACATTTTTTGTTACATGCAATTTTGACATGAGGAAATTGTGCTCTCTCTAGAACGACATAAACTTAACGTTCGTTCGTTCCGGAGAAGTTAAACTGAGAACTAAGTCTTAGTTATACCTATTAACTAAATTCAATGGGCCGTGTCTTTTAAATCTTTTAACATATTGCCGATGTAGTAGAGCCAGAGCTAGATTATTGATATGTATACTAAGTTTTGTTTGGTATTTTGCTCTAATACCTTCAAATTAATGCTTAATCGTGGGTATGGGGATATCGTGCTGAAGAAGCCAGTTAAGAACATATCTGGGAACATCAGTTACCACTCTAATTATTTTATTTTGGAATCGCTGTAATATCTCCAGATTCGAGTTGCTTGCAGTTCCCCAAATCTGAGTTCCATAAGTCCAGATTGGTTTCATAATAACTTTCTACAGTAGCACCTTATTTGCCAGTGATGACCGAGACTTCCTTCCTATTATCCAATACATCTGGCTAAGTTTTAATCCTAGTTGTATTCTCTTCTTCATTATTTGGTTCTGCTGCCAGGTGAGACGCCTATCTAGGTGGATCCCTAGGTACTTTGCACTGTCCCCAATTTTATTCGCTAATTGATGCTAAGATTGCAGTATCGTCCGTGTTTGTGCTACCATTGTTTGTGATGTTGTTGGTAAATCTGCTGTATATAATAGATATAATACAGGTCCCAAGATGCCACCCTAGGGTAAACCTGCTACTATTGGATGGATACTTGATTGTGAATCTTTGAATTTAACTTCGAAGCTTCGCTCGGCTAAGTATGTCATGTCACATGTTTTCAATAGTTTACGTTGTCAATAGCAACGTGTTTAAAAGATGTCATTAGGCACGTCATCGGTAGCAACGTGTTTTATAATCTTTAACCACGCAAAATTACGACCGTTTGCTAGTAATCCTAATCTACATTTAAATATTTTATTATATTTATCGTGTTTTCTAGATTCGATCGTAGATAAAAGTCTTTACGTCCTGGGCGGCTATGGAATATAAATTGCATATCTGTCGTCTTTATACCACCTAACCTTAAATAAAGCGTCATTCAAAGCGACACCTTTCAAAAAGATTTTCATTATTGAAAATGTGATAATGTAGTGATTAATCAATAAAATACTAATACATTATTACAACTAAGGATATTAAACATTAAACATTAAAGTTATTACAGCAGATGCTCAAAATGTTAACCTGCAACATTTAAACATAATTGATCCGGCGTTTCATGTTTTGGAAAACATGTATCAGCATATTTTCATCAATTAGTTGACATTGTCTGGTAATGTTGTCTCGTAAGTCGTCTATGATGTGCATGGGAGTTTTGAAAATTTAATTTTTTAGGTATGCAAACACAAAATAGTCTAAAGATGTCATATCACACGATCTTAGAGGAAATTGGTCTTTACTAATTAGTCTCTCATCGTAAAACTCTAGCAAATATTCCAGGGTAGCTTGTGCAACATGTGGTCTAGCAGAATCTTGTTGGAAATAGCCATTTTGAATTTCATCTTCATGGAGTTTCTAAACGAATATTATTGCGATAGTTTTCTCCGTTTAAATTTCTGTCAAAGAAGATTGGACTAATGATTTTACTTCTGGATAGAGGTATCCATGCTGCAATTTTTAAAGATGTAAACCGATGTCACGGAAGTAATCTGGATTTTCAGTGTTTCAGTGTTCCACATCCGCATATTTTTAGAATTTATATAGCTAATTAGATGGAACCACGCTTCGTCACTAGAAAATGTTTAATTCAAAACTTCATCATTATTAAGATTTTCCTGAAACCACTGGCAATATGTAACTCTTGACGAGTGTGTGCCGATCCTATGCTTAAATGTACTTGTTGAAATTATCGAATCTTCCTGGATCATATTTCTTGTATGTTCGACATTTTCAGTTCTACGACGCGGTCTTCCTGTTCTTGGTCTGTGATTTACAGTACCTGTTTCTTCAAAACACGCTACTATTTTCAAAACTTTAGTGGAAAAGTTGCTATTATTTACCATGATATTTGGAAATATTGGTCGCAATTCTTGTTTACAAGCATTGATGGAAAAATTACAGTTTCCGTTTTCATTCCGTTGACCACTGCGAAAGTAAAACTTCACTATAAATGTTTTTTGTTCCTTAGTAAACATTTTACTGTAAAATTAATTCAAAATTAAATATTTTTTATTTTCAATATTGAATTTGACTTAAGTCAAATAAATAATAAATTATGACGTCTGAAATTGTACAGACATGCGCTTGACAATCCATAGCCGTCCAGGACGTAAAGACTTTCTGTACACCCGTTATATGTTATCAGTTTGATTGCATTTTCTGATAGTTCCCTAAGAATTTAGCCGTTATAAGGTCGTAGCCTGGAGCTTTCGTCAGATTGAATTTTTTATTACGGTATTAGCTTGACCAACTTTTATTGGTTTTATTGGTTGAGCCGTTTCTTCGTTTTCTTCGAGGGCTTGGTGTATAAATAATTCTTCTTCTGAAGAGCAGGTTCTTTCATGAGGATAAAATACTGTGCTTAGGTATTCTGCGAAAATGTCTGCTTTTTCTAAATTTGTTCTTGCCCATGCTTTGTCTGGTTTTCTAACTGGTGGAACTGATAATTTTGGTCCTTTAAGCTTTCTGGTTGCTTTTCACAGTGAAAAATCCGTGGTTTTGTTTGGGGTTAAATTTGTTAGGTATTCTTGCACTTTCTGTTTTCTAAAATTGGTTAGCAGGTATTTTAATTCTCGCGAAGCTCGATTGAGTTTAGGTTTGTTTCTGGGATTTCTAGTAGTTTTACATATTTTTCTTAATCTTCGTTTTCAGCTATTTTTAGTTACATGGCTTCAGGACAATATTCTGGAACTTGCTGTATTTCAGAATTTGATGTAGAGTCCTATGCTGACTGTTGTATGGAATGATTAAGATGTTCAATAGCGTTGATGAAATCTTTTTTTTTGTTTTTAGTGATGTAGTTAACTGTATTTTTGCGGTAACCGGTTCTGGAAAATGGTTCCAGTTCGTGTAGCTTGTGGACCATGTTGGTGGTTTTTGGACTTTTAGTACTTGAGTAATATATGTGATAAGTACTGACGTATGATCTGACGACAGATCCAGGCAGAATTCAGCTTTTAAATAATTTGATGCGACGCCTTTGGTAATACTGAAGTTTAAAAGATCTGGGGTCTGGGTGGGATCCGTAGGCCAATAAATAGGCTCAAATGTGGACAGATAGTATAGGTTATGATCATCCGCTGCTTTTGATAGTTCTCTGCCACGAATTAATGTTATTCTCGAGCCCCAAATTTGATTTTTCGCTTTGCAGTCTCCTCCTGCTATAAAACAGGGTCCTAGTGTGTTAAAGAGAGTTACGAATTATTGCTTTGTGAAGGCATGCCACGGAGAAGAGTAGACAGAAAAGAATATGATTTCCCTGTGTTTTTCTTCAACTGCAATGGTTGTAGCTTGGAAATAATCTGCTTGGAATTTTTGTAGCTTGATTTTGCTTTTTACAATGAGCAGTGTCGTCGGGGTGAGGTGTTGCGCATATGAAGTATGTCAGGTCATTTTGTATTTTAATTAGCCACCTAGGCTTTAGGGCAGCGTGCCCGTATGCTAAACCCTTTTAGTTACTTATTTGGCTTCATCGCCTAATTCCATAATAATGATTTTGCACATATTTGGCCTCAAGCGCAGTATTTCTCGTCATCCGGGGCACCCCTTTGTTGGTACTTTGACAATCGGGTGTTAACGCTCGCAGGATTTCCGAACCTTCTAGAATTTACGCTGTTGGTGTGACTGCGAGGCCTCGCGCTCTCTTCGGCACCAGCACTTATTTGTTTTATTGGGCGCCTCGCCATTGGCTGTCTTTGTCACCGGCACTTATTTGTTTCATCTTATCGCCTCACGATTGGCTGCCGAGATATAGTCACGTGGGGACGCGACCGATGTGTCATGTTGCAGCGTTTCCCTCTGGGCAGTTGATCGCAGCCCGTTGCAGAAAGCGTTCGTTTGGTGGTTGTGTGATCCAGGCGGCGTCCTTTGGCCCCTTAGGTGCCCGAGGACGCCTGCCGCTGTTGATTAATATTGTTGCCGTGGAGGCCCCCTTTGGTGTTGCCCGTTTCGAGGTGTTGCAGCGAGCGCTGCGAGAATTGTTTCACCTTCGAGAGGTGTTGTGGTTGTGCGAGCTCCGAATTGTTTCGGCGTAGCGTGGGTGCATCTTGAGTCCAGTTTCTGCTCCCGTAAGTAAGGGGTCGTCCCCTTCATCTCGACATTCGAGGATCTGTCCCGCAGAACGTAAGTGGCCCATTTTCGTCGTCAAGTTGTACGCGTCCTGACGCGTCGCACGTCGCCATTATGGCGGATACCCACTCATCACTATAACCGTCGAATATCGAATGTACCTGCCACCTAAGACTGCAGCCTGTCGCAACTCAACTGTACCAGGCTTCCCGACCGCCTACGTATTAAGGTATGTGTCTTTGAACTGATTACCGTTGTGAACGCGAGTGTTCCTGTCCCGCGGGGAGCGTTAAGTCCCGTGTGCGAGTTGTTTTGGAACGCCGCGAGCGAGCCCGTCACGTCTCTTGTGCCTACAGGCACTGTCGTCATATTTGCCCGCATTTCCAAATTACAGACTGTCTATTTTACAAAGGCTTGCGTTACTGTATGTTGCATAAGGCGTCGCGCCCACATGCTGTGCGTTCATTTCAAATTACCGATTTTCTATTTACAAGGGCTTGCATTACTGTATGTTGCATAAGGCTTCGCGCCCACATGCTGCGCATTCATTTCGAATTTTAGACTGTATCTTTGCACGGGCTTGCGCCTAGTGCTATCTTGTGTATTCTGTACATCTGTCGCTAGGTTTAGAACGTGCGCCAGCTGGTGTTTTCTTAGATATAATATATATATATATATATATATATATATATATATATATATAGGGCGACGCACTCCGCTGCCCCATTGTAACCCGTGATTCAATATATGACTTGTTAATTAAGGGAACTATTGTTTTGTTTCGACTTGTGCATGTTCTGTTTCAGATAAGCGCCCCTTCAGTGTAATGATTATTGTGCGACGGGACGAGGGAGCCTTGAGCGTACAGGTGGGTGAGACAGCTGCGGAGTCGCGGCCGGATTGGCACCTAATTACAATCTTTGCATAAGGCAATCCCGAAATTGTTATTTGAACTTGCAACTTTTGAGTAATCCTATCGACGGAGTGTCTTGAATACTTCGCCCCCATCTAACCGCCCAGGCCCGGTTATTCGGGTTAAGACAGGCTTGGTGGCGCCCTCTTTATTTTACCGTTATTTACCGACCCTCTGGCCGTTACCCTTAGATAATCTCGTTAAGAACCCGCCCAACTCCACTGAAAGTCTAGCCGGCCTATCTTGTTGCGGCTGGGTAGCGGCCTAGGAGATATTTCGTCCCGATTTCGTCAGTTACGGCCCGCGCCGGCCGTTTCGTTATTGTATGAGCCAGTGCGGTGTCGTAAAGTCAGTTTAAGACCGTAACAAGTACCTTGGTATTTGTAAGTGTTGGATATGAGGGGAGCTTCTAAGATTAACATGATGTCTATGTCGTGTAGAGGTAAGAATGTTTTGACCTCCTGGCTATGTTGAGCTAGGCGATTGGCTTTCCAGAGGGCTATTTCCATGAGTGTAAGCAGGTTGGACATCCTTTCCATAAGTTTAGTTATAAGTGCTTCTAGTGTTTTTTTCCGCTTGCTGGTGGATACGTTTTGAACCGTTTGTTGTTGACTGTTGCGTTGTGGTCTGAACTATGTTCAGTTTATCTTAAGGCGTATGATAAAATTATATAAAACTAAAGAAAAATTGGCAAACCAAGAAATACAAGAAGGAAAGCAAAAAAAGCAACGATAAAAACGGTAATGATTCATTTCGTGTTTCAGAAATGATGGGAAATACTCGATGTAATAAAAGAAAGAAATAAGTAGAAAAATTAGTAAAGGAAAATGTAAAATACAATGTAGAGAACTAAGGCACAAAACAATCAGGGATGCTGTAAGAGCAACAGAGCAATACATGGAAGAAAGGCATGAGGAAGTAGAGACATGCTAAACGCCGCAAAATAGTATCAGCATACAAAACAAAGTCTTACTAGAACATGATAAATTAGCCAACACATGAAAAAATACATAAAGAAACAACGCAGATGAAAACAGGGATAACCTAGATACATATTACATTCCTTATATGTACAAATTAACTTTGACAACTCAGAATCAACGGTCAACTTTCAGAAGTCATTATCAAGAATAGCCATACTTATATCATACGTATGTCATATGACCCGGATTGAAAATGATCACCCAGTATATAAAAGAATAGAAAGCACAATAGACAGTTAACAAACGACCAATTCGAATTTAGTAGATATTGCTGTACAAGAAAAAAAAGAGAATAAAGAAACATGCATAGCCTTCGATAAGATAAAATGGACTGTATTCTTTGAGGTAATGCTAAAGATAGAAAATACAACGGTTTACGTATTACAGATACTTAAACCGTAGAAATATTTTAAAAACGGTAAGTGTATAATAGGGTAAGACAAGGCTGAGCTCTATCGCTGCCGTTGCACATGTATTTTGCAAGACAAAAAACTGGGACAGTTAGTATTGTCTGTTGTGAATGTAACTGCCTTAGGTAATATGTACACTTCCTAGGCATTTCTAACTTAATAGTCAACTTGTTTACACGTTTCTATGCATCAAAATTGTTATAATAAATGTAATTGCTTAAAACCTCGTTTAAGCTAATCAAATTATGCTAAAATCTCTATCAAGAGTGGTCTCATTTTTGTTGTCTTGCATAGTACAACCAAAGGCGCGTTAAATAAGGTAGGAAAAAGAATACACTCAGAAATAAAAATACAGTGTGAAAAAGTAGTCACGTTGAATTACACCGTCAGTAGTGCAGTTCTGGCACAAAATGAATAGGATTTAATAATGGCTGTCCACTAGATGAATGGAACTATGACACAGTAGGGCTAACACGAAAATAAATAATGGGCGTTTTTTTAGAGGCGGAGAACTTTAAATTGAAATAAAACACAGAAAAATGTTTTTAATATCTATGAAATTGGCTTTATTTGAAAGATAATTTTTGGCATTACTGTTTGAATATGAATTCGGGCATGTGACCGCCGCGGCTGGTGCGTACATGGCGTAATCTGGAGGTCCAATTTTCACACACTCTTCCCAGTAATTCAGGCTGTATTTCGGCAATAACGCGTCGAATGTTGGCTTCCAAGTGCTCAATTGTTTCCGATTTATCGGCGTAGACATATCCCCAAAGAAAATAATTAAATGGCGTCAAATCGCACGAACGCGGTGGCCAGTTAACAGATCCATTTCATGAAATTAATCGTACGTCAAATGTTTCTTTCAGTAAATTAATTTTATCGCGCGCTGTGTAAAGCTATTTATAATAATATTAAATGGTCATTGTTTTTAATTGATATATTCAATCTTAATTTACAAAAGTTAATACAATTTTATAATCGTTGTTTATTGTAAGCACCATAAAAATTGCAATAAAGCACTATTCTTTTCTGTATGTTCCGCTTATGCTTAATTGTGACATAATATTTCATGCACAATAAAATAAGATTATATTTGGTGACAGAATGACAACATACCAACAACCAAAGTTAAAAATATTAGATTTAGTTCGCACATTTAGATCTCGTGAGCTATAATAAATTATTATTACCAACATAAATTTTTGTAGTAAAAATTCCCAAATTATTTTTTTTCTTTTTAATAAGAAATAAAATAGAAAATAGTATAAAGCACATGTAGAAAACTAATTCAGCACTTCAGAAACTCGCTGTTAACGCGGCTTTTTTCTTATAACTTATTTTCTATAACTTGTACTTTAATATGCTATTTTGTATTTATTTGTGAATGAATAGTGGCTCTGATCCGCTATTATTGACGGCCTAAACGGGACAAGAGTGAAAACTGATCTACTCAATTTAGATCAGTTTTTAGTTAGGCCGGTTTTAAGAACACAAGAGTGAAAAACTGGTTTAACTCAATATAGAACAGTTTTCAGTTAGTACCCGTTTTGTTTGTATTGAGTTAAAGTCTGGATTCCACGCTGGTGTCTTTTAATTGATTTATAAATTTCAGTATTTTGTTTTTTGGTGTTGGTAATTCTATACATCTTAATTCCATCATTCCAGTTTTCCTGGACTTTGTGCATGATGTATTCGTTATAAATGTTAGAAAGAGTGGGAGAAGGAATACATGTCTGTCACACTCCTTTTTTTATTTTGCAGATTTTGGAGACTTGTTGCTCAGTCTGAGCTCTTCTGTCTGCTTTACCATATAGTTTTGTATACATTAGACATATAATTACTTATATCTATTCTTTTAGAAATTGACGCCCTCCTAATTTTGACAGGTAATTTTTGCATTGGTTATAAAAGCTCTTCGTGTGCGTAATAGATATAATAATTTAGCCGTTAACCTATCCATTCCTGGTGAACCATTATTTCTTGCAGGTCTTCATACATTAGCATATTTGAGAGATATCATTCCTTGTTGCTCCCTGCTTTTCTCTGCATTTAATTTTGCTTTGCTTCTCCTACTTCTTGAATTTTTCAATTTAATAACGACTTAGAATATGAGATTTTTTAGTTTATGTTGGTTGTATAGTAATTCATGGCATTCATTGTACAAGTGTGTTACATCGCAAACAAAAAGTTTGAGCCCACATAACGCCATAGAATATTTTATCCAACAACTCAATAAATACCAAAAAACATAGTTTGTATTGACAATTGTAACAATTCAAGGTCAAAGAGACACGGGAATGAGTTATAGTACATGTAAGTCAGGCATGAATTAGGACCTATGTAGTTCAACCGAAATCGTCATAGCTATGGAGCCATGGCAAGGTCATTCCTTTTTTTATCATATTTAGCTACTCGTATTGGCTTGCCATATTTCTTTCTACGTATTTTGTTAATTCATGCTTTCTTGTATACATTGTCGAACTACATTTTTTACATTTTCTTTAATTATTTACTATTTATTATCTTCATTTATTATTTATTATCTTTATTTTTCTAGTGCGTCTTTATTTAAATTTCCAACGTTTTTCTATATTTTCTCTTTTTTGGTGCTTCGTGTTTATGTTGATGGTAATCCACACTGACTTAAGATTATATCCAAAGTTCCATCAACAACAATGGCAGTAGCAAATTAAATTCTTGGCAACAGTAATGGTAAAGTTTGATTCCCACACATAAAGCAAATAACATAGATAATAGCCGTTCGTGGGATTCTAATACATACAGTGACGAACAATAAATTGAGGCCGGCCTGTCAGTCGCTTGACACTGTTTATGTTGGTGGCACTGTAAGTCTATGTCAAATTCGAGGTTAGCAGGTTAGGTTTTGCGTTAGTTTTTACACAGACTGACGTAAAACCTAACCTTCTAACCTCGAATTTGACATAGACTTACAGTGCCACCAACATAAACAGTGTCAAGCGAATGACAAGCCGATCTAAATTTATTGTCCGCCATAGTACAGTGGATCTCAACCAATCAGAAGGCTGGATTTACTTTAGTTATCTTGTATAATTTCGAGAATATATTTCATTAATCACGTGACCCTTTTTAAACCAATTGGAAGCATAAAAACCCAGCGGTGATACAAAACAAATGTTCGTATCACCTTATTGTGGTCTGTTGCTACGCAAAAGTGTGAAAATATTGGTTACCCTGCTGTCAATTTTAAGTTTATGTCAAATTCGAAGGTTAGGTTTTCCGTCAGTTTTGACAGAAATTGACACAAAACCTAACCTGCTAACCTCGAACTGGGCATAGACTTAAAACTGACAGCAGGGTAACCAACATTAACAGTTTTTCAATTCACTGCATTCTCTCACTACATACAACTACCGGTATGATTAGTAATCGGTAATATTTCTCATTAAAACCGAAGGAGCAAATTCAACTCGTCCTTTGGACTCGTTGAATTCACACCTCGTCCTTTGGACTCGTTGAATTCACACCTCGGTTTCAATTCGAAAATATCACCGATGATAATCGTACCACTTGTGGTATTATGGCTGACTATACAAAATCGATTATACTAGAGTAACTTCACTAGGCGACACGATACATAACTTTTGTCAACTTGATGCTGTTTTCATGGAGATGACTTTCAGCTACATTAATACAAACAAATCGAGCTGCCAATAAAATACTTATTGGTTCCTAATATTGAAATTTACTCAAAAACTAATCAAATCGAATACAATGCATACTTCGAACAGGTTATACGTCTCAAACTTCTTGCACAATAACAAATCGTGTCAGTTTGACAGAATAATCCTCTCGCTGCGCAGTTGGACTATTTAACCTATCAAACTGACACTCTTTTATTATTGTGCAACAAGTTATCGATATATAACTCGATAATATAGAAGGACTTATAGTATTACTACTGAATAGTACAATACATTTTAAGTGAAGTACTATGATAGTAAAAATAAATTAATATAAAAAATCAAGTTTTATATTTTCCGACTTTTATAAGTTCGTTTTAGTACACCGTACATATAATGTTTCAAATAATTTCGATGGGCGTATAATTAGTTAGAAGCTATTCTAATTTAAAAGTGTTCCAGCAAGAGATAGAGCCGCTCTAAAACCTATTACAACCCTTTTAAAATTCCGTCGGGAGATAAGCAGGAAGGTATCTACAAAACCCGTAATTACCTAATTCTTGTTTTTCCTTAAAACCGTTTTACCGTTTAATTGTAGAGGTTTTATTTTACCATTAAAACGTTTTACAAATTTTACAGGAAAGAATCTGAGCTTATCCAGAGAATCCCGTTTAACGTTTTTAAGAGCGGTAAGTTTACAGCAGCACGGGAGTCTGTTCAATCTAGCGCGCTAATTATGAAGCGACTTTCTACTGAAAGCGCGTTAAACAAATTTCCGAATCTTGATTTACTGCCGAAATTTCAGTGCAATTATCGTATCCTTTTATGACGATGTGTGCCGTCCCAGTTGCAATACAATTCAATTAGCAAGTAGTTACAAAATTCAGGTGACTCAAATCCATCAGGCGGTGGCATGTGTGCAAATACATTAAGTAATTTTCATCTGATGCACCTCACGTCTGTTCCGGTGACATTTCAATTAAAATTATGCAATTAGGACACACGGACTCGCCATTTCTGATCTTAGCGCCTGCGAATTAGTCATGTGGAACTAAAACCTAATTACTTTGCTGTATTAGTCATGTCCAGGAAAGCTAAGGGGCTAATGTTTAGTAGCTTAGCTTTTGTTGCAGGATGTGGTGTAGATAGATACAATGCAAAGTAGATTTTTTATTCTGGTGTAGAACAGCTTCAACGAATTATTTATTTGCTTTGGTTTAATTTCTCAACAGTGTGAAAACTACATGAAAAGCGTTACATTAAAATATATCGCAGTTTTTGTTTATACTTGACCGTAACTAATTAATACGTATATTGGAATATATAGATAAATTGACAAAAGTTTAGTAGATGTATGCCAAAGTTATGACCTCAAGATAACAGACAAGAGGAATATAAAATCGATCATTGACTAGGTAATAGTAAGGCAAAATACAAAGTTGGAAATCTATGATCTCAGAATTTGTAAGGAAGCATTATGTGATTACGAGGACTTCTTGGTTATAATCAAAATTCTGTTTCTATGTATCTATCTAACATCATGAGTAGAAAATGATAATAATTTACAGGATGTAGAGGAAGTAAATTTACAAAAAACTACAATATAAAGAGGCGTATAGATGCAAAGTGCGACATGTCACAAATTTTACGAAAATGAGTTAAGCACATCACTGAAATCTATGTTAAAGCCTCCATCTGTTAAAATGTACTTCAACTGCAAAATACGACACGGACCACGACAATTCGTGTTTAAAAAGTGGCTTCAAATGCAAAATGCGACAAGTCCAAGTTTTGTGCAAAATGCGACAAGTTCACGTGAACTAATAAGATGTCAAAATCAGATCACATGGTCATCACCACGTTGTAGAACACTCATGCTAGGTTATGCATATTATGCAGTGCTGTTATTCAAGCAGATAGTGAGATTATTAACAACAATGGAAGCTAATTCGTTTAATGTACAACAAAACTAGGTCAAAAAGTGTTAATAGAAGCGGGAGTCAACGGACTAAAGCTAAAGCTATTAGGTAGGAACAAACCAAGAGGAAGTTGAAGAATGATGCAAATTTGAATTTTTGAAATACTAAAATTGTTAATTATGAATCTTGTTTATCTTTAAAATTAACAACTGTTTTGTCTACCGTTATAATTAAATGTCATATGATAAATTCCTTTATAAATCAAGTTTTTTTCTATAAACTAATGCAATAAAGTGTATTAAAAAAATTAAAAGGTTACTACTTAGGAGCAAAATGCGAAATGTTCAAAATTGTTTTTGGTTTTTCTCAAAAACTATAGATTATACATTTTTCAAATTTCGCACGAGTTATCCTAAACACGTTTACAAGTAGCGTATAAAAAATTGCAGCGTTGTCTCACAAATTAAGCATCATAATAGGTTTTCGTGTTTTTCTCAAAATTCGTCCATTTGGACATCTCACACTTTGCATCTATACGCCTCAATAGTCTGTTACAATACAGTACGTAGAGGAGTCTTTTTGAATAGACATTAAATAGCAAATTAGATAATGAGCCATAGAGAGAACACTAAGAGAAATATATAATCAAACAAAAGAAAGTGCAGCAAAAGTAGCTCAAGAAATTAATGTAGACCTAGGAGGTCAACAATTCAGAAAAGCGTGGAGAAATGGCAACAGAATCAAATCAATCGAAAAGAAAATACACTTCTTGACGTAATAACAATTGAAAATGTGTTAACTAATTATTTCTTAATTACTGGGCGATCTTCCAAAAGAAAAATTACAAACAGGTACTCTTAGGTGCAGAAGCCGGCCGCCAGCTCAGCGATCGGAGGCGTGTAGATCTTTAAGTACTTAAACGGTACAACAATAATCAAATGCCCAGTGCGCCAACAAATCTTTATAATAACGGCGAATGCACCCCGGTATTCTAGCGAGAATTTGTAAACTTGATACCTTACATAAAATTACACTCCTGAAAGATAGCTCCAAACACAGTGAATAACCATAACCTAACTCAACCCAGTTTACTGGCATAAAGAGCATATAATTTCAGAATAATTTCATAGTACAAACATATAAATAGGTTATCACAATAGTTTGCATCAGATCAGAATCGCATATATGCTCAAGGTTAAACAAATACATAAACACTTACAGTTTCACAATACAATATTATAGATTGCACACAATACAAAGAGCGGCTTAGCAAGCCACTTGGCCCGCAGATGTTGTAAGGCTCGGTCTCGAAGGAAGCATAAACGCGGTTCCAAACGTTTTGCCAAATAAGCTCGTGCGGCCGTAGCTGGCGTGCTCTAAGTGGGCGCCGGCGACAAAAAGGAAGGTGGCCCTGCAAAGGTCCAACACCGTCGACTCGCAAACATCTACAGCGATCGCCATGGACGCAGGGAACATCTGCTCAAAACTTAACTGGCTCAGCGAACGAATCCGGCGCTACTTGCTGTGAAAAGGGAAACAAGAGTCCAACGATAAACTACAGAACTACAGGGAGTCTTAAGACGACTAGATACTCACCCCAAATAACGATCCGAGCACATGGAAAGACACGTGGTTGCAAATAAAAATCCGCACGAAGCGAAAGCCATACACGCCAAACGTGAGCTTGGGGCATCCAAAACCAAACAACCGTGAAGGACTGCATTACACCAATAACCAAAACTACCCGCAGCCTCACTAAACAGTCCCCAAAGCTCTTCCAAAAATGCTGACCCATCATGCTTGCTTAAAAGCTGCAAGCGGAAAGGAAATCGCCCGAAGACCACAATCTGCGTTTCCAAGATAAACGTGTATCGAGGTTATCGCAACCAAACGCGATCCAGTCGCGCGGCGAGCGGAAAATACCATTCGAATTCTAAATTAAAAGGCGGCGTAATTTAAACGTAGCAAATGGGTAAACTGTTATGAGAAACTATTGCCAGAAAAGCGACCTGAGTGTGGTACCAACGTACCTACAACAGTAAATGTTCAAGAAGGAGAACTAACCATTGATTTAAACATAAGGAGGTAAGGTTAAGGCAACTAAAAATGGGAAATATGTAGGCACAGGTGGCATACCAACGGAGTTAATAAAATGTAGTACTCAAAAGCATTTCGGTATGTTGACTACTTAAATGGACATCGCGTACTAGAATTAAAATTGCTTACATCTCCATCCATAAAAAGATGACAAATTAGATTGCTCTAATTATCAAGCTATATCAGTGGTAAGAACGTTTAGTTTGGGTTTAGTCATCCGTATAAAAAATTCTTCTTACAGAAGACGAATATACAATAAAATAAACTCGGAAGCAGAGTAATGTGGCTTTACAGATACTGTTTTCTCCTTAAAGCAAGTAATAGAAAAACAACTGCTGATCATAAATTTGCTTGAAGTTTACGACAACGTACTAGTAGTCCGGCAGCCACGGGGTAAAATCCAACAATTTCGTATTAAGTTTTTTTCAAAACGGATTTGGGGTCTAAGGGTCTCTTAGTTTTGATATCCAACTGATGACAAAGCGTCATTCTTGAGCAACTCCGATAAACAAGTAGGTGAAATAACACTCTTTTTAAATGATTTGCAATTTTTACGTAAATAAACGAGTTTTTTACCAATTTTTGCTTCTCATAATAAGGTTTATATAAAATGAAAACAAAAAATTTTAAATACAGGGTGTTCCAAAAGTATATTATTATATTAAAGATTCTCCTGTTGACGTAGTTTGAGCGGCAAGGCAGCTAGCGAATGAGTACTGGTTTTGCCATTTTGCGATGAGATTTCTGTGTCAAAATTGTCAACAATAACCTGAGGAGGGTAGCATCATTTCCTTTAGTAGTTCCAGTTAAATTTACATTATTAACCACCTCAAAAGCGACAGTCTATTTGAACCTTAACACCTTATCATACGTGCATGATATTTTAAATTGGTTCAAAATATTCACTAGTTCTTTTGAAAATCTAAACTTAACGCCTACACCCATTTGAAGATTTGTAAATGTACAGGGTTATTCTAAATAATGGACCCGTTTTAAAAAATTCGTATTTATTAAATTACAAATCCAAAATGAACAATCTTTATACCAACGAAAAGAGGAAGTTTCAGAGTTTTTTTTTAATATATTATAAATGTTAAATGTGTCCACCGTTCGTTGCACGGCAAACATTTACACGGTAGCTAAACTCATCCCACACACGAGAAAGCGTATCTGCTGTTACTGAGTGCACGGTAGCAGTGATACGGTTCTGCAGATCATTCAGAGTTGTTGGTAGGGGCGGGACGTAAACAGCATCCTTAACATAACCCCATAAGAAGTAGTCACATGGGGTGAGATCAGGAGATCTCGGTGGCTAGAAGTGTAGAGTCAGGTCTTCATTTCCCCTGCGATCTATCCAGTGCTGAGGAAGGGATTCATTCAAAAAGCCTCGTACATCGTTCATTTTGGATTTGTACTTTGATAAATACGATTTTTTAAAAATGGGCCCATCATTTAGAATAACCCTGTATTATATAAAGTCGACAGGGGGATACGTTGTACAGGGGGATACGTTGTCTCCGAAGCTCTTCACCATGGCCCTGGAAGACGTATTTAAGAGAGTAAACTGGGCTGATAAAGGTATCTTAATTAATGGACAAAGATTGAACCATTTGAGATACGCGGATGATGTTGTCCTAATATGTGAAACAAAAGAAGAACTAAGACAAATGCTAATGGAATTAGAGGAACAATCGGCTAAAGTGGGACTACAAATGAATATATCAAAAACGAAAACTATGTATAGACAAGACCCCCAAATCACAGTTAGATCCCAACTAATAGAAAATGTATCCAGCTACATATACTTGGGACAGGAAGTGACATTCGGAAAGGAAAATCAAACCCAAGAAATATACAGAAGGAGGAGACTGGCTTGGGCAGCTTTTGGAAGACTAAAGCCTACATTGAACAACAAAAATATCCCACTAAATCTAAGAAGACGTTTATATGACCAATGCGTTCTACCCGTAATGACGTATGGAGCCCAGACGTGGACAATTACGAAGAAATCTCTTGGGATGCTTAAAATAACGCAACGAGCCATGGAAAGGCAAATGATAGCAATATCATTAAAGGACCATAAGAGAAACGAGCAAATAAGAGCTATAACTAAAGTTAAAGATGTAGGCGAGAAAATAGCCGAACTCAAATGGAATTTTGCCGGACATGTTGCCAGAATACAGGATGGACGCTGGACGAAGACCATATTACAATGGCGACCATACCAGGGGAAACGAGAAAGAGGCCGCCCGCCCATCCGATGGACGGACGACATAAAACTCTCAGCGGGTCTGACATGGATAAGAGAAGCCCAAGACAGAAATAAATGGGCACATATGAGGGAGGCCTATGTCCAGAAATGGAACGAATAAGGCTACTTAAAAAAATATATATATATAAAGTCGATGAAACGATGCTCCCAATTAAAAGTGCCGGTGGAGTTTTGTCCAATTTAGGTGATAGCGATTCGCAAAATTTTAATAGTGTTTTACTGCAATCCGCTAACACTGTTTCGTATTTTACATGTAACTTATATTTCTCTTTATTCCTCTTTACATCAGCAACTTCGCGTTTTATTTCTTTTGTTATTTAGCCAATTGCAGTCTCAATATCATCAGCGTCATCCTCAACAGACTTATTCTTAAGGTCGCCGCGACTTGGTTAGGGAATGTTATTATATTTGCATATCCTGGGGCAGAAAGTACTATCAGTTCGTCAAACTGTTTTTTGAGGGTTTTCATTAAATTACCTCGAGTAAGTTTATGTCCTACGCGATTCGAGTATATATTGTTTATATCTATCGAATTCCAAATTCTTCCTTTATCGGCCAATATTTCTTTTACTGTTTCCTCGTAAGGAATATCTTCTTCCTTGGTATCGTTGTTGAAGTTCCCGCTTTGGTAACAGCATTTCCTGGCGATAAACATCTCTTCAAGTCCTTCAAACTTTTGATCTTCATACACTTTATAAGTTTTTATGCGCTGGGCAGCAGCAACGGAACGTTTTTAACTTTTTTTTCACAAGCAAATTATAAGTTAAAAAAACACTTGTTTTCACTCGTATTTAACTAGACGTCACGAATCTGAAAAAGATATCGCTATTAGAGATCGTATTACCATGATACAGGAATATTTATGCTTGGTTTCTACTAGGGTTTCCAGTCCCGGGATTCGGTCCCGGGACAGTCCCGGGATTCTACCACAAAAACCGAGTCCCGGGACCACAGCCAGTCCAGGCGAAGTCCCGGGACCATGCCAACATGCGTGCGTATACTCGATAGTCTAGTATGGGCTGTTGCCGCGGCTAGACGTTTTGTAGCGTGCAGCGTGCAGTATCGTGAAGTTACAATCTCATTGTAATTCTATAAATCGTAAACCATTATACATTAATTGTTAATCATGGCCGGCGGCGAGTATAATCTGCGTGGTGGTAGTCGAACACAATCACAATCCGACGATGGAAAAGATAGCGAAGATAAGTTGGTGCAACGCGTTGTAGAGAAGGTCCTTCTGTCTGGCACATTTATGGACTCGTTTTTATCTAAAATCCAGGAACTTATGGACAAGAAATTCGCTGAACATAATGACCGGATATGTGCAGTTGAAGAAAAAACGCAAGTATTTTCAAAAACTCTTAATAACCATGAATTGAAAATTGATAGACTCGAGCAGTATTCCCGGCGGAATAATCTAAGGATCTTCGGAATCGAAGAGGCCGTAAATGAAAACAGCGATGAAGTCTTAATCAAGTTTTTTCTGGACCACCTTGGTATTGAGGTGCCTAAAACCGCCATAGATCGAAGTCATCGACTGAAGGGAAGAAAACAAGGGCAGCCCAATCCGCTTATACTTAAATTCACTTCTTATAATGTCCGGCAGCAGGTTTTTAGATCGAAATCAAAGCTGAAAGGTTCTAAATTTTCCATTAAGGAGGATTTAACATATGCAAGACTGAACACCCTCCGGGCCGCTTATCAGAAACATGGAACAAGAAACGTATGGACTTGGGATGGTCTAATCGTTATCAAACACCTTGGCAGAATATTTAAAATTGAAAGTGACGCTGAATTATCTACACTACCAGTTGAGTGAGATATATTTTTCAATTGTTAGATAATTATACTGCTCACTGCTGCTACTTTGTTTACGATAATTTCTTTCTTATTTGTTATTATTAATTTAGATTTCTTTCATATTTAATTTACCCTATTTTTTGAAAATTATTACAGTATGTTGTTGAGCTAGATGAACTTGTCTTTAAACTGTGCACACTTAAATGTAAGATCTTTAACTGCAAACTTTTTGAATTTTAGAGAGCTGGTTTTACACAAAAATTTTGATGTAATTGGCGTCACCGAAACCTGGTTGAAAAAGAATCATTCTTCAGACTCGGTAGCTATACATGGTTATCATTTTATACGACAAGACCGTGAAGCAATAGGAGGTGGAGTTGGTATTTATGTAAGGTCTACAATTAAATTTCATGTGCTGCAGACGAGTCGCATGATCGAGCAGCTTTGGTTAACTGTGAGTATTGGTAAACAACAATTTGCTGTAGGAGTTGTCTACAAGCCTCCTAATTATTATTATGCTAACTTCCTGGATGTTTTTGACACTACTTTATCTATCATTATACCCACACATGATGAACTATTCTGTCTAGGCGATTTTAATATAAACTTACTAAATTTTGACTAGTATGATTCTAAAGCTTTATATAATCTCCTAGACAGAACTGGCCTGTATCAAGTCATCAACGAACCTACGCGTACTTCTGCCACAAATGCAACTCTTTGGGATCTTATTTTATGTAGTAATAATGACCTGATTATCAACTCTGGAACTGAGAATGCCGACGAAGTTGCGGACCATGAACTTATTTTTTGTAAAATCCAAGTTAATACGCCTGTAAGTAAACCTCGTGTAATATCCTATCGAGATTTCAAAGATTTTGACTATGATTCGTTTAATCAGCACTTACGTTCAATTCCTTGGAACAATATATATTCTCTTGATAATATAGACGATAAATTGAACTTTTTTAACACTAGTTTGACTCTCATATTTAATTTGTTTGCACCTGTTGTCACGTCTAGAATTACCAAATCTCCTGCTCCCTGGCTTACTTACAACATCAAATGTATGATGTCCGAGCGTGATAATGCATTACGCCGTTTTAAACGAACTAAAGCCCCACAACACTGGAATTTCTATAAACAAATGCGGAATTTAGTCACTACTGCCATACGCAGAGAAAAAAAAGTCTTTTATGAAAAGCGTTTTCGCAGTGCTGATTCAAAGTTCATATGGAAGCAACTTAAACAGTTAAATATAACTAAAAATAAAAACCAATTACTGTTACCCCAGCAATTGGCAGATCCAGAAAAAATCAATAACTTCTTTATTGAATCTACTCCAAATATCGTTTCTAATAATCAGAACTTGTTGAATTTCTACAATACTAATATTAAGCAATCTGTTAATTCAATACTCGAATTTCAGCCTGTCGATGAAGTTGTAATTTTAAAAATCATTACTTCCATTAAAACTCGTGCTACAGGTGTTGACCAGATTGATATACAAATGATCAAACTAGTTCTACCGTACTTACTTCCTCATATCACTCATATAATAAATTTTTGTTTAGTTAATTCAGTTTTTCCAGATCTCTGGCGCATGTCTTATGTGACTCCTATTCCTAAAATTTCTACACCTAATAATTTTAAAGATCTGCGCCCTATCAGTATTCTGCCCACTATGTCAAAAATCTTTGAAAAAGTTGTTGCAACACAACTAAAAGTTCACTTACACAGTAATAGCATTTTACCTGATATGCAGTCCGGTTTTAGATCAGGTTACAGTTGTTGCACAGCGTTACTTAAAGTAGCTGATGATGTGTTTGAGTCTACTGATAGGGGTCAACTCACACTGTTAGTGCTTTTGGATTATTCTAAGGCCTTTGATACTTTAAGCCATAAAATTCTTCTCGCTATATTGCATTTTACTGGTTTAAGTGATAGTTCAATTGCACTACTCGCTAATTACTTGAAGAATCGCAAACAAGCAGTGAGATACGCAGGACAGGTTTCTAGCTTTCGTGATGTAATTGCTGGAGTACCACAGGGTTCCATCCTTGGCCCCTTGTTGTACATTATTTATACATCTAATCTTCCTTCTGTTCTACAATCATGCTCATATCATCTTTATGCCGATGATACGCAGATATATCATTCATTTAATCTTAGTAATGTACATCTAGCCTGTGAACTTGTAAATAAAGACCTTGAAGCTATATTTCATATCTCTGCGGAACATTGTCTACAAATAAATGCTTCCAAATCTGCTGTCATATTATTAGGAAGGCGTAGTGACATTGCTCGAGTATCTGCAGAAATTAATATCAAAATTCAGGACAATCGCCTGCCCCTATCTAAAACTGTAAAAAGTTTAGGCATTCTTGTAGATCAGGAATTTCGGTTTGATCGTCATGTGTCAAAATGCATCCAGGCAGCTTACGCAAGTTTAAAACTCATTTTTCAAAATAGGCATTTGTTTAGCCAAAAGTTAAAGGTTAATTTGTGTGAAACTCTTGTATTGTCGAAATTTAACTATTGCGATGTACTTTATGGTCCTTGTTTGTACTTTGTTGATTCCGCAAAGATCCAAACTTTACAAAATGCATGTTTGCGATTAATTTTTGGTGTCAGAAAATACGAACGTATTTCATACAAATTAAAAGAGGCTATTTCATGCGACGTGTTTGTACCACAGGATTATTTTGAGTTGTTGTCCGCCTTATTTATACAACAAACTAAGCTTCCGTACAGACGTTCATAATTTAAATCTACGTCATAAGGGGCTTTTAACACCTCCTATTCGCTCAACAGAAATGTTTAAGAGGTCGTTTTCTTTTAATATTGTAAGCATTTATAATACACTTCCTTATGATTTAAAATCTTTATCGCCGAAAATATTTAAAACACGTTTAAAGAATTTATTATTATCTGGTAATCTTTCATTTACAGCTCATTTCTAATTGTTAATTTGTAATTTTAGTTATTTACTCACTGTTAATAATAATCCTTACTATTATATTAATTGCAGTAACCTCTGCACCTGGAGAGTTCATCTGGCTCGTCAACAGTACCATACTGGCTCAATTTTTCTTTTTTTCTTTATTTATGTAATTAATAGGCACAGGGTTGGGTGGAAGAGCAACATCTGCCGTGCGCTCCATGCTGAACTCCGCCCTGTTGCTGCATATTTACTGTAGATAAGATATTTTATTGTAAATAGTTCAATAAAGACATTATTATTATTATTATTATTATTATATCAGAGAATTAGGACGGGTATTCACCGGCGTCCGGCACATTCTGCATTATTTGCGTTTTGCCTAGGCAGGAGAGGTATTGTTTTCGGTAGGTTAGAATTAAACCTGTGTGTTGTTTCAGCCACATTTACATATCTTCTTCTATTTATGTATTTGTATGTTTTTTTGTTGGATTTAGATATGTGCGAAAAAGTTGAATAATTTAATTTTTGGGTTTTAAGTGTGTTCCTTATTTGTCTGCTAAAGCGTTACAATTAGAATGAATTCCGATTCGCAACCTACCTTCATTCTACATTTAAAAAAATAACGATTTGAAGTCACTATGGCAACAGTTTTATATATTGAAGATAAACAATTGGCGAAATGTAAAGTTGGTTCCTACAAAATTATCATAATCAGAGGTAACTTGACGAAAGGATTACACACGCACTTTGCAGTTCAAACAAAAGCAAAAGATGAAGAGCGACAGACATTTTGAGTACCAGAAGAAAGCAATGAAGTTGTAGACTAGCCCCAACACAAATTATCAGCACAGAAATACTTTATTTAACTTAAAACACTTGTTTTTCTTTGGAAATTTCACCTGTACACTATTTCTCTTTCGGGACCATTTTCGGGATCTTCGGGACTAGTCCCGGGACCTGAAATTTAGCTCGTAAGTCCCGAAAACACTTTTGGTCCCGGGACTTGGAAACCCTAGTTTCTACCTAAGAAACCTTCTCCAACTTTTGTGTCTGTTTGTTGTTTCAGCCAAAAATTTTTGGGACACTCTGTACCTGTCATGTAGCTTCGTTTTTAAACACGTACGTTGTTATTTTTAGCTGAATTTTAAACTGCAACACAAAATATTCTCATATCAGAAATTCATTAATATTATTAAAACTTTATAACACAGATTTTTTAAATACCCTGTATATGGCTGAAACTTGTAAAATCAATAAATTCAATAAGTTAACGCACAATTAACCATATAATAATAAAGTAGTATTAAAGTTTAAAGCCAAAAACATACAATCATCTTATTGTTTTGAAACACCCTGTGTATCTCAAGTTGCTCAAAGATGCCAGCTTGTCATCAGTCGGATATGGTAAATAGACATATAAATCTACGAGAATCCGTTAAAAAAAAACTTAATACGAAAATTTTCACTTCAGGGAAATAACACAGTTCCGCTGCGGACTATAGTGACGACGCTGTGTTGAAGTAAACGAATATAAACCACACAACATGTGGCACACGTTGATTAAAGCACCAAGCAATTTATATAACGAATATCAGATAAAAGCCAGAATAAAGCTCTCCAAAAATGTACCCTCAATAAGAGCTTACAACAGGCATGGTATATATCGCGCTGTAAAATTGAAGACGTGAGATTCCTTCATCTGTAGCTGATTCTCGAGCGAAATGGTCGCTGTTCTCCAAGTCGTCCTGAAATGATAAATCCTGTATAGCGATTGTGGGGTATTTCGTGCGTTAATTGTGTAACGGGTAGGAACTTCTTTACGAACAGTCCTACTCAGGGAAATAAATCGATCCTGCTCACCGCAGTTATCAAGAGCTTTTTGACCCGGAAGGCTAAAACCCGCAAATAGTCTTTTGCCCAGAGTTACGGGTGAATATCACAAGGCAGTAAGGTCAGAGAAAAAAAGCTTCTGTAAACGAAACTAGCGGAAGTGGAACCTGGCTCCAAGAAACCTATTAAACAAAACAGAAATATGGAGAAGAGCTCTATAATAAGAGGCGGAAGAGCCACTGAAAAGGGGAAGGTAGATCTCCGCAGTTTTGGATAACAATCTACCTACGGAAAGAATATCTCGAATGAAAGCTCCTAGTCCTACAGATTAGAGGTTAGGTGACGCTTTACTAACCTTCTTCTCACAGTAAAAAGATACATAAAGCTAAAATTTCCAAACGAGGAAAACCAGATACTCAAAAGAGAAAACGAAAGCGCAATCTCAAACGGATTGCAAATATCTTCCGTAATGGCGTTTAAATTTGTATTTCCAGATTCAGATTTCCACTGTTGTTTCAACTGACCCAAAGGAATTTCATCATCCTCTTCCCAGAGTAGCGTCCAACTTTTTCCGATTTTTTTTTTCAGTTAATTTTTCATGATTGATATAAGTTCATGACAGCCTCCTTCAAATTGCATCTCTTCAAAGTGTTTGTCAAATAATCGTCTTGAGATATTAAGTGAGTCAACAATGTTTTTCTGTAAGCCACTTTAATATTTTCGATCACATTTTGATTCATTGGCTGTATTATCGCTGTGCAGTTGGAGGGTAAAAACATAACTTTGAAATTTAGATCAAAATATAATATATCTTCTGCTGGATGTAAGCAAGCGTTATCTATTAGAAGAAGCACTTTGTGTTGTAAACTTTTCTTGCCCAAACATTTTTACGTGCTTAATAAAACAGTTTTTATTATTTGTGGAAACAAACCTATGTTGCCCATTTTTATAGTATCCAATAATTTTATCCATTTGAACGCGTATTTTCTATAGTTCAATTTCAAAATCGTAAATCTGCATTTGATCTTTTGTAGTTGCTTAAAATGATATCATCCGGACATTAATTTATGAAAAACTGACAACCAAAATGAAAATTCTTGTCCTTTAATCTAAGTTTGTAAGAACCAATTTGTTTAATGAATTTTAGATTTCGACTTAACACTTTTATTATTCTGTAGAGTTTCAATAACAGTTATCAGTTCTTCTGTATATTTATAAACGGTGTTAACTCCTCGTGAATGAAAATTTCATCTAGTCTGTGACGACCGAGGTAATCTTTGCTGAACAATTTCGTCCAGCACTCTCGTTCTTTGTGTGGGTTTGGACACAGACTAGTAGATTCCAGATGGGTGTATAAAAATATCTCAACAGATCGATAAACTGACGCTGCACTGTTCAAAATTAGGTTAATTTGATGAGCATAGCAGTGAATCTAATTTGCTAAAAGATATCTTTCTACCGACGTCTTTCCGTTGGCCTCCACAGTTCTCTATCAACTGTCAAAAAGCTGAGGAGCCGCTTCAATCAGGCTCCCATGCGTTCAGAAAGCAAGAAGCGTTTAGCGTACAGTTACCTAATATTCATGAAATAAAAACTCATGCTTTGGTTAAGCTTTAAAATGAAAAGAATGTGTACGACGAAACGAGCCCTAGCTAGCTCTGAATCTCAGTAGAAAAAGATGGTGTGAATAAGGACTAGGCAGCGATCCTTAAGGTTTTAAAATAATGTTTATACAGCAACAAAATTTTGGGCCCCTGTAGTTAAACATAAAATAACCAAAACTAGCAATAAATCGTATCACCACCTACCTTCACATTTATATCAAAATGCACCAATTGAAGGAGGTTGTAACAAGATAAACACAATATATCAACAACAAGGGCATTTAATATCCCATCAGTCAACAGTAACAACATAAATGATTTACAAATAGCAGGCAAGGCTAATATAGTTCAATATTTATAAGACAAAGCCTATTGCATAAAAGTATAAATCAAAACATAATGAATGGAATCAAACGATCAATACTATTAATTCCAAAAATTGAGTATTGTAACGTAATGACATCCTAAATCAATACAAACATCCGGCTAGTTTTGACTCTCAGCTTCCTTTGATCACATGTTAAATAGTTCAACAAATGACGTGACTAGTGTTAAGCGTCTCAAGGACGCTTGTGGAAATAAGTATTAGGTACATACAAAATTTTAGGCACCCTACAGTTTGATAATCGAGGGTCTTCGTAGAACACTTTATTTTTAGGCAATGGCCCTTTACCGACAAATAAAACAATCAAGTTGAAAATCATGCATGTACTCACAAAATATACATGGAAGCACTATCATAGCGATCTTATGGAGCGTCTCGTCATCCTCTGCATGGAATTGTTAAATAGAACCCTGAAGCGGATACAGGCGGCTGCTGTAACAGAAGGAAATTCAAGCCGCTGCCAAAAGTTCTCGCATCTGGGACTCACGCCGCAAAAGCCGTTTTCCACGACGAAATCTGGCAACAGAAGTAGATGGCAAGGGTAAAATCAAAATCACGCCATGCTAAGAGCAGAGCGCCCGAGAAAATCATATTCGAAAACTGCCTGGGGAAACAATTTAATAACGTAACGCAAAATAAAATGGGGCGTTACAAATGATAAAAAATAAGTATAACATTTTTTTCTTCCGGAATAAAGAAATGAGTGGTTCGTTATGGTAGAGCCATGGCTCCTTGGGTCCTTATAGCGAGCTGCCACTTATTGTAAGCGAAAAGGAATTTAAAATTGAATAATCTACGCAAAACTCCCGATCTATCAAAGCATTGCTTCACAGCACAAACTGTGCAAAGGCGACGTTGATCATTAACAAAAAATATACCATTGGCGTTTTCCCTTATATTCCGTATATGTCGCCAGACATATTGGATATCTTCTTTGCACATTTCGAAATTCAGATCGGCAATAATAATAATATTTATATTACTAGCCGCATATCTATCATAGGCATTTTCTAATTCCTTATAGAAGACGTATTTAGCTTCGTCTGATCTATTTTCTGTAAGTACTTCATTACGCCTCGATCACAAAACTTTTGTGTAGAATAAAAAACTACTTGATACTATTTCGGTGTTTAGATGTTTTTTTTGCAACTTAACTAAAGTATACCTACAATAAAACCTCAACGATTGTAGACATAGCCGATACATAATTTAACATTTTAATATGCATTGTTAATGCTTAAAGCATTTTACTGAGTATCACTACACGTCTAAGCAAACTTATTATACAGACAGCACATAAAAGATACATTCAAAGCTAAATCGATACGCCTTTAATAAGCCATAAAGAATAATTATTAACCGCAGGAGTGATTTAATAAAACATCTCCATCTCCTGGATTTATGGCGTTCATTTTATCGATAGCAAAAGTGCCGATGACCGGTAATGAATTTGTTGCAATCGTAAATGGCGGACGAAATAAAAACGAGCAACATACGCAAGCCCGAGAAATATGTCGAACAGCTTCATGTTAATTTCAACAACTGAGTGTCAGCAATAAATAAAATCCGACCGAAAAGTTATTCTCCGGTGCAATTATCGAGTCCAAGCAAAATAAATTGCGCGTATTTAAATTGTTAATGATCTGCATATCAATTCGCATCATGCTCGGAATGAAATTTAAAGGTGAAACGGAAAATTTAAATATTTACGTAATACCGAGCTGTTGGCCAGTGCGCATGAAGTGTTAATTATTGTCGAGATTGAACTTTTCAGGAATACTTCATCGTATTTTTACAGTAAGTGAGGCTATCTTTTTGTAACATGCCGGCCATAAATTTGCAGTAATTGCGTTTTGCAGGGTTAATAACAGTGACTCAGTTTATTCCCGGATTTTTATTGTCGTTGCACAAACGTATCTGATGATTTTGCGAAATTATATTTATGTTTTAAAGTGGAGACATCGCGATTAAAACTGAAACCGCAACGCCCTCGATGCAGAAAATGTATGCACATGTATTACATAAAATATTGAAATGAACTGGAGATAATTTCCTATCGGTAAATAAGAGTCGCCATTAGGCAAAATTGAGCTTTAATAGTAGCACAAAAACCTTTAGCATTGCGGCCAATAAAAACAAGACTTTTGATTGCAGCGGAATTGCATTACGAAGTGGGATTGTACCAGTCATCCGTATTGATTTAAACGTGCGAATTTGTATTCCCGAGATTAATCGCTAATGCATTTGATTGCAGAATTGCTCATTATAAGGTGCGAAACAAGTTTACTTCTTTATTTCGAGACGAGGCAAAGCGATGCAGGCAAAAACGCCGCACGGAGCTGCTTTTAACGTGTCCATCGTTTAAAAAAGCGTCATTCATTTATTTTGATTCGTTACTGTATGTAGCAGAATGGACTATTCAGTCAAATGGCTGGATGCTAGTGCACATGAATATTATTAAAATACTGTGTCCTACTTATTTTAGAGATTGTAGTGTTAGCAAAATATATACAATTTTACCTAGTACTTATACTGGAAAAAATTATATACAGGGTGATTTTAAAATGTTTCGCCAAACTGTGAGGTATTATTCTACACACTAAGGCAAGTAAAAAGTCCATATAAATATGTGTCCAACAATCGCGCGTTTCCGAGTTACGAGCAATTTTTGAATTTGGGAAATCAAACCTTCTTCAGAGTAGATGTTCGATATGTCCACCACCCATCTCCACAAAGACGTCTAATCGGCGCCTCAATGACTGTCTTACTCTTTCAAAAACAGTTTGACAGGCATCGTTAACACGCTGTTTTAACTCCTCTACAGTATTAATGAAGGTGGTGTACACGAGATTTTTAAAATAAGTCTAACGGATTAAGGTCTGGGGAGCGTGGTGGCCATGGAATAGGCCCACTTCGGCCTATCCACTGCTCGCCAAAAACTTGCGATAGGTGTTGCCTAACATACCCCTTTCTGGAATTCTTCGGTTGGGAAACCACTGTTCATACAAACGACATGCCTCTCTGGTATTTCCATGGGCCCAACCATACGTAAAATGCATGTTTGCTAAGTCTGCATTTGTGTACATTTTGATACGACGCCTAACTGTTTTCTGTTTGATTTTGACAGCAATTATTCCAGCCACCTTAATATTTTTTAATAGTTTACGATTTATTTCTCAAAATCAAAAATTGCCCATAACTCGAAAACGTGCGATTTTCGGACATATGTTTATATGGACTTTTTTACTTGCCTTGGTGTGTAGAATAATACCTCAAAGGTTGGCAAAACATTTTAAAATCACCCTGTATGTAAAAGGGATATAGTAGTAGTAAATTCTTGATATAGGCATGGATCCACAAATTAACCGTTTCCGATATACGAGCAATTTTCTTTTCTGATAGCTTAAATAAATTATTGCATTATTTTTTTGGCGATAATGAACTGAACATGCCACCGACTAGCTACGGAGAATGGATCGGAGTAAACTTACCTTCGATAAGATGAAAACAAAATGAAAGGGCGCCAAGTGGTTTCAACTGGCACGTTCTCTTCCGATTCCTTGAGGCAACGACCCAATAATTTTAACAAATATCGGATAATGATAATAATTCTACCGTTGTAGATAAATGACAAGTAGGGTATCAATAACAATTCGAAATTACTGGCATAAAGAAACTTTCAAGACCACTTAAATGTATAACTAAATATCACAAAGCAAATATCATAAACCATGCAATAAATGGCTTATATCTAACATATAAATTGGTATATAAACCTCACTTATGATACGCTGCTTACTCAAAACTGTACAGCAGCAATCACTGCTGAGCAAGGGGCCTGACCAGCACACCTTGATGGCAATTCTTATTTGCAGTTTTTACAAGAAGTTCTGCCAGAGCTCCTCGAAGATGTTTCTTTGAATGTGCGCCGTATCATATTATTTACACATGATGGCTGTCCTGCACATTTGAGTCATGCTGTACGAGATTACTTCAACACCATATTTCCGCAAAAATGAATTGGTCGGGGTGGATTCATTTCATTGTCCCCACGCAGCCCAGATTTTATTATTATTATTATTATTGGAGGTAGAAAGGCAGCTTTAAGCTGATATATCCACATATAATACATAATATTGCATTATGTTGTATCATGTTTGTTAATAGTTAGTTGTTTTATTGTATTGTAGTTGTGTTTGTAGTGTTATTTGCAAAATGTTTGTCCAGTCTATTTTTAAATTGATTTATGGATGTGGCATTAGTTACTTCTTCAGGTAATTTGTTCCAGTCACTCACTACGCGATTACACAGAAAATTATGTCGAGGATTAAGTTCTGCTCTGGTTCTTAACAGGTGCATCTTGTGTCCTCAGTGGAGCGAGAGGTGGTCCAACACGAAATCACACAGGGCAACGGCCTAATAAATGGAAAACAAATTTAAAATGATAAGGTTCCACCACATTTCCTACACTAGAAAAATATATAAGTGAACCCGCTGCGAAAACGTGGAAGCATAACTAGTTCACCTTTTGACTTTAAGCTTGGCAGTATTCTGTGTTACGGATAATTTGTAGTTTCGCATGCATTAGAGAAAATTGGCTAGTTGTATTTTATCTTTAAGCATTTCGCTACGATTAATAGGTGGTGTCTCAGGCAATATTTATAATAATTAACTAATTTTTCCCAAATACTCAATACATCCTGCCTGACCGGGTAGGCAACCCTATGTTCTTTTGTTGTTAACAAATTTCTAGCTTAAAATTACAATGATGTTATCATATGAGAACACTCCAAATTTTTAGTGATTTTGTGGGTCCTCTTGCCAAAATTTTTGGGAAGTTTTTGATAACCTGAATTGGTGGGCTTGTGGCTGGTTTCTCTCGTGCCTTTTCCATTGAAAATTCGTGCAAGCAAGTTGGGTGTCCCACGGCGCAGTGCTTCAAAAAGCCAATTGGTTTGGCTAGGCTTCATTGGTTGTGGAGGATCTGGAAGCACAAATACCTTTTTGATGTTCGAATTATTGATTTTGTTTGAATTCTTACGTCTAACGCCTTGGCGGAATTATTTCGGCCAGCTTTTGCCACCCGCACATCTACATTTCGCTGCCTTTTAACCCAAGATTAGCTTACGATAGCTCCTATATCCTTATCGGGGGCTCAGCTAGAAATTTTGTACGCTTTCCCCTGGATTTCCCAAGGGAATTGGAAATCACTCAGAACCACACTCCTTGGAAGAGCTTAGTAGCGTCGCCTACCTGCAGTCTGTTCGCTTGTCCCTCAAGGCAAGGCCCCTGCGATAACCTTTCTGCTACCGGGAGCTGGCGATTTCTTCTCCTCGCGTCCTGATGCCGCTGCTCCAGGTGAGCCACGGAAGCACCTGCAGCTTCTAGCTCGACACGTGCCATCCGAGCCTGCGAGAATCACACTAATTGGTTATTGGGGTGTGTAAATGTAGCAGTAGCAGTTAATTGTATAGATAATAATAGGGCATTTCATGTGAGTTGTCTCGACTTGTGCATTTTAATATAGATTTAGTGGTAGTTGCATTATTAGCGCTAGCTGCTTAATAGCATGATAGTTTAAAGACCACTTTCGCGGTGTTGATAGCTGCATTTAAATTAATTACCCTGGCGATACGATGTGTTTCGCTGCTGCCACGTCAAATGTATCGAACGTTGCTTGGGGATTGGGCACGCTATAATGTATTATAAAACTCAGTTATTCCATAAGCTTGCATAGGGCGTTTGAACTTACCTAAGTTACGGCCTGGCTGTGTTTAATGACGGAATCTGCTGCACAATATTTTTAGGCCCGTGCACTCAAACTCAGCTGATGAGGTTACATATATTAACGTAATCGCGTACTGAAAAGTTTGTGGCTAATAAACCGCTTGCGGTCTCACAACGGCCAAAATTTATTTGATCGAAAAGTAATTTGCAATCCGGAAGTATTAGCTATTGCTGTTAGGAGCGCATTCAAGCCGTTACTTGAACTATCATAACGAGTCTAATGAGTTAATCATATAAATCTCTTCGAACCCTGTACGACCATGCAATCTGAAGGTATTTCGCCTCTTCTAAACTTTGGGTACTGTCATAAGGTTAGATCGAGCTAACAATCGTGGTTAAGGTTGGCTTATCGCTTGCATCGCTCTGTTCTGCGACACCTTGCTTAACAAGGTGCGTGCTAATTTGTACCCTCATTTTATGCAAGCGTTTTTATAGTTACTTGCTCGCCGGAATTATTCCGACGCGATAGGTTTTGTATGAACCTCCGCTTCACGTTAATTGATTCCATCCCTTAGTGGGCAATCTCAAAATTTGGATGTCAGCTTGATTGCTGTTGCTTAAAACTAACTTCACTTTTTCATTATTTTATTCATGCATATTGTAGTAAAATTATTAGTATTTATGCAGCTCGCCTTTTTTATATTTGCTTATGCAGCGCCTATTTTGATTAATGTGTCTAGGCTAGTTATTAGATTGTTTGTGCTTGTATTTATTATCGTGTATTTATGTCGATTTACTTAACTATTTTAACTCATGTTTGCACTGTAGAACTAGTTGTTTAAATAAATTTCCTATTATTTGGTTTGCTGGGTGTATCCCTTACCTTGGGGAGGTCCAACCCAAGGATTTATCGACGTTAAGGACTTGGCGCCCTCTCCCATAGTTTTTTTTGCAGCTTAGCTGGAACCGCGACCCTTCCCGACGAGTTAGTCAACTTAGGCCGATAATTACCAGCCGGCAAAACACCAAATATAACTTTTTCCACCAGGTAAGGCCGTCACATCTGGTCAGCGAGCCGGTACAGCACCATCGGACCTATCTTTCGAAAACCCACTTGATCAGCTGGCCAAACTCCTCTTACACTGCGAAATACAATATGCACAACGCATGCACAATAACAAAGAAAACCACAGTTAAATTAAAATGAAATGTAATGACAAAATATTTGAATATACAATGTATATCAAAAATGCACATAGAAAGATGAAATGGTTTAGTATACGGCAGTTAGGTAAATAGCGTAACGCCTTAATCTATTGAAACTATTCGGCAAACGTGACATCAACTATTGCAATTGCTGAAAAACGATATGAAATTCAAACTATAATCAAATAGAAATAATAAAGGCGAGATTCAACTATAAGTATAAGTATAAGTAGCGGTTGTGACACATGACAAGAACTACTGCATAAAGCTGAACAACAACCATATAAACTGACGGTAATTGAATTGTAATGACGGGTAAGCAACTATAAAGTTTGACAAATGCAAAAAGGCACACAATAAAAGTTAAACAACCCCGACATTACGTCAACTGTCCGATGCTTCGGCGAAACGCACTGCATACTTGGAATTCGCACTGTAAAATGCAACACAACGTACGATACCCTTAAAGGGCTTGGCTGTGCGGCAATTGATGTCCTATGCTACTGCAATCAGTTGCTGTTTCCAGACATAGACAAAACGGAAGGAATACTGCACCAACTCAACGAGAGACTGCGGGACGAACACATGGGAATTTATCCGCTGCGGAAATTTGCCAGAACGGTAAAGCGGAGCTTCGCGGTATATGAATAGGCCAGCACCGAGATTTCTGGGAGCGCCAATTCAAAAACCAAATGTTGCTTCGGACGTCCGGATCGATCCTCCTAGAAAAATGCGCGAAAAGCCGCGTCTATTGATAAAGTGGTGGGACCAAAAATTGAAGCTTATCTCTCGAGCACATGGCAGCTGTCTCTTAAATTTAAGCCACGAAACGTGCAGGAATGCTCCTCGCAGACGGATCGATATTTATATTCTCGACTGCCAATTGGAACCGGGATACACATAAAGAGGACGTTTTAGAACCGTTGGCGGCAAGCGAATAACACAACTGTGTGCGCTAGAAGCCACTAAATGCTTGCACAAAAATCGATATGCTCAAATTTCGGCGAAATAATTCGAAAAACCCATATACAAGTGGGGTCGTAATTTAGGAAAAAACGCTAATTAGCCGTACTTTCGTACAATCTAAAAGTATCCTGACAGAGTACGAGAAATGTTTTACATCTTCACAAACACAACTCTTTATTTTATAACCAAGGGTTATTTCTTTAGGTACATAAATATCTCCCACACGTCACTAAATTATGTTATGGGATAACAAAGCAGTATGCAATGTTATTGAAAAGCGCAAAGTGCTTTAACAACTTTGAAAAATATGTAAAGATTGCTTTTTCGTGTTTTAGCCAATCAGTTATTCCATCTGACGCAGCTATTGTTTTTAAACTGAAAGAAAGTCTTCCAGCACTGGAATTTGCTCCGTGAACTAAAACACTTAAAAGGGTGAAGCACAGGTAGTTACACGCAATACAATAACATGAGCGAATATAAATGGAACAATATAGAGTCCAATTTCTAAACTACATTGACTCCGAATTTGTTACTCAGGCTTCCGGCAGAAAAAGAGAGCTCTGCCAGCTAAGTAAGTATAAAAAACTTGAACCTTCTCGCCCACAGAGCATGTGGTTTTAGGTTATGAATCGTTCAATGATGTCATATATTCCCTGACTGAGAAACATACACAAGAGCTACTTCATCTGAAACTTGCCCTCTCAATATTACACAGCGATACTAGCCATTTAAGTTGTAGTGGGGCAGCTTAAGGTTGAATTTCGCGTTAATGTGGACACACCGGACAAAAGCACCACATTTTTTCCAGTTGCTAGTTAGGTACTAAGCTTTCAATATACATATATGGGCTCAGAGAATATAACTACACAAGTTTTAATTGTATCAGACTATATATTATTATGATACATAAAGTGGTATGGTCAATCATAGTAACGAAATATTTAAAAGAAATAAAGTTGGTATGTTGATACAATCAAATTTAGAAAAATGTAAAAATATTTGTTGGCTGATTTGAATTTGGAAATGCAGAGTGAATAAATAAAGTAAATTGCAATTTTATTTTGAAAAGTTATTACATTTGAGTATTTCATATTGGTGATTGGAAGAATAGACAATGTTAATGTAAGACAAATATACTTTCTCTGCAATAATGTAATTGTAGTATGTATACTTCAAATTAGGTAATTTAAGAAGTGGGCAGTAATAATCGTATCTAGATAAGAAGTTTTGTTTTAAAAACATGATTGAATAACAAAATTAGATTATGAACAGATGTATTTTGAAAAATCCAGTAAAAATTAATAAAAACTTATAAATTTCGACTTTAATATTGTAAATAATTGGGCCGATACAAATAAAAAGGTATTTAACAAGTTTATAAACGAATATAAGTGAGAAGATAAAATAGAATTGACGTGAGTAAACAATCAGTGAAGGGATTGTAGTATACAATTTAATTAACTACAAAGAAGAAGAAAACGACAACATTTGGATAGATTTGGATTTATTTAAGTAGTACAAGAGGTAATTAACAATCATTATTGGAGTTGGGAATTCTACAGAGGACTAGAAGTGGTTCGCTTAGGTGTGCTGGCGTGATTTGGTTGCGACAGGAAAGGAGCTGTGGACAAACGAGGTTAGTTTGGGCATTATCTGCTAGTTGAAGATTACCAGAGGACTGAGTTCTGCGGCTGTATACTAGAAGTTCCAGGATTCTTTAGTTGATTGAAGGTGCATTAAGGATAAGCTGATATTGACCATGGCTGAGAATCATCAGGATCATTGGTGTTTGATGTGAGTAGCTGAAAAAGTGTAAGGAAGTCAGGTTTGTGGTAGTTATATTTAATAAGGAATAAAGAAACAATTAATTGAGCAAAATAACTTAATAACAATACTTACTTTGGTGAAATAGTAGTCGAATTGTAAAAGGGAAAGTATTTTTGTCAATTTTGATAGCCTTGTACTGTATACTGGTTGAAAGTCAAACTGACATTTAATAGCAATCATTGAATTGACAATTCATATACAAATTTTGAATATTTAAAAATAGGTGACTTGATTAATGAACCCCGCCCTAACGAGAGTCTTAAATGCAATACATAATTTTAAAATAGTACAAAAGATGTTTGATTGTTATATCACATTAATGGGAGCTATTGCATATTAAAAAGTAATACAACTATAGTGCTTATGCATTCCAATATTTATTCGCTAATATGTGTACCAATTACAAACTATTCACCAATTAACTGTTTTGAAAATTACCAGATTTATGCAATCTCATGAATGAAATTTAAATGCATCCGACGATATATTTATTCATTACATATATTACTAACGATATGCTGCCATTTACAAACTATTCACCAATTCAAATTATACATGAATAACGACATATAATACATATTTCCACAATCGTATTATGAAATGGTATATGAAAGATGGTGAATGATATCGAAGGATCCCGTATATGAATTGCTTATGTCGTTTTCAATTCAAATATTGAAATTTGCACAGTTCAATGCCATTCCAACCAGTAGTTTTGCAAGCCACCTACCAGTGCACTCTCTTTGACTCTCACAATTACATTTAACCAATTCAGTACAGGCTTTGGAAGCAATAGGTAAAATGTTCCATACAGGAATCCATGATGCACTATCTACTCCCAGCCTTCTGGATTAGGAGCATGCTGTTGACTGTGCTCACACATTCTGACAAAACAGTTCCTTCCTGACTTCATTCACATTGTCTGAATCACAGTTCTTATCATACAAGATCACGGTGAAGCATTCTAGTAGTTTAAATTTTTCATTATTAATATTAAGTTCTGTGTAAGAGTGGAGTGACATGTAGGTAAAGGCATATGTCACTGGAGGATGACAATTCTATGCCTCCAACCCAGATTTCTTGTCTCGTCCAAAAAATGATTATATGGAATCACATTCCGTGAAACTGTGAGATACAGAGAAGGCTTGGGATTTCTCTACCCCAAGTTCTCGTAGATAGCATTAATGATAATATAAGTATATGTTTTTCCTGTACCAAAAGCCACATAAATCTTCACATCTGCACACAAGGTCATCAGGTGATGACCAATGAGGGTCACCATTACGTCCGTGTCAACAGTACGCACCATACAGTTACTACAGCCATTCAAAAGTGCATCCTGTAAGTGGATAATCAGCCTGGTGTCCGCTTACTCATGGTAACATGGTGGCATGGACCTATCAGTTCTTCGGAGAATAACTTCGACATTACATGTGACGACAATTACTTTGTTTTCGGCACATTCAATACTTGTCAATTTTTTTGAAAGTAATGCAAATAAGTCCTGGTTGTTGGTGGGGCCTTTTAAGAAATCGGCCCACTTAAGTGGGAACTTGTTCCTTCTTTCACACTTTCTCCTAACACCCTTACCTCAATTTTCTCTAGTGGCTTCTTTGAGTCTTGTCGGACTGTATTTGTCCCACACTACATCAACTTGTTTGCAGCTTTCTAATTGTTTATTGATGTGTGGAATGAATACGTGATCAGCATAATCATCAAATGTGGACATGTTGGTAGTTTGGGGAGGGGATACGCACAACAGTCGCTCCATCGAGAAGCTTTACATCAACATAATCAAGAGCATAATTTGGGAAATCCTTGTCCAGAATGTTCATAAGATTAGACTTCTTTCAGATGCGCAGATTTCCATTGTCAGATAGTGAAGGGGGAAAATGATTATTCTCATGGCTGAAGAATGTAGTCATGTCACTCTGCGTATGCTACATCACTCTGTACAGTTGGTAGAAACATCAATCCTAATTAATGATATTTTCCCCTTATCTTTCGTTGTATTAGTGCTTAAATATATAGTCTGATACATTTAAAAATTGTGTAGTTGTATTCCCTGGCCCCAAATATGTATACGTATTTAGACATCAAGTTTGTGATCCTAATAAGTGATTTAGAAGCCGAGATACTGATAATATACTTATATTTAAAAATGGCCGCTACAAAGTACATGATGCCGACGGAGGAGTTGGTTCCTATCAAAAATTGAAAGCTAATTACCTAACTAGTACCTGAAAAAATTTGCTGCTTTTGTCCAGTGTGTCCACATTGTCATGATAAGCTGCCCTACTATTAGTAAAACTTCAAAAAGTACAAGCTTTCCACACACAACCAAATGCTCCACTGTTCGAACCAAAAGTAGCGCAAGATGACAAAAGAACACCGTGAGGAATTTGTCCCACTCACACACGCATCAACGGTTGCCAACCTAAAAGTGAGAAATTTCCTATAATCCATTAAAAGGGTCTTCCAATTAATAATAATAATAATAAAGTTTATTAGCTGTTGAGGTACAAATCATTATACATACGATAAAGAAAACATACATACATACTGATAATTTAAAATATATATAATTGCAGCAGTGAAGGTAACGGCTAAAAGGCAGAGAATCAAAAAATGCTTAGATAAGCTTTTTGTCCTTCTTTGCCTGCCTACATGTGAGTTTTGATTTCAAAGCAAAAATAAAATGTTAATTAACGGACACTAGTGCTAATGTAAATATTAAAAAAAAGAAAACGAAATCTATTTAACACGGTGGTGATATCATTCAACCCTATGATTGTTTCAGTTGTAACATTCGTTTGAGTTTAATTTTTAAAGAGATGAGAGATGTCGCCCCAGTATCACAGAGTCCACTAGTCCATTCCCTCGCCACATTATATGAAAAAGACCTCTCGAATAAAGCAGATTTATAAACCCTTGTATCTTAGATTTAGATTATGGACATCTGTACGTAATTTTAAACGCTCATAAAGGTAGTGTAGTATTTTTTTAGCGATTATTTTGTAACAAAGACATGCAGAATGCAAGCGACGCCTATTGTACCTGTTTAACCATTTCGTCTTCAGAAGCCTGCAAGATACAGACTGTTATCTTTTGATTCCATGAATAAAACGAAGACATGCATTTTGAACTCTTTGTATTCAGTTGTTATCCGTTTTATCCAGGTAGTTGCCATAGACAGACTCACAGAAATTGAAGTGTGAAAGCACCAGTAAATCACATAATGTAATTTTTAAATCCTTACTTAAAATATCTCTATTGGCATAAAGAACTTTAAGACTGCCATAGGCCTTTTGAACAAGTTTAGTAACATGCATTTTAAAACGCAAGTTTGTATCTATGTAAATTAGAGATGGGCGCGTGAGTAATTTTTCGTTCACGTCACGCACGTTTCACGCTGGCTTTAAACAGTCACGTTTACGCACGATCACGTTCACGTTCACTCATGTTCACGGCGTGACACGCCACTCACGACGTGACACGCAGCTTTTATTTCAAAATTTAAATTCAGATAGAACAGAATGTTCAAATTTAAAACCAATGAAAAAACCCTAAAGGGAACTAAAAATATGTTTTGCACCTGACATAATTTACGTGATTTATTGCAATCAGAATAGTTGACATAAAAAGAAAAAAATGAAAATTGATTACAATAACTTCGACAGGAGGTAAATACTGATTTCTCGCAAATATATTTCTTGCAGCTGTCTTCAAAGACATTACTTTTAATACTAAAAGCTGTCATTGGAATTGGCGTTTCCCTTATTGGTATGAGTACATAAGGTATACGTTGCTAGGCAACACTTTTAATTCGTAGGTTTGAAAGTACTTTTACGTTCAAGGATCAACATTTTCAGCGTTAAGGTGAGTATACAAAAAAACATTACTTTTATTAGAATACTACGTTCATCTACACAAGTACACAATAAATTGGTTTAAAAATCAAACGTGATCAACATTTTCAGTGTTAAGTCGAGTATACAAAACAAAACATTAGGTACTTTTCTAAAAATAGGTTCATCTACACATCTACAATTCATTTTTGGTTTAATAATAAAACGTAATTAACATTTTCAGCGTTAGCCGAGTATAAAAAACAAACCATTACTTTTATTAGAGTAATAAGTTCATCTACACATCTAAACATTAAAATGTTGATTTAAAAATAATATGTAATCAACATTTTCAGCGTTAAGTCGGATTCTGCGCTCTTCTAAAATTCGCCCAGCTACAGCTGTAGAAAATACTCTTTCGCTTGTAGCGGAACTTGCCGGTATGTTAAACATTCTCAAGTTTTTTTAACAGTGGCGTATTTACACTGTTTTTCCAAAATCCTAAAATGTCATCTACATTTCGGAATTTGAATATAACATACTAATTTAGTTCTGTTTCGACATCATCCTAATTACATGTGTCATCGTCAGAGTTCTCTCTAAGTGTAGAAAGATAAGAATCTGATGCTGATGTACCAGTTTTGAGTCGTTTGCTATGTATTTCATCATTATCATCTATAGTTTTATTTGCATTATAATCTTCTCTTTTATGTGAAAGTATGAACTTTAAGGATTTATATTTAGGGTCCAAAAATAAAACCACATAATGTAACTTGTGTGGCACAATTTGTGATTTAATGAATTTAAAAGTTGCTGCACCCTGCAGTTTTTTATTCGTTACTAAATATTTAACGTGAAATTAAGGTGAAACGTGAATCACGCCTTGGAAATTTTCAGTCACGTTCACTCACGTTCACGTCAGGATTTTCAAATATTAGTCACGTTCACGACGTGACACGCCGTGACACGACGTGACACGACTGTTTTCACGTCACGCGCCCATCCCTAATGTAAATCCCCAAATTTCTAGCTGACTCGACACATCCCAACTGAGCTCCGTCAATCTGAACATTAAGTTCTGAAGCAACTTCTTGTCTTAATTTGCGGTTGCCAAATACCAACACGTTGGATTTACTGGCCTTAATTTTTAAACAATGATAAGGATATTAAATTTGAGAGATCTTCATTGATAAAATTTGAAGCTGTATGTACATAATTATGTTCAAACGAATAGTAAAGTTGGGTATCGTCAGCATAGAAATGAATCTTACAATTCCTGATTGAATAACAAAAATTAGATGTATAAATAGCAAAAAGTGGAGGACTTAAGATCGAGCCTTGGGGAACCCCACTAATTACATTACGGCTGTTAGAAGTATCACGATTAATTCTTACTCTTTGCGTTCGTGGACTAAGATAATTCTGAAAAAACAATTGAGCATTATTATCTAAGCCAATATTATAAAGAATAGCTATTAAAAGTTCACGATTAATCATATCGAATGCTTTCGATTAATCAAGTAGAATTAACGCAACCATATTATAGTCATCTAGAGATCTAAATATGTCATCTGTGACATTAAGTAAAGCCGTAGCGCAACTGTGGTTAGTTGTAAAACCAGACTGAAGTGAAAGAAGCACGTTGTTAACTTTTAGATGATCTAAAAGCTGCATATTAACTACACGTTCAAAAACTTTAGATAAAATAGGGAGAATGCTTATTGGACGCAAGTCTGATAAATGCTTAGGAGCTGTTTTTTACTGTCTTAAATGTTAATAAACCAGTAACACTTTGACGAATATTCGAATTATAGTAAATTTTAAGATTTTCAAAATTATTGTTTTTAACTGACTGTACAGAGCTCACAAAATAATCATTAATTTCATTTAGATTTTGTAGATTGGGAGGCAGTAAAGACGCTTTTCTTTTACCAATATTGAATTTATTGAGTTCACGCCAGGTTGATTCAAGGTCAGAATCACGTAATTTAAATTGTAAGTACGCTTTTTTTCTCTTTTAATTGCAGAATTGGTGAAATTACGTAGTGACTTCTAGTAGTTCCAATGAGAAACTAGTTTAGTGGTTTTTGCCCTTTTATAAGCTTTGTCACGTAAAGATATCATTATTATAATGTTGTTCGTTAACCATGGAGCAGGAACTTGAGTTAATCTTTTCGTCAGAAAATGTGCATGTATATCAACAAGATGAATCAAGTTGTTAGTCATAAAACTGACCTTATCATCAATCTGCGGAATATCATATATGAAAGGTCAGTTAAAAATTGATCTACATCCATATTTTTATAATTTCTAAATGTTACTGATTTACTCACTGCTCTGACTTAGTAGCAGAATCAAGCACGATTATATGATCTAGCAGCGTTTATGTAAAAGGTGTAATATGCGTAGGTGATGAGATTATCTGCTTAAGACCATGTGAATCAAGTCAGTTTAAATATTGTTTAACATTATTATTATTTATATCTAAGATATTGATATTAAAGTCCCTCAAACAAATAAATTCATAAAATTTAGGTAAAACTAAAGAAAGTGTTTCTTCAAATGCAGAGAAAAAATTTTGAAACGAATATTTTGGTAATCTGTAGATCACTCTCACAACAAACTTGATTCTGCCAATGCTGATACTTATCCATAATTGTTCGATATTCGAGTTCTCTTCCAAACTAATGACAGAATGGCGATGTTGATTAGAGGTATATATAACGACACCCCCACCTCGACCAACTCGATCTTTTCGAATTAATGTATAACCATGAATATCAATATGTTCATCAACCACCTCAGGAGTTAACCATATTTCGGTTACAGCTAAAACATTATAAGGATTAAGATTAAGAAACGTTTTTAACTCAGTTAAAGATGCTAAAATAGATCTCGCATTAATATGGGCCACTTGTATCATAAAAGTAGGTAACAATGTATTCTAATACCAAAATGGTCGATATGGCTTTCAAGTACGGTCGTGCCAATGGGAATGCTTTGAATTGAAAATACGTTGTATTCGTAACGATGCTTTCCCCACTCGTAAACTGCCTTCCTACGCGGTGCTTAGAAAATTTTATAATGGTAGATAAATGCTAGTTTCTTTGAAAAACATACTTACGATTGCGGACGGCCGTGGTCAGGTGTAAACCTTCTTCTTCTTTTTCCTCTTAATGTAGGCGGAGAGCCTGTTATTTCCACACATTGAATGCGATTATAAGCCATATTAGGCCGCGGCCGGGGTAGGTGGCTAGCCTAACCCCTTGAATTAGGGAAGAATGCCCTCATAGGGGTCACGACAACCAAAGATATTCGTATGATGGCCGGAGAACGTTCGATGTTTCCAATGTACGGGTGTGGAGGTGGACAACCAAATTTTGGCCATAATTGATGAAAACCCCGAAACGAGTGTAAAAAGAATTTCCACTGAAGTGGACGTAAGTAGTTCTGTTTGGAGAACTCTCCATCATCAACTTTTATATCCATAAGGGTACAAGCCTTTACTCGCACTGACCTCTAAGCAAGAATGATATTCTGTCAACGGTTTTTACAGAAAGCTGCTGAACACCCTCAGTTCGCTGCTGCCACCTTTGTCACTCATGAGGCCGGATTCACGGAAGATGGAATTTTTAATTCCCATGATACCCACGTTTGCTCGGAGCAGTTGTTGAATCATGACATTAATAGCATTTCAGTCTGAATATCTAGCTAAGTATTTTAAGGTTGTTGGTTGTTTGTGCCACAACGATTAACAGGTCCCGCATACTTTGATATTCTTGGCCATACTTTTGGAAGATGTGCCTATAATACAGAAATTTAAGTTTTGGTTTATGCAAAATGAGATACCGTAGCATTTTACGCTTGGTGTTAACAAGCATCTGAGCGACACATTTCATGGGAGGTGGATAGGTCGTGTTCCACTCCATCCTCTTAGGGGTCTCAACTTAACTCTTTGGATTTTAGTATTTGGGGTTACTTAAAGTGGGTATATCTTAAAATATATTTTTTACTGACAATGGTAGAAATATCTAATAACAACGGCAAAAACTGCATGTTGATAGTTAATATTTGTCAAGTTACAGACTTTTGAAATTGTGTGAGTGCAGCGTACAACCTCACAGCAAAGCGAAACTGGCAGTGTGCTTTGCCACTGCCCCTATTGAGCTGTTTACAGTGCTTGGTTTTCGAGTACAGTTGTTGAATGCCACAAAGCTGAAGGTTATTCTATCCTGGAAACGAACTGAAAATTACTAATTTTTCAATCTTCCACTGTTACTTTTCTTATTTCTTTCATTTCTTCGCTGATTTCCGTTATCCATAGCCCTCATATCAACCTCTGTATACGTTGATTTAAAACGAAAAGTCACTTTAACCTTCGGATGATCAGGTGGGGTGACTGTGTCACCGCAGCGCTCGTTTTTCTGTCAAATTTCCTTGAATGTTCGAAATGGCAGTTTGGCGATTTTTTTAGCTGAGTTTTTCACATTCCTATTCATTATAGTAAACTTAATTATTTTCAAAATCAAGACCCTTAGTTGAAAATTTTTGGATTGGGGTGAGTTATTAACCCCACGTGGCCTTCAATGCTATAAGTTTTTTTGATGATACAGACAGTAGTTATTCTATCGCTAGTGTTAAACAAATGTCGAGGCCTGTGCGTAGGCCAGTCCGGACAAGTTGTAAGTTGTGACCTGTTTGATTAGTTCGGTATATATAAGTTGCAGGGTGAGTGTTGCGTACAGTTAATAATAACACGATGTCGCGTAAGCATCTATCTCAAGCCGATCTCGAAAAATTGGCGGAAGAAATTTTAGATGGTATTCCCGATGAATCGGAATTATCAGAAACGGAAGACGTGTTGTATGAAGACAGTGACGGTGGTAGTGTTGACGACGTAGTTAGTGAATTATCTGATAATGCCGATAGCGAGTTATCTGACGAGGAAGATAATACTTGTGAAAATACTATTTTGACTAAGGATGGTACACGACAAAAAACAAACCATCTGTAAGGCGGCGTCCTGCAGGAAACATTTTGACCATGAAACCTGGACTTACTAAATACAATGAAAGCATTACGACGCCTACGGAAGGATTAGAGTTATTCATAACTGACGAAATTTTGAATCTACTAATTGAGGAAACTAAGCGTAGAGTTATTGCATTGAAAGGAGACGAATGGAAAGAATAAATCGTCTAGAAATTAAAGCCTTCCTGGCTTTACTGATTATTGTTGGAGCAGTCAAAGCAAGTCAAGAGCTCATTTTAGAATTATGGAGTAATCTGAATCCTGCATTACAGCGACAATATCGCGAAACAGGATGGAAGACTTACTAACATTTATTTGATTTGACAATCTAGAGACTCGAGCAGAACGTCGAGAAAAAAGTAAATTGGCACCAATCGAGGATCTACTCATCTTTGTTTTGAACTGCAAGAAAGCGTATTTTCCTAATGGTGACGTTTGCGTTGACAAGCAGCTTGTTCCGTTTCGTGGCAGGTGTCCATTCCGGGTATACACGAAATCTAAGCCGGCCAAGTATGGCATAAAAATATGAACACTATGTAACGAAGAGGATTCATATTTTTGGAATATGAAAATCTACACGGGCATGACAGATAATACACGAGAAAGAGAACAGGGGAGAAAGTTGTTTTAGACTTGGCGAATTTGACGAATTTGACATAGACTTACAGTGCCACCAACATATTACTCATACGTTTGAATTTCCTCAGCCGCCCTTATAGACTTTTTTAATGTATGTCTATGTCAAATTCAAGATTAGCAAGTTAGGTTTTCCGTCAGTTTTGACACAGACTGACGCAAAACCTAACCTGCTAACCTCGAATTTAACATATATACTGACAGTGCAAATTAGGGTTTAGGGGTGTTCTGCCTCCCTCCGATACGGCTATCAAGGATAATCCTTACAGGTAACACTTATACATGCCTCCCGCAACATTCTCTCAAAAAAATAGGCTTTAATTAAATCATCGCTAAAAAATGTCACCAGCTCTCCTACTATTGTCGTTTATTAATTAAATACTCTGGCATTGGCTGGTTCAAGTTACATTTAAATATATATATTTACATTTACGGTTACGTTTTCTAGGGTAGATGTTTAACATTATTTTATAAGCGCAGTATTACCACGTGAATGGTTCAATAGATAACTTGTTAAATTTGTCGCACTTGTTTTACTTTGCTCTTTTGATATTGCTTTATTCTGAAGCAGCTAACAACAGGTTTCGTAGGTTCTAGGTAAATTGCTCGAATGCAATTGCTCGAAAACGAATTGCTCGAAATCAGTTGCTCGAAAGTCAATTGCTCGAATGTGACTTTGCTCGAATTGCAAGTTTCTCGAACAGCAATTTCTCGATTATCTGTTGCTCGAAAAAAATAAAGTTATGAAATATCCCTAACTCGAATCAGTTAATATCAAATATAAAAAAAACAGAAGTTACAAATTATAATCTTTATTAATATAAAATAGGTATAGGTATGTGATTAAGTTAAAAATTATAAAAATCAAATATTATATGTTTTTAATATGATATGTTATATGCTATTCCACGGACATAATAATATTTATTTCTGTCATGTCCATAATGTAATAATTCACTAAAATATTTATTATTATTAATAAAAAAGATACACCAAAGGTAAGTTCCCGTTGGCGAGAGCTAATTCACATATCACCCCGAAAGAGTGATTTATACCTTGTCTCGAATTCTGAAAGGCGCTAGCCGGGGTAATTTTGTTCAGGGCCAGACATCTGCGTTTGGAAAAATGCAAGCTATCCAGTATTCGTAGCATCTGATTTGACACCCCTCTGGAGGTTTATAATTTAAGTTTCAGTAAAGTGATAATTACGCATCCTTAGGATGGCTTTTGTTGTCTGGTATCGTAATTGTGCCGAGTTGCAGCAACGAATTGAACCAAGTTATCAAACAATTCGAGCAAAATCAAACTTATTCGAAAGGGTGCATGCCTGAAAAAATATAGATCCTGTGTCGGTATAAAAGGGTGAAATTTCGATGATCTTCTTTGGTAATTGTGTTTTGTGACGCTAAATAATAGAAGCTAAACAAAATAATTTATATAAGTTATCAAATAATGTTAGCAAAACGAATTCGAATATTTATACGGGCATTTTTTGCACATACTAATTTTCATGTTTGGTTGTTGTAAAACTTGTAATTAGGCCTGAGGCCTGTAAGTTTTACTTTATAAATAAATAAATAACTCAAGGGAAACCACTATTTTTTAAATTTTATTTGGTATTAGATGTTGTCCAAATTAAATCATGCCCTTATTCCCTACGGTTCGAGAAATTCCAATAGTGACTCGAAATCGAATAGCCCTCTATGTACGACCATCATCTTTGTGACGATGTTCATTATTTAAAAATTACAGATTATCAACTTATTTTCATAATATGGATAACTTATAGATTGTTTTTAATTTACGACATGAGAACCATTATCATCTATCATAAGATATTAGGTAACAGGTGAGTAAAACTGTTCGCCCTAGTGACTCGACTCGACCAAACTCCAAGAATGTGTACAATCAGTCTGGCGAGTATCAGTCTATAAGTACATAGTATGCACAGAAAAATACATGACATGTGAAAGATGTCCCATCAGACAACCTGAAACGGTTTTAATGTACATAGAGAAAGTAATTAATTAAATCGAGTAGGTAAATCTGATGGCTGAAAACGTTTCAGCCGTCTGTTGTCGTCATCATTGTCTAATAAATTGATTGCGCCACTAGTTTGTCTCTGTATCGTACACTACACTGTGTTATTTCTTCACGCACTCTTGGTATTTTTAAGTCATTATGTAGCACTGTGTTTGGCACATACCACGGAGCGTTCACTATGGAACGAAGGACTTTATTCTGGAAGCGTTGCAATATTTCTAGATTGGAAGCACTAGCTGCCTCCCACAGAGGTATTCCGTAAGTCCAAACCGGTTTCAAAATTGCCTTGTGCAACAAAAGTTTATTTTCTACTGTCAGTTTAGAATTTCTGCCAAAGAGCCAGTACATTTGTTTAAATTTAAGGCCCAACTGTTTTCGTTTCATAAAGATGTGTTTGCGCCAAGTCAATCGTCGATCCAAATGAATTCCTAGATATTCAGTGTCTTCTGATTGGGGTATTTGATTACCATTTAGTATAACATGTATTTTATCACCTTTACTCTTCAACATATATAGTGAATATATTATGCGACTGGTACTAGAAGAATGAGAAGGTGGAGTTGCAATCGGAGGCAGAAAAATTAACAACTTAAGATATGCCGACGACACTCTAATAATAGCAGCAAACACGGAAGAATTGAATACAATCATGCAAAGAATAGTAAACGTAAGCAGACAGTACGACCTAGAGATAAACTCATCAAAAACCAAAGTTATAATAATTGACAGGGCGAATAACAACCAACCACACGTAAAAACTATAGCTGGGTACCAAATAGTAGAGCAGTTTATATACCTAGGGTCTATGATCACTAACAAGGGGGGGAGTGAAGTAGAAATAAAACGACGAATGGCAATTGCCAGAACATCAACGACGAAGCTCACCCGAATATGGAAAGAGCCATAACAAAGAAGACCAAAATGAAAATAGCAGAAACACTAATTTTCCCGATTGCTACTTATGCCTCAGAAACATGGACACTTAAAAAGTCAGATAAACAAAAAATTGATGCTTTTGAAATGTGGGTGTACAGAAGTCTTCTACGCATACCATGGACTGCTCACGGAACAAATAAGTAAATTTTAGAAGAACTAAATGTAAAAATACGACTATCAACAAAAATTCAACGATCGTATTTGAGATATTTTGGTCACATCGTCCGACATGAAACAATGGAAAGACTTATGGTCCAAGGTAAAATTAATAGCCGTCGACCCAGAGGAAGATCTCCCACCAGATGGGTGGACCAAATGAAAAACCTGGTGGGGAAAAATTTACATGAAGCTACGCTATCGGCACAAGACAGGCAGTCATGGAAAGCAACCATTGACTTTGTCACATAATATCACCAAACTCTTCCGTGGGGTAAGAGGACTGAGGAGAGATAACAGGAGGAGAAGTGTCATGCTTCAAAGTAAATGTTACGTGAACAGATTTGCTTTCGTTAGCTCTGATACGCCATTTCCGCAACCAGTCTTGAAATTTATTTCAATGTAGTTGAGGTTTCTTGATGCGGTGATGGGATTATAGTGTGAAGCTAATATAGCTGTGTCGTCAGCAAAGGTAGCGGTTGTCGTTAATCTGGTCAAAGGAAGATCTGCCGTGGAGAGCGAATACAGTACCGGACCAAGGGTACTGCCCTGAGGCACTCCGGAGTGAATAGGATATAAACCACTAATTGCTTCTTCGTGTTTAACAACAAAGTGGCGGTCGCTTAGATAAGATTTTAGAACAGCATACATAACGTATGGGACATAAGTTTTGAGAAAAAGTTTGCCTTGAAATTTCTACTCTATTTTTATGTCTGATCTAGTTACCATGAAACCGGTAAACAAATCATGTTTTGTTTTTATTGATAAACGTCAAATTTATTCAATAACTTAGTTCAAAATGTCGTACAAACTTGAAGTTCGCAAAAGTATCTATCGCTGTGTTGGACGGTTGCCCAAACGTGAAATTGGTAACTTGTTCACATATCAAAATGTTAGCCAGGCAACGATTTATAGGACAATAAGAGAATGCGAAGAGGGTATACCTTGCACTAATTTTCCGAAAACTGGAAGACCTCATGTTTTGGCACAAAACAGGATTAATAGACTGGTACAATCCGCTCAAGACAGAATTGGAATCTCTAGTCGAAAGCTGGGTCGCCGTTTTGGGGTCTCATACAAGACCGTCCAGAGAATTTTTTCCAGAAATGCTGTACATTATAGAAAAAAAAGGAAAAAGAAATCGCTGGACGGTCTTGTATGAGACCTCAAAACGGCGACCTAGCTTTCGACTAGAGATTCCAATTCTGTCTTGAGCGGATTGTACCAGTCTATTAATCCTGTTTTGTGCCAAAACTGGAAGACCTCACGGTCTTCCAGTTTTCGGCAAATTAGTGCAAGGTATACCTTCTTCACATTCTCTTATTGTCCTATAAATCGTTGCCTGGCTAACATTTTGATATGTGAACAAGTTAACAATTTCACGTTTGGGCAACCGTCCAACACAGCGATAGATACTTTTGCGAACTTCAAGTTTGTACGACATTTTGAACTAAGTTATTGAATAAATTTGACGTTTATCAATAAAAACAAAACATAATTCGTTTACCAGTTTCATGGTAACTAGATCAGACATCAAAATCAAGTAGAAATTTCAAAGCAAACTTTTTCTCAAAACTTATGTCTCATACGTTAGCATGGGGGAACATAGACTTTAACTTGTAACATAAGCCGAGATGCCAAACTTTGTCAAATGATTGACTGATGTCTGCGAACACTGCTGATGTATAGCATTTTCTTTAGAGATCATTTCTGATTTGGTTTACTAACCTATGGGTTTGATTTCGATTTCGATATTGGATGAGGTTTTTATTTAAATTTTCTTTAGTACTTGTAAAAATCGCTTGTGAAGTAGCTAAAGCCAGGTAGTCAGCACCCATAATTTTTGTTATTGTTTTTTCAGAGATTTCTGACGTAGATACATTAAAAAGCAATGGAACAAGCAAGAACTGATACTTGAAATTGTCCGTTTTGCAGCGATATAAATTTGCTTCTAGCACCGTTTAGATAATCGTGGTACAGTCTCAGAGCATTTGATTATTATTATTATTATTATTAATGCCTTTATTAATTTTTTATCAACTGCAATAACAACATTTATTTATATCTGAGGCGAAGTTCAGCCTAGGCGCCATGTCAGCGCCCGCTGCTCTTCCACTTAACCCCTTTTCGCGCTATATTTGTGACAAACAAAATTATTGCTAGAAGTGAATTGAATAATAATTATAATATTATAAAATTATAGAAAAAAAAATCAATAAAAAAAAACACCAGTTCTTTCGGCAGCTAAGCAAAAACAAAACTAGCTCTTGTAACCGCAGATAATATGGCATTACGCATTCAGACAGGACTTAACGCGCTTTGGCGAAGTTTCATTTTCAGTAATTTACTTTTAAAATGTTTAATATTAGAAGATTTGAGATCTAAGGGTAGCGAATTATATTTATTGACAATTTGGTAAGTAAACGACCGCTTAAACATTTCGGTACGATGAATAGGTGGGGTCAATAATCCCTTAAATCTCAAATTAGAGTGTGTACATCTGTACGATGAATAATTTTATTGTAGAGATAATTCGGCTTTTTATTTAAAATAATTTTGTGATATAAACATACAGCATGCAGCAACCTGCGATTAGACATATTTAACCAACGAATATCAAGCAGTTTGTGAGAGATATGGTCGAACTTACGTATTCCAAATATTAACCTTAAGCATGTGTTCTGTAATCTTTGAATTTTTTCAGAATCAGCGTAAGATAAACAAGGACCATACACAGTGTCACAATAATTAAGTTTAGATAGAACCATATATATAATACACATATATTGCTGGTAGGGCCTGGAAACTTCAGAAAACATTACGGCGCCGACATAGTCTCACTTATAGTATAACGCGTCTCGTGCGCATGCGTGAGAATTCGAACTCCGCCTTTAGAAGCGAATTTTAAACTTGACCACTTCCCCATTGGGCGGGACCACTTCCCCATTGGGCGGACGACGCCGCCGCGCTTGCGCACAGCTCACCGTATACATAAAGGAGTTGGTTGTGTGTTTCACTTCATCGGCCAGTTTCCCACTCATAGCCGCTAGCAATATAGTAAGTATTAGATATATGGATAGAACTAACGATTCACATAAAACTTTTCGGAGTTCCCGACTTAAGACGGACCGATTTTGATAAAGCAATCGTAGGGCGTTAAAACCACTGCTGATACATTTATTAATATGTGACGAAAATCGTAACTCTTCATCAATAATTAAGCCCAAGTTTTTTGTTTCTCTAACTAATTTAAGTTCAGTACCGTCAACATTAATTTTAATTTGAGATTCTATAAACACTCTGTCCATTTTTTTACAAAATAACATTAATTTCGATTTGCTTGGATTTAGTATTAATGCATGTAACCTTGCAATATCTAAGAGAGATTTTAAGTCTTCGTTTATTTCCTCACAACTTTTATTTATATCGCAGGAATAGAAATGTTTATATACCTGCGTATCATCTGCATATAAATGAGGGGAGGAATATTTAAAACAACAGACAAAGCGTGATGTATATAAAGAAAAAAGTAAAGGCCCTAAAATCGAGCCTTGAGGTACTCCTGCTGTGACATCTACAAATTCGGAGATATTATTTTTGTAAAAAACCGCTTGGCATCTGTTGGTTAGGTAATCAGACAAGAGTGAAATTGCATTCGGTTCTAAACCAAAATGAGAGAGGATATATAGTAACACGGAATGATTGATTGTATCAAATGCCTTAGAAAAATCGAGTAAAACTAATATAGTTGCCATTCCACGATCAAGTGCCCTGAAGATGTCGTCAGTTATTGTAAGAAGAGCACTATTGCAGCTATAACCCGTTCTAAAACCCGATTGAACCTCCGGTAGAATATTATTTAATTCAATATATTCACGTAATTGCGTATCCATTAGTTTTTCGATAATTTTTGAAAAAACTGGTAATATGCTAATAGGACGCAAGTCTTTGAAATCTTTTGGCGTATTTACTTTGGGAATTGGTATAATATGAGCTTTTTTCCAAGTGGTAGGAAAAACAGAATTAGAAAAGCAAAAATTTATGATATGACTTAAAAAAGGTAAGATAAATGGGACACACAACTTAATCATATCTATATTGACTCCATCAGATCCAATAGCTTTAGTGTTTATTGAATTAATTACTTTTAAAATGTCAATTTCATCAACCGGCGAAAATTTAAATTTATTTTGTAGTTCTGGATTCAAATCTTGATAAAACGGGATTATATTATCAATTTGTATTTTTAGTTTCGGAACTGATTTAATGAAATAATTATTATTTTGAGTGCAGTCGGACAGATGACTTGGAAGTTCAATAAGATTCCTGTTTTTTCCAATATTTAAGGCGCAGGTCTTTCCAAATAATGTGCATGTTTTTGTTTCTGAACTGTGTTTCAAAGTAATTCTTTTTTTCTTGTCTGCACACTTGTGTTGTTAGATTGCGCAATTCTTTATAGTGGTGCCAAGCTTCTGCAGTTCGGGTAAATTTAAATTGTGACAAAGACTTATCTCGCTGTTTCATTAGCAGTTTTAAATTCTGAGTGATCCAAGGCGCCGGAGGTTTTGATATACGCTTAGTAATTAATGGAGCATGAATTTCAAAAAGTTGTAAAATGTTATAAGTTAATAGTTGCACCTTTGAATCTACGTCTGCCTGGTCAAATATATTACGCCAAGGAATGGAACGTAGATCCGCAGAAAACTGTTCATAATCGACATCGCGGAGTGATCTGTAGGTTTTGTAGAATTGTGTCGGACGCGACACCTCCCAAGGGATTCTGCAGAACACTAGATCGTGGTCAGACAATGTTCTGTCAACAGTTAGTACTCCGGCATCTGTAAAACTTATTGTTTCTTTGACGAATATTAGATCGATTAAACTTAAATCATGCGTAGAATCTTCAATAACTTGCTTTAATTCAAAATTTTCACTCATTGACATTAAATCGCAGGTTGCTTTATCTGCATTTAAGTAATCTATGTTAAAATCCCCTAACAAGACTATCTGATCATAAGAGATATTAATTTCAGTAAGGACATTGCATAGTTCCGCTATGAATTCACCGTAATATTTTTTATGCGGGTTATAAACAACCCCTACGACTAAAGGTTTTTGCTTAAATTTTACATTTATCCACAACTGTTCTATTAAGTTATTTGTTTTTATTAAATTAAAATTGTAACAAGCCCTGATGTAGATACCAACACCGCCGCCACGTGTCAGCCTATCCGAACGCGCAAAATTGTAACCTGCTATCTTTACAATGTCACTTGATAAATAAGGTTTTAGCCACGTTTCTGAAACAGCAATAATATCGAAATCGGAGGAAAGGATTAAATCACTAAATTCAACTATTTTAGCGGGTAAAGATCGTACGTTTAAATGAGCCAATTTAAGACTACCGTTGGACATGGTGTAATAATTATGAATGAAATAAGAGAAAACTAATTTAAAAAAAAAATTAATTAATGAAGTTCGATTGATTTAGAGAAAAAGCAGCTTGCGCTCAGCCCTGCAAAACAACTCAGCAGAACGTATGTAAATACAAAAAAACATGTAGCATCATAAAATAGATAAAATTAATATTAATACCAATTGATGTCACAGTTGAAGAGCTCAAATTCAAAAGGATCCAAGTACCATATTTGATTATACCGAAAAAAAATACGAAAAAAAATGCTCTATATGCGTAGTAACACTTAAAGGAAACATTTTGGCACTTCGGCCCTCCCGAACTCACACCCTTCAACCATTTCTAATGTATGGCAATATGTAAAATAATATAATAATTCTATTTGGCCATAATATCCAGTTAAATAACGATTAAGTTTTACTAACTCAATATAGTATTCAAATTTTTTTTAACAAAAAAAATGAGTTTAGGATATAACAAAAGTAAACAATTTAGCAAAATTAATAGAAATTTAAACATTTTAGCAACTAATTCTGCCCTTGAGATTCTGAGAGTCTCTTCATTTCTTTTGTGTTACTTATGTAGGAAACAGAGTTGTTAATTTTGACACAGATTTTACCATCAATCGTCCACACACTTGTTTTACCAAACTGCGCGATAGCACGACGCAAAATATCAAGTCGCAGGTACATTAGTATTTTGCATTGAATTAGTGGGTAGAGATTCAGAAGCAGACCAGATAGTAGCTTTTAGGTCGATAGTTATTTTCTTGGCCCAAAAGCCATTGTCCATGTACGTTCTCAATGCCATAACTTGGCCGGCACAGCTTCTTCCTGATCTGAGAACTGCTTTCGATCAAGAATAGTTTTACCCAAATTAGGCATTACACGAATGTATCTCAATCTGTCTAGCAGCTTGCAGAAAGTGCTTAGCCAGGTAATTGTGCGATAAACTTCAGGTTGTTTAAGGTTTTCCCTTGTTTTTGAATTGCGATTATTTTGGTTTTCTTATAAACTGTTGGCAAAACTTCTGTGTTGATTATATCGTTGTAGAAATATGGCAACCATGTTTGACAAATTCAAGGTACAGATTACCAAAATTAACGTATTATAGTATCTCCGAGTTGCATCAGTTTTCTATCGCGTAGTGTATAAAGCCTCGTTAAAGGGAAATTTCGTAGTCGACATTCAAAGGATTAATCCTCGCTGTCGCACAGCAACAAATCAAAAACTAACTGGATTCCCTATCGTTCATCTGCCTGGTCTACAACTACCTGTTTGTTTACATTGTCTACATTCATAGTCGCTCTTGCTCCAGGTGTTGGGAAAGACATTACCAGGACACCATTAGATTTTCTAGGAAAGCAGGAGTTCTTTCCCAAACCGCCTTCTACATCTGAAAGTGAACACCTTGCTTTATTTAATTGATTGACTTAGTCTGCAACCAACAGTACATTATATACTAAGATTAAGTCACATATTTCATGCCGGTATTGTGAATGCTTTTGCACCACGTTGTTTAATGAGTTAAATTATTCTACTTTGTCAATGGCTCCTACAGGGCTGTAGATACTGCACGTCGATACGTTTTCTTTGTAGTTAACTCTTACTTGTTTTAACATTTAAGAATTATTGTGGTTAGCTTCTCTTCAACAAGAAAAGGTCGCAAATTTGTCAATAATACAGGTTGAATTAGGTTTTTACAGTTATCGCTGGTAATTCTGCAACGTCGCTGTCATTTCCCGTGCGATATTTTTCTCTGTAGCTTGTGAGTACAAAGAGGATCATTGTTATTCGTACATTTTGTGTAAAATAATTGGTACAACTCGCAGGCGATTTTATGAGCATCTTCGGCGACTATACGTGCAGGCAAAGTAGGTACCACAACACCATCCACGCCCCCCCCGAATTATTCAATATACCAGCCTAACTCTTCCTTGCAATGATCCCATTTGGCCTTCCATATTGGTGGAGTTAATAACAGACATTTTTATGTCTGTTTCTAAATTTACAAATTGGTGTTGACAGTACAGGAAGTCGCCCAATACTTTTCTTGGTGTCGGTTCTGGTTACTGCTTATGGTTACAGCTAGCTAATGTTGCTCTGGGTTATAGTCGCGTTGCCATCTACTTAAGCAGAAAGTTTGTGTTTGTTTCGAATTATAGATTTAGTTAATATTGTTATTTTCAATCTAGTAGACAGGTTTAGCTCCATTAAAATCATTTAGATTAGACAATATATTGCAATTAAGACTTCTAAATCCCCTAAAATTACGAAAGCAGTTAATAACATTTCAAACATTTCAAATATTATTTTGCAAAATATTCTATAAATGAGCTAGTTTAAGTTTTGCAAATTGTTTGAATAGCATTGACTTTGAGTTAATTTGTAGAAACGTTTAAAAATAGTATTAGCCTTGATTGAAACATAAAATAAAATCAGAGCAGGCGTAGAAATAATGAATAACAATGTAAGATGAATGTAAACAAAACAAAAGAAGGGGAAAGCGACGCCAGGCTGTTGACACTGTCAAACTGCAGCTACATTAGAACCCTTGATTCATAAAATTAAATTCTAGAAAATAGTTTCAAGTTGATTAGTATAATTGAATAATGTGTTACATAACTTTGTGCCTGGCATTGAAAAATAGTGTATAGTAGCAGCGGTTAATTTCCCACAATATGGTATAATATTAGTCTCTTACATAGTTAAAGTAGTAGAAAGCACATTTATCAATATTTACAAACCAACAAACTCCCCTCTGTTCAGTGGACCGATTTAATCATATCACTGTCCTAATATCCTGTTGTATATTGTTGTGTTTATTGACTGTTGTCTGTTGATGTGCATATGATATTGATATTATTTATATTTAAATAACTGACTCTTATCATCTGAAGGGGTTTGGTTTCTACATCCTGCCGTAACAAGTCCGATACCATCCCTAATGCGGCCTGCAGCTTGCACCACTCCAAAACTCCTTACATCTCCGTCTTTGCTCCAGTTTTCGGGGCTCCGCACTGCTCAACACGAATGTCGCTGCCTCCCACGCGCTTCCAGGGCTATGTTAACCTCGCAATTGCTCCAAATCTTGTCACAGGAAGAACAGCTACCACTTGATGTACTCAATCCTTTTTAAAACTCCCGTAAGAGTGCAACGAATCAAAGCAATCCCCTACAGCCTACCCAAAAGACACTGCACTAATTATAAAATAGTAGTGGATTGGAAAAAATGGCAATTAATTCGTTTCGAAATGGATTATTTGTGGGCACGACAAAATAGACACACCTCACAGCCTGGCGTCGCTTTCCCCTTCTTTTGTTTTGTTTACATTCATCTTACATTATTTCTACGGCTGCTCTGATTTTATTTTATGTTTCAATCAAGGCTAATACTATTTTTAAACGTTTCTACAAATTAACTCAAAGTCAATGCTATTCAAACAATTTGCAAAACTTAAACTAGCTCATTTATAGAATATTTTGCAAAATAATATTTGAAATGTTTGAAATGTTATTAACTGCTTTCGTAATTTTAGGGGATTTAGAAGTCTTAATTGCAATATATTGTCTAATCTAAATGATTTTAATGGAGCTAAACCTGTCTACTAGATTGAAAATAACAATATTAACTAAATCTATAATTCGAAACAAACACAAACTTTCTGCTTAAGTAGATGGCAACGCGACTATAACCCAGAGCAACATTAGCTAACTGTAACCATCAGCAGTAACCAGAACCGGCACCAAGAGAAGTATTGGGCGACTTCCTGTACTGTCAACACCAATTTGTAAATTTAGAAACAGACATAAAAATGTCTGTTATTAACTCCACCAATATGGAAGGCCAAATGGGATCATTGCAAGGAAGAGTTAGGCTGGTATATTGAATAATTCGGGGGGGGGGGGGGGGGGCGTGGATGGTGTTGTGGTACCTACTTTGCCTGCACGTATAGTCGCCGAAGATGCTCATAAAATCGCCTGCGAGTTGTACCAATTATTTTACACAAAATGTACGAATAACAATGATCCTCTTTGTACTCACAAGCTACAGAGAAAAATATCGCACGGGAAATGACAGCGACGTTGCAGAATTACCAGCGATAACTGTAAAAACCTAATTCAACCTGTATTATTGACAAATTTGCGACCTTTTCTTGTTGAAGAGAAGCTAACCACAATAATTCTTAAATGTTAAAACAAGTAAGAGTTAACTGCAAAGAAAACGTATCGACGTGCAGTATCTACAGCCCTGTAGGAGCCATTGACAAAGTAGAATAATTTAACTCATTAAACAACGTGGTGCAAAAGCATTCACAATACCGGCATGAAATCTGTGACTTAATCTTAGTATATAATGTACTGTTGGTTGCAGACTAAGTCAATCAATTAAATAAAGCAAGGTGTTCACTTTCAGAAGTAGAAGGCGGTTTGGGAAAGAACTCCTGTTTTCCTAGAAAATCTAATGGTGTCCTGGTAATGTCTTTCCCAACACCTAGAGCAAGAGCGACTATGAATGTAGACAATGTAAACAAACAGGTGTTATGGGCCAAAAGTCACTTTTCGTATTAATTTAACGATTTGCCTTATCCCTGCCTAATTCAAGGCACTTTGCACATTTCGCTCTAACTATTTACCCTATAATAGCCTAGTTTTAGTTACCCATTTCCTCAAGTAAAGTCACTGCAGATTAGGCCTCACGTTGTACGCGTGCTATGTTGGTTGCAGATGCGATTTTTCTGCAAATTTGGAATTTTCTGGGCCTAGCTGTCAAATATCATTAACCATTTTGACTTGTCAGAAGATGGATGTGGTGAAAAGCATCTTTGGTTAATCGATGCACGAATATTTGTAATTCGGTTTTGTCACGCTCATCCTAGCATTAAAATGTATATCTTGGTGTGATTTTTGTCTGGGAGACGTCCCCGACGTTTTTGTTGTTATACATTTCAAGCACGGATTTTTGTCCGGAATTTATCTGACAAGCACATGTAACTACTTGGGCGATTTGGAGCAGAACATCTCACGCTCCCTTTTGGTACGGGCGGTGAACGCACTCAGCTTCCCTTTTGGTACGGGCGGTGAACGCACTCAGCTCCCCTTTGGTACGGGCAGTGAAAGCACTCAATTCCCCTTTGGTACGGGCGGTGAACGCACTCAGATTAGGAAGCAGTCCTATAGTATGAACTAACGCATCTCTGTTGGTGAGCGGCGAGTTTGTTCATGTGGCGCAGAAACTCTTCGAAGCGTTTGGTCGATGGATTTGGCCCCTCTTGGAGAGCACTCTCTCCAGGCAGTTGCTGCAGTCGGCTGGCTGTGAGTTTGGAAGATTTCCAGTCCCTAAAACAGGCTAGCAGATTTACTGGCCCGAGATCTCTGCGTTACCTGCGATGAAGCCCGTTGGAACACCTGGCATTCTCGACATCGTGCAGTAGGCCTCCGATTTAGCACGTTCGTCACCTGGTGCAGCCAAGGTCTGTCTTTGCAATTTCCTTAAGCGTTCTTGTGCAGTTTTGAGCTCGACCAACTTAACCTGTGTTATAGGCATGATTTTAATGTGTGTTTAATTATTTATTGTAGCGCTTTGTGCTACGGCCAGATTTTGATAAGCTAATTAACTTACTTTAATGTTGTGATAACTCACCTGCAGTCTAAAAGTAAACCTATTTTGTTGTTTACATCTTTATATTTGCAACTTGACATTTTAAGCCTCCATTAGCCTTCAGGCTGTGTCTAACGTAGATGCATAGGGACGATAAGGTTTCCCTTATGTAAATTTTGTAATAGCAATTCTTGCATACGCCCATTTGAACGATTTTAGACTCGATCTCAGTGGAGAGATCCGTCAGTCGGTTGAATTTGGCTTAGTGCGGCCCCACTTTGCAAGAAATTAGCGAAATCAGTCCGATCTTTGTTTAAGCAATTACGCCGCTTTAGGGCGAGATTTAATTAGCGTGTTTCGGGTAATATTGCGCCCCCTATAAACCAAGATCTTGGGTAATAATGGGTTTTGTGTACATTTGATTACTAGTACAGTTATGTATTTTTGCAACTGAGGGTTTAGCGTTGATTTCAACTTGACAAACAAAACAAAACCTTAACTACCGCTTAAATTTGAGACGCGTTTGGTCATACATGCGAATTGCTACGATCTACGACTTTATTTATTTAATCTGGTGAGTTTAATCTGTGATAAATTTTACGATATTATATTATATGAAATCTGGTTTGTGATATTTGTTGTTGTTGTGATATACTACCGAGCACTGTTAATATTTTATTAAATTATATATACTCGTTACTTATGCCTGCGAATTTGATTTGTGTGTCCTTGTCGCTACCTCTAATTTTCAGGATCGCTTAGTAGCACCTTCCGTAGTGTCTGGTTTGATGATTAGCAAAGTGCTGGGTTACTGCTACTTGGCGCCCATAAATTACTCACCGTTTCAGCTTACGCTTTAAGTCTTCTGTTCGACCCACGACCAGCTCCGGCTGAGAATCCGGTAGCCTTTGCTACTCCTTATTTTATAGTCAGAGTTTGGTAACACAGGTAGTTTTAGACCAGGCAGATGAACGATAGCGAATCCAGTTAGTTTTTGATTTGTTGCTGTGCGACAGCGAGGATTAATCCTTTGAATGTCGACTACGAAATTTCCCTTTAACGAGGCTTTATACACTACGCGATAGAAAACTGATGCAACTCGGAGATACTATAATACGTTAATTTTGGTAATCTGTACCTTGAATTTGTCAAACATGGTTGCCATATTTCTACAACGATATAATCAACACAGAAGTTTTGCCAACAGTTTATAAGAAAACCAAAATAATCGCAATTCAAAAACAAGGGAAAACCTTAAACAATCTGAAGTTTATCGCACAATTACCTGGCTAAGCACTTTCTGCCAGCTGCTAGACAGATTGAGATACATTCGTGTAATGCCTAATTTGGGTAAAACTATTCTTGATCGAAAGCAGTTCTCAGATCAGGAAGAAGCTGTGCCGACGAAGTTATGGCATTGAGAACGTACATGGACAATGGCTTTTGGGCCAAGAAAATAACTCTATCGACCTAAAAGCTACTATCTGGTCTGCTTCTGAATCTCTACCCACTAATTCAATGCAAAATACTAATGTACCTACCTGCTTAATCAAATGCTCTGAGACTGTACCACGATTATCTAAACGGTGCTAGAAGCAAATTTATATCGCTGCAAAACGGACAATTTCAAGTATCAGTTCTTGCTTGTTCCACTGCTTTTTAATGTATCTACGTCAGAAATCTCTGAAAAAACAACAACAAAAATTATGGGTGCTGACTACCTGGCTTTAGCTACTTCACAAGCGATTTTTACAAGTACTAAAGAAAATTTAGATGAAAACCTCATCCAATATCGAAATACCTTGAGATCACATTTGATTGAATACTAACTTGTGGCAACTATACCTACAAGTGTGGCTCGACGGTAATGCTAAGCCGACTCACTAAAGAAGACAAATAGATCGCTTACACAGCAAATTTAATGAAAAACTTCTTCCTGACAATTCATACATACACTGACAGAAAACATGCTAACAGGCCAATCACGACTAAAATCATACCAGTTTGCAATGAAGGCGTCACAACCCTTCCAGAGATAAATTATACAACTTCGAAATGGACGGGAAAACTTATTGGAATGAATTCCAAATACCAAATTTCAACTTAATTGCTGACCCTACAAAAAAAGTGAAAAATATTAACCGTCATCAGAACGAGACCATATATAAATGGGGTTTGTAAATTCTCAACTGTGCAATAACTGTGGCAATGGAGACCAAACTATTGAATACCTCCACTACTTTTAATGGTAGACTCAAAGACCTTCACTGCTTAATCGCAGCAGCACTGCAATAGCTGGAAATCGAAAACATAAACCTATACTTCGTCACATATCTCCTTGGACGCTTCGGGTTTGATATTTTATACTAAAACGCGCGTGGCCAGCCTCCGTCTGGCCCTGCCAGCGTAAAGAAACGGTTAATAATAAAAATGCTTGCTTAAGCTGGTAGCCAGCCTACATCCGGCCCTGCCAGCGTTAACAATACAAACGCTTGCTGCAGGCCCTTCATGCTGCGTGTGTCGGCGCCACTCGCGCTTACGATCGGCATGTGCGCGCGCCAGCGCTTACGGTCGGCCGGCGGCATCAGCTCTTATAATATAAGATATTTTTTATTATACCTGCATCAGAATCGCCGTTTAAAGCACGCCTGAGCGTGCGAAAATAGGCGATTAAAGCTCGCCGAGCTTTAAAGATTGTCAAGGAAACGACTGAATGCAACAACGAACGTGGACGCGACAAAAACGTAAGAATTCTCGTAACTATAGTAGCAATATTATTATGCCCTTTCGATTTATCACGACAAAAATTATTTCTAAGTTTTTAATGCGTAATTTATTTCCAGTATTCGAGGTATAATAAAAATTGCGTAAAGTATTCGTGGATAACTGGTCTTTAAAACACTTGCTCTATTTCGAGCACTCCGGCTACGCCGTCGTGCTCGAAAACTCGCGCGTGTTTTAAAGACCTTGCTATCCACTCATACTTTAATATACTATTCTATTTGCATTTTTTAAAATTATAGTAGATACGCACTCGTTTGTAACTTACACACACATATATTAATGATGCTCTTATCCCACTTGTATAGTAAATAACTATTACAACGGAGAGTAAAGGTTGGTATTATTGCTAGAGGTACATAAGAACATTTTTAGCGCATTATTTGACCAATTGTAGCTTCTTTACTTTAAATAATAGTATAGTGTACAACTAGTTGAAAATAGCACTTTTCACACGGTGGGGTAGTTTGGTGATCACGAACCGCAGGCGAGTATCATAAAGCCAAAGTATTACAGTTATTTAAAAAAAAGTTTCTTTCCAATATAAGATTAAAACCCAAAAACGGGGAAAATTAATAGAAAGTTCTCGAGTTTTGATGGACTGCTAGTCAAAACTGTCATTTTAAAACAATAAAATTTATGCTTTTGAACTAATCGTATTTAAGCCTGCAGTGGTTGCGCCAAGTCTCACAGACCCGATGAATACGTTATTGAGTGGGAATTTGTCAAAGGTGGTGTAAGAGGGTTGTGCGTCTAGGTACTTTCAAATTTTTAGACGTAGTTGCTTCCCGATAATCGGCATAAGCACAGTTGTTAGTGTTCGTGAGTTATTTGGAAAAAAGTCTGTGAGACTTGGCGCGACCATTTACGTTTGTGAAATTCTTTTGTCTACTTGATTGTTTTTACATTGAATGTAGCTGCAATGAACTCACAAATAATTTATGTTGCAAACAACATCAACGTTAGTATACCAAGACGTCAATATATACAAGAATTAGCTTTGATTCTAACAAATGATCAATTAAATTGGCGATCACTACTCAAAAGTTCTCCACCGGAAATCCATCTAAGTCAGAAGAAGTAGCTGGAACCTCTTCAAACCATCCAGTAGACGACCGTAATAACCCCATAATTAAAAAACGTTGCCTTTTTCCAAAAAAAGTAGGCAAAGACAAAAATTTCGTAAAAAATGTGTTTTTCGCATGCAGGATTTTTGTGCACTGGTTGTGCATCCTTGAACCAAAATGACGAAAATGAATTGTTTTGTTCTACCTCTTAGTATTAAAAACATTGTTCTGGCCATAAATCTATATAGAGAATTAAAATCTTGAAATTCATCAGAGGCTGTGTTTACTATTATGAAATTAGCGTGATCTACAAAAACCTTTAAAAAATAGAAAACAATAAATAGAATAATATTTTTTGAATGTTAGCAGCAACTGAAATATAATTGAAAATCTTGGTAATAGTAAATAAACCTCTCATATAAATGGTTCTTAATTTTTGGGATTAAGAGACTTGGCGCGACCAGCCGTGCCATGAAACTGGGCGCGACCACTGCAGGGTTAAAGTGTGATATATCAAAAATGTTGTCTAAGAGGTATTTTGTACATCAGTGTTGCGATACATCCTCAAAAAAAAAATCTGGCAGTGTCGTATCTGGCGAACATTGCTAAACGGTGACGATGTTCTTCCTTAAATTTTAAGAGCTACAGCTCTGAAATAAAAAAAATCTCAGTTATGAGTTTATTGTAAAATACTATAACAAATACAATTTTACTAACACCATATTACAACATTTATATTTAACATAGACAACCTACTGAGTACGTTCGTCCATAAGTATTTCTTCAATCTCGTGCTCCAAATTACTATCAATTCTAGACAAGAGTGGTTGGTTATCTTTGGTTTCTTTGATTACTTCAAAGCTTTGTAGTTCAGTTTCTAGCTCCTTTTCCCAATCTTCCTCAGAACGCTTAGATTCAAGGGAAATGCTCTGCATACTATCACGTAACTTCATTAAGTCTTGCGCTGTTGACTGTAGGGTGTCTGATACAAACTCTTCTGGAAAGGTAATCATCTTTTCTGCACATCTTTCAGACTTTGCATCCAAAGCAATATTAATATCATTAGCTTTGCAAATAAGATCTACACGATAAAAGTAGTTCCTCCAAAAAGCTTCCTCATTAACTATTTTAGGGACGAGTTCAAAGCGCATTTTTTCAATATCTGGATCTTCTTTCATAACCGCTAGGGCAGAAGGATACGCTTGGTTAAAGTTAAATCTAAAATTAACTCCATGTGGAGGGCTGTGCACAAAATTTCTTCTATCTGCTGAGAGATTAAGACACTGTTCCCTGGCGGTCTCCTCATTAATGCACCCTCTCCATGGTGGAACGCCATCTGGTGTAGTTTCTGATAAGGATTTTGTAAATGCATCTTGCTCTTTGTTAAATTCTTGCAGAATATGGGCTTCTTTCACAACTTTCCTAATTTTGCCACTAGCTTCGACAACGGTTTGACCTACTTTATTCACTGCCGAGTACAGATAATTTCCAAACGATTTTACTCTTTGTATAGCTTCGATCTGGATATGTTCGAACTGGTTTTTGAATTTTTCTCCACTAGAAATTGTTTGAGGTACTAATTTTACCGCCTCAATGCCAATTGAAATTAGATCATCTTCCAACACCGAACTGTTTGCCTCGTTCTGCACAGATTTACGCTTATGGTGAAGCTTTTCTTCTCCTTCAGTGTCATCTGGTTCCTTAATTATTGGAGTAGGTTCACTTAACATTATTTCTTCGAGGTTGCTATCGTCACTATTTGTTGAAAGCATTTTAAGTTGCTTGTCCGATTTTGTATTTTTATTGACGTTTTCCTGGTGTAACTCTGAATGGGAGATCCAGGAGTGTACAAGATCAGGTTGGTCGTAAAACATTTTAGAGTATTAAGTAATCGACGATTGAGATATTACTATTTTAATACAGGTGATGAATAACTACTGCTACTTTTTACTTACAGTTAATTTTGACAATGCCAATTTATTCTGTAGCAAGTATGCATACAAGAAACGCTTAAACTGTCAAAATTGACAGTGTGGGTTGATCTGTCATTTAGTGGGCGACTTTGATAATTATAATACCACGGCCTACAGTTCGTTTCAAATAAGTGGTTCTATCGATAAAGTTGTGCACTAACTATAACATCTGATTCAAACAAAACTTCGTCAGAATAGCCCGGGTAAAAAAACCACAGCGATATCTGCTGGCATGTCTGAGATTGATTCAGAAAGGTAGGTCAGTTGCAGCTGACGGAAGTGACAGCTTTTGGTTAGCACAAGAATTTCAATCACTCATGGTTTTTACTGATAAACAAAAACAAAAAATATTGGATATTTATTTTAGAAATGGTCGAAGAATTAATGCCCAATGGGTTTATTCTGTTAGAGACGCCTTTGAAGATTTTCGAGATACGTTTCCAAATGTCATTACTCCTTTTGACAGCTTTTATAAATGTATTCAAAATATTCGGCTTTCTATAGAAAAATAGGGAGCATAGCTCGCAAAGAAGGCAGTGGCAGGCCAATCATGCTTAATCAGCAAAATATTGAAGCTGTTAAGCAAGTAATGGAGGAACAGCCCCAGACCTCAATTCGTCATTTGCAACAGTAACTGGGGCTATCGTATAGCACTTGCCAACGTATTCTTAACAGAACCTGCAACTCATTCCCTACAGAATGCAAGCGTTCCAGAAAATACAGGCCGCGAAGGCAAGAATTCTATGAATGGTTTTTACATAATTTTGAAAATACCATCGGGGCTCTCGAAACAACCTTCTTTACAGATTAAGCTTGGTTCAACATTTTTCGATACGTCAATTCCCAAAATATGAGAATGTGGATCTCGAACACTTCTCATTTTTATTAATACTCCACTACACCCATAAAAAATGGGGTGTGTATTTTTAAAGGTTAAAGCTCTTATCTAACTATTGATAATTATGGACATGTACTTGGCCCGTATCTCGGTTTGGTACACGGACTCTGGATTTTGTATTATGACAAGTACTCAGAGAAAATAGACCAAAGGAGTAATATCTGGAAATAATAAAGAAGAAATGGAACAAACTAAAGTATGGAGTATAGAAAATAATATCAGAGTGGGAAATTAGCACCGCATAAAACGGAGGCGAGTATCCTAGTGCGCAGGAATATGTCTAAAAAGAATACCCAGCTATACCATTTTTAATAAATTACGAGTCTTTCGGCTTTACCCAAGCAGATAGAACACTCCACGGTACAATGCATTATTTATTTATTTATATATACAGAAACAAACAGGCTTTCACCTAATTATAAGTTGCTAGAGATAATAATAGTATAAAATTTTAAAAAACAGTAAACAAATTAAATCTTGAATACGAAAGTATAATAGTATATAGTTATAAATTGGAATGAAATAGAATGCGAAAGGGTAAATACAAACCAAAATGAGTTAGTTATTGAAATTGAATGCCATTTTAACTGACTTCTCAGACTACAAAGGGCAGTACAAATGATTCTATGATATTGTAATATTGATTTACTGTTTTGCTTATGCTAACAATAGAGGAATGCATGCGAATGTGAGGTATGTAGAAAGCAAAGACACGTCTCACTCTGTGGGGTGGTACCCTAATTACAATGTGTGAGAGCAGCTATGGTTATCAATCAAGTAATTTAATAATTTATAAGTCAATCCGACATAATAATTTTCATTGCTTGCTTGCTTGCTTAACGCCACTTTGAGAGCGAACCCGTGGGCCAAATTGGCTGATTTTGGTGTCAATCGACTCAGGGCGACGCAAGTAAGCCAGTAGTAGGGTTTTCAAATTTTTATAAGTGACTTTTTTTATGTGGATTTTCTAACCTCAAAATTAACTCGACACAAATTGCTTTAAATGAATTATTTCGCGCCCAATTTGGGTGCAGAACGCTAGTATAATAATATAGACTAGCAGTCCAGTGAGACAAATGTCTCATTTAAAAAAACAAAAAAGACCGTTTTTCAAATAGAACGCGTATTAAATAAAAACTGTACCCAGACCTGGAAGGTGTCAAAGTGGTTGCCTAACCGATCGACGTTTGAAGGCGCAGAGGGCATCGAAACATTCTGGAAGCTGTCAAAGTGGTTGCCTAACCGATCGACGTTTTAAGGCGCAGAGGGTCGCAGCTCCGTTTGGCTGCTGAAACAGTTTTTATTTAATACGCGTTCTATTTGCAAAACGGCCTTTTTGTGATTTCTCGAAAACCGGAAGTGTAACGTGACTGAAATTCGGTTCCTGACCTGACATGACCATTCCAAACATATAACTTTCATAACTTTTTTCTCTATCTCTTACGGTTTGGCTGCTGAAACAGCCTCCCGGACAGACAAAACGGCGTCCCAGACAGACAAAACTGCGTCCCAGACAGACACGTCTATTAGATAAAAAATATTAGGGTGGCCCATAAAAAATGTCGTTTTTATAGGAATATATTTTGCTCTGTTACTCATGTTTGGAAAACATTAAATGTGCTAGCGGTGTACACCACGAGAAAATGATCAAGTAGGCGAATATGCTCGATTTACTTTATTTCGAAAAGTACGAAATTCTGACCCCATACTGCTGTGAAAACTCAACAGAAAATTAGGGAATTGAATTTAGACCTTCTACCTCGTCCAGCGCATCGTCCAGACCTTGCACTTCCAGATTACCACTTATTCCGATTGATGACACACTTTCTGTGTTGGAGAAATTTCACAAGAGTTGACGCTGCCTGCCGAAAATTCCTTACCTCGAAAGATCCAGCATGGTACGTACCATAGCGGCATTGAGTTTCTTGCAGAAAGATGGCGAAAGACATTACTTCATAATGGTTTATGCTAGAGTCCTGCATCGTACCCACGGGTTACCCGCATTGCGGGTCGAGTTACGGGTAGAATTTATATCAATATTGCGAATTGCGGGTCGGGGGCGGATTTGAAACTGGTGGTCGCGGATCGGGTGGCGGGTACAACTTCATTTCTTCAACATTAGTTTTGTTTGGGTATAAAAAATTATACGTAATAATAATTTGACCGAAGAACTGTGAAAATAACTTTCTTTATTGTGTATGGGCATTCTATCTGAAGCAAGTTCCTGGTACGTGCTGGTCTAATATTCGAATTTGGGGTGAAGTGCGGCTTAAAATTGCAAAAATTGCGGGTCGTGGGTCGTGTGCGGGTGCGGGTATAAAATTTTGAAAATTGAGGTTCGCGGGTCTGGTGCGGGTTTAAAATTTCAGAAATTGCGGTTTGCGGGTCCTATATATTGGACCCTCGCAAGTCTCTAGTCTATACTATAATAAAATTGAAAGTTGCTGTTTATCTTTTTTATTATTAACTAAAGTTTTTTCACAAAAAACGAGTTTTTTATGGGCTACTCTAATAATTCTTCTCTGCTGTAATGTATTGCCATGAATATCACTCCTTCACTTTTTACTTACTAATCACCCAATAGCTAACAAAATCCTTATCTACTAATAGTGACTGCACAACGAATATAAATGCTGGAAAGCTGGCCGCTATAGATAAAATATGGACTATACTTGCTTTATTTAATTGTAAATGCTCAAAAAAAATGTTTGACAGGGCTTCGTTACTCAAGATACCACAAGCATACACCATTTACGTTACCAGTATTTTATGATGGTCTAGCATGACGCTCAATAAGTGAAACTTTGTATCTTTTATAAAAATTGGGAATTGACTAATTACAAACAAGACCTTTGTTTTTATTTCGTGAGTTTGTAGGAGTTTAGAAATAAACATCAAAGAGCTGACTTCTTATGTCAATTACTAGAAATTTTGCTTCTTGGCAGGAGTCACTAACAATTCTTGTCAACAAACATTTGGCACTTTTGCGAGCTAATTTGAATGATATAAAGAGAACATGTTTCGCCTACCGTGTGATACGCCATTGCCCAAGCGCACGCCACTGCTGTAGGATGGTGAACCATTATTCGGCCTGGAATCTGAAAATAAGATAGTTGCCCCCGGTGAATGTAGTGATTGCTCCATGTGCCTGCTGTACCAAGTTCCACAGAGTCCAGAAATCCTTAGGACTCGCTTACAATTCGGGCCAGGTATCTAACTATCGCTGTGTTTCACTTACACCGCCGCACACACCCCAATTTTTGAAATAAAAGGTATTTCTGCTTTAGAACTGGTATAATTGATACACCAAATTTTAGCTGGAGTGGTACACAGGTGTATAGAAGGTTTACTTCTAATTATATTTACATTTTAAAACTAACGACTTCGGAAGTTTGTACAATTTCAAGACCCAAACCGACATAGTTCTTACATTGTTGTTTTCGAAGTGACGCTAAAAAACCCGATTCGTTTATATACTACTATTTAACCGTGCCCAAAAACGTTATGTAATTTTTATCTAAACTGGGCGTGGTTTGCTGTAGAAACGTTATAAATAATTGCATATCAATACATTTACGGGGAAAATTATATACGTAAAAGGCGCGAACTCCAAAACTTAATTAATTATTATGCGAATTGTCTTAATTGAGTCGCCAAACGACGGAGCTGCGATCCAATTTTCAGCCGAATCCCTCTGATGGTTCTATTGAAAGTTGAACTAGTTTCAGCGGTGCAAGGTACAATTAGTAGTCACCTCATCTTGTTCTTATGGGTTTATTTGTTTGCGGGGTTACATCTACACTTTCACCATGGCGTTGTCTGTGTCGACTGCTCCCTTTACCACTTTGGAAATTACAAAACTAGCCCGAAGCTCGTTCGAACTTGAAGTTTATTTTTTAACGATGCCATCATGATCTCCAGGTGTTCTGTGGTCTGTTCGTGCTCCACGAATTGTTCTTGCTGCTCGACATATATGCGTACACGTACACTGTTTATGGTCCACAAAATGTAATTGCATGCCATTCGAGTTTATATAAAGTTTTCTATTACCAGTGATTGTTGTACATATTCTCCATTTAAGTGTATAACTTACATTGCTGCTTTGTTCCAAATAGTTTTGTATATTTGTTAACTAAGTTGCAACTTCCTACCTTGTAAATTTAGTTGTAAATACATAATTTGTGTAATTTTTGTAATAAGAAACATGTAATTTTGTCACAAATTTTTAATATCGAGCTTTCTGCTAGTTTTTAAAAATCATTCATCAATTGTTTTTATGAATTGCTGTAAATGTTTTGTCAGCATCGCCTTTACCTTTTCAAAAATCAACTTAGTTAATTTTAAAGGCATTGTTACCAAGTGTTTCCTATTGTAAATATAGCAGTACGTATATCGAAATATTCACGTATAGGTTAAGAAGACTCAAAATTGGGATTTCTGCCAAATTGTTTGTAGTGTAGATATTTTAGAAATGTATTTTGAACTTTCTCCAGACATTGTTATTGACATTGACATATTATAAGTATACTGAAACCATACTGCATAGGCATACCGGGTGACAATGAGACTAGGGCCACGCTTATATCTTCTTTATTTATGAATCCATTCAGATAAAATTGTATATTAAGATAGAAGAGATAATTTCTGATTGGCCGATAAATATAGCCAAAATGACCGACTTCCGGTTTCACCGGAAATGACACTAACTTTGATTTTTTAAATGGATCTTCCTGTATATTTTATGTTTTTCGGAATTTACAAGTTAAATTACATAAACCAGTATCGCCAAATTTTAATTTTTTTCACCAAAAAAATATTTTTTTCAACTTTTATTTTTTACGATAGAAGGCTGTGACTTGAAAAATATGTTCTAATTGACTCTAGCAATTAATAATATAGCTATTTTATCAATCAAGTCAATAACAAACCCTTAATAAAAGAACAAAATTTGCTAAACACGTTCTTTAAGAGAAAGTCACTTTTTTTAAATGGCACCTACCAAGGGCCAATGTTGCCATTAAACAGGAAATTAAATTACCAATCTAACGATATGCATCATGCACTACTTTACCTTTATTTAAAATTGAAGAATAATTAATTTTTTTTTAATATTTCTGTGTAATACCTAAGTAAATTCGGCAGCACTGTTGTATGTAATTTGAGTAGTAGATTGCGAAAAACATAAAATATATAGAGTGATTTATTTAAAAAATCAAAGTTAATGTTATTTTCGGTGAAACCGGAAGTCGACCATTTTGACTATATCTATCGGTCAATTATCTCTAGTATCTTCGTATAAAATTGTATCTAAATCGATTTATAAATAAAGGAGATATAAACATGGCCCTAGTCTCATTGTCACCCGGTATATACAAGACGACATCTGATATAAGCTTTCAATCAAATAATAAATGATATTGCATTTCTATAAGCATAACCATGTATAATTATGAAACCTAAGGTCTTTCTACAAGTGTTTGTATTTTATCAATATGATATCTAAAATTAGTATAGGAAGTAAAGTCAACTCCCAGATCTTTATAATTGGTAACTCTATTTAATTTTATATCATTCATAAGTTATTAGTTGTAAAGTGTTCCTTTAAGGTGTAGGTCATAACAATATATTTCGATACGTTAAAGTACCAGTTATTATTAAGACTCCAGTGAAAAATATTATTTATGCCAGTTTGCAACTGTAGAGCTTCTGCCACCAGGTAGGCTACAAGCAGTCAAACAGGAATTCCAATTCATGCTGAAACAAAGAATTGCCCTCCCATCCAAAAGCAACTGGTTTGCCGTGCTACAGTTGGTTAAACGAGCAAGACAGCATTCGGAGCAAATAATATGCACTTGCTCTCGGTTCCCCACTTCGTCCAAGTGTACTTAGTAAACCAAATTTACCATATGCACTAGCACAAAGTTTATTTCAGTTTGGATAATTTTTGTGAGTCACAAGCGATTGCGCAGTCTATTATCAAAATACCTGGAAACATTGATATTGTCGTCAGCTTCACATTCTAATATGTGTAATTGTTTAAGTTAAAGCAAAAATCAACCAACTCAGTAATTTATTAGTACAATAATTGGAAACAATTGCAAAGATACATTAAAATACAATTTTCTTAATTTACCAATAGTTTACAAGTAATACTAGTTATAATATTCACATAATTTATTACATAGCATATAAAGTTTATTAAAATATACGTTTAAAAACTAGAAATTTTCAGATTTTGACGATGGATCAGCAGTGGAATAATCGCTACAATGCTCACTCACACTGTCATTTTCACCCACGTTTATTATTATATTATCTATAACTAAATTTAAAGCCGGTTCCAGGTATATAAATGTTTATTCAATTATTTTCGCGTATTCGCAGCGCCATTTCTACTCATCACTTGAAAACCCACAAGGAACTCGTCGCAAAGTGTTTCCGCCTCTTGTTTTTATTAAAATTAAAATTCCGTTAGCCGACGTATTATTTTAAAGGTGACCAAACTAGCTCTATCGAATATAAATACGGATGATACGGGGGCAGTCATGGCCTTTTCCTTTAAGCAACCGGTCTATGTCGTATGATTTATAGCGAGGTTTGTGCAACTTAATTAAATTATACAAATCCGGCTTGAGCATGTCGTATGTAAATGAAATTCCTTTTTGTCGAAGCCAGTTTTCCATTTATATGTTATGATACGGGGCATTATCAATAACAAGTACACTTTTAGGCGGCAGATTTGGTATAAGTTTCTCATGTAGCCACTTGTTTAAATTGACAAGATTCATGTCGTTATGATAATCTCCCGCTTGAATGCACAATTTAAATTTTAAATACGCGCTTTGTAGAAAACCGTTTCACCCCCTGCGTGCGTTATCAATCTGTCGCTATTTGACATTGGCTTTCTTAACCTTTCCTTGCTGGTACCACTCCAATTTTTTCCCTACGTATGTGATGAGTCAATGTAGGTTTGGTCCATGTAAATTATGGACCGATTTTCTCCGCGTTATCGTTTCATACTGCGCAAAAAATGTAGCCGTGTATGTCTGATATTTTTTTCCATTAAAAGCTTGCTATTCGTCTTGGTTTTTTTGACAACGAAAACCATTCGCCTATATTTCCTTTCTAAGGCTTTTGCAACTACCCCGTAATTAAGGGCCTCCACTGACGATTTATGAATTCTTCGAAAAGGTGGACCATTTTCTGTCGGTGTCATCCAAATTTGTCTTCCTACCAATCCGACATTTCTCCTTTGACGGTGACGTAAATACTGCTGCTTCTCCATTTGTTACACGTTTGCTTTCAACAAATTTTTTACTGAACGAATATTAACACCAGTCGCCGTCGTTACTCGCTCTTGACCTTTTTTCAGATCTATGATTGGTTGTAGCTCTATATCAAATGCTTCAAATTCTTGCATTAATCTTAAAACATTCGCCACAATTTCTTTACTTTGGCAGCTCAATGTAATTTTAGATTGAAACTCCATATTCACAACGCAACTAACGCGCACTTTTTCTCGGAGTCTAGTCGATCTGTAGGGCTCGACGTTTGATAAGTAAATGCGCTCGGCTACTGATAACAAAAATTTGTCACTGCGCACCCTGCACTCAAGTGGAAGTTCTCGGTTAACAAGCTGTACATGTCTCTCTGATGTTGCCGCCTGACATTATGCGTTAGACATCTCCTGATAAAGTATTGGGTATTCTGTTGGACATAACGTGGACATGGGTGTACACATAGAAAAGCTGATAGAGAAAGTAGAGAAAACGGGAACGGCATTAACCGACTGTAACCGAATATCGAAAAAGCGAGTATAGAAAAGAGATAAATAATAATCAACAGAGTAATGAAATTAACCTTGCTCTATGGGACACAAACATTGAATAGCTGGGTGAAAATGGAGAAATACAGGAATATTCCAGAGAAGGTGCAATAAAAAAAAATAAGTAGAAATGCAACTGTCTGTCCAATTATCTCGATAAGGATCATACAAGTAGTGGTGAGAGCTATTCCTATATATCTACTAGAACTAGAACGTACATTCGATAAGGTAGCGAACCAGAAAGCACGTAAAAGCTGCGACAGGAAAAAGACGTTTTTTTAATTAATATTATAATAACACTAAAGATATTTCTTCGATTAACCATAAAGGGAAACTGTGGCATATTATTATAAATTAATATAATAATTGAAGGATACGTTCCAATAATTTGTAAGAACTTTACTTTGAGTAGCTCATTGGTTCCACCACAAATATAATATTTCAGGAGGTCTTATTGACCGTACACGTTTGACTAAACGTATTTAAAAAACTCAAACGTACATCGAAAGTATTACAGCATAGTTGTTCCCGATTCACATCCCGTTAGCAATTACAATCAAAACCTAAAATGAAAGCCAAATGAAAATTGTATAAGCACCAATTAGTGACATTTTTCCAACGTTTCTACGGTTGGGTTTTTCTGCCGTGCTTCATTAAGTCCAGAGGCATGTAGCGACACGGCAGTAACTTACATTTATATTAGTCATGTTATTGTCGGCTTTTAGAGCTATTTACTATTAAAAAAAAAGTCGGGGAGGCATTCGAGCATGACCTGTTCAACACAGCCGACTGAAAAATATATTCATTATTGTTTATGGCTATCTTTTATCGCCTTTATTGAATTGTGGGCAAATCATTACCACTCGCCGGTGCTAGTCGGAGCTCAATACTTCCTATCGTTAAAAGAACTTGTCGTATTTATCATTTACATTGGATTGCATAGATAAAGGTATGTAGGAAGTGATATAACCTCACTCCAGGACAGACAATGACTGATAGTGGAACATTATATTATTTATTTGCAATGCGTTTCAACTTCAAATATTTTGCATATCGAGCGATAACTTAGCCGCCATTGCACAAGGCATGAGGGGAAACGCATAATGTTTTAATCACGACGAACCCTGGATTTATTAGTTAATGGGATGCGTTTTTTATGTGTTGTGGAGATAATGAAGTAATAGTGTGCATGCACTATTACCTTAGACATTTTCCCATTTGAATAGGCATTATTCAACGGGTAATATACCACTTTCTGCTCTTGCAAACCTAGTAAAACTGGAAAATTTGTTGATATTTTAAAATCAGATTTTCACAAACAGCAATTTATTATAAGTGTCTCTATAATGAGCTTATTCAAAATATGTAACTCTACGTTGGCGAATTAGAGGTTAGGGTGTGAATGTTTCAATCGGCTGACCCCAATCTATTTTCCGGCAGCAGTAAATCAAGGTAAACTGTTTACAGAAAAGTATAAGCCCGTAAGAAGTATGTAAAGTATGTAAACGTTTTCAGTATCAACTCTTTTATACAGAGTGTTAAGGAAATGAGTGAAAATATTTTAACCCGTAATAGAACTCGCTAAACTGAACAACTTCTCCGTTTATCATTTTTTCGGAAACGCCCACAAAACTGAGTAAAAATTCAAAACTGTTTTACTCTAAAAATGCATACCCGCCTATGGAATAATATTTTAATTTTAAACACACAAAACACAAAAAAAGATTTCTTTGATTTGCAAACCAACAAAAACTGCATAGGTACTGATAAAACCTCTAGTTCACATCTGGTCACCAACGTACCTTATCAATTGAGGTAGGTAAGTTATTGACCGCATGTTCTTTGTGCAGAGATAAATGATTGAAAACATATGCGATTACATGATAAACGATAAATAGAAAAGTTGTTCATTTTGGTGAGTTCTATTACGGGTTAAAATATTTGCACTCATTTCCATAACACCCTGTATAACACCACATATGTAGCTTTTAGGTTGGACAGCTTTATAACGGTTGTATTTAGCGTGTATAGTATAGTACAGTATACTGTCGTAAAGTAATGTATACATTCTTGAAAATTTCAAGGAATCACGTTTGGGAAAAATGCTGAAACCCGTAGATTTTATTTTTATTTGCGCACTTTTTCAAATTAAATGTTTTGTTTTTAATGGCAATCCTCTTTTTTTATTACGGAATATGAAAGAACTATATTTTTTATTTACGCTAAGTTATTTTTGAGTATAGGCCACATGAGCAAAAATTAAGAAAAAACTAAAAATTGCAAAATACAAAATTTAATTCTAGGGAGTATGATTTTACGTTTTTATCAATGACAGCAATAAATAAAAAAACTCGGGCGTTTTGGCTACTGGCTACTTGGCAGACAACGGTGCACAATTTTAACATTTAATTTAGTTGTTTGTGAAGTTATTGCAATTAAATTTAGTATTTTGCAATTTAAAAATTATTTTTTTCATTTTTGGTCATGTGACCTATATTTAAAAATCAAAATCCTTCTTTCATATTCCGTAATAAAAAAGGGGGTTGCCATTTAAAAAAAATCGATGACGTCATACCTCATACGCTGGCATAGATATTATTTGAAAAAAATGCACAAATAAAAATAAAAATCGACGGGTCCCAGACTTTTTTTTAAGTTATTCCTTGAATTTTTAACGAATTTATGCACTACTTTACAAAAGCACTGTATAATAATTTGTACTGTGTACTAAGCAATCATTTTATTAATTTAGAAAATTTAAACTTGAAGTTATATCTACTAAAGCAATATAATGGCTGCTTGAAATAAACCCTACAAATGATTAAATATTAATAAGCCAGCCGTAAAACATATTACCAAAGTTTTATTAAATACTACTTTGTTACACTTGGGCCCTAAGGGTACAATTATTTTGGTAGTAAAATAAAAAGAATACGTTATAACAACAGCAAGAAGGTATGACGTTACTGACATAAATTTCAGCTTTAACATATGACCAGTGAAAATTGTTATAGGTTGTAGTAGCTTTAACCGATTACCTTCACCATCTTAACTCCATAAAGTACCTATATGCACAAGTACAATTGTGAAGGTTGCAAGTGTATATTATAAACTAAAAAATACTAGAAAATTTATTTCTAAATCAGACATCACTAAAAGTTTACCAAAAGATCCCCGGTGGTGTAGCTTTAACAAGCGTCCAAGTTCGATCAGCAGAGTTAAGCAACGCTCTTTCTGGTCAGAACTTGGATGGGATGGGAGTTCCACGACTGCATCTCTCGGCGCCTCGTGATACGGCTGTCACGGAAATAGTTGGTCCCGGCGGTCATAACAACATCATGGCAGTTGTTAGTGGGGTTGGAAGTCCCCATAAATGCACAGCGGGGCCTATAATTGGCCTAACGGCTGTTGGCTGAGTGCGATATAAAAAAAAGATATTGGGGAGAGGACAATCACAATATAAGTAGAATCCACTCGTTGACACGCCTAAGCTCATTGTACTACAATGAAAAAAATAAATTCCATCAAGAAATTACAAAATATGACAAGATTCGGATGCTATTTATAGCGAGTGATCAAATAAATTTATAATTAGAGTGGCCTGTGATTCGTGTTATACATTTGGCAGTACTGAATTGTATTGTCAGTCTATGTCAAATTCAAGATTTTCAGGTTAAGTTTTGTGTCAGTTTGAGTCAAATAACAAACAAAACCTAACCTACTAACCTCGAATTTGACATCGACTGACAATACACTTCAGTACTGCTAAATGTATAACACGAATTACAGGCGACTCTAATTATAAATTTAAATGATCTCACGGTATTTAACACAAAGCACACACTGGGGAAAGCTGTTAGAATTGAAATCTCACTTTTAAACGTGATTTACTGTGGTGAAATGTCTTATCCGTGTTATAGCAATTAATGCATGAAAATATGTTGCAGTTACCACTTTGGACTTTAATTTTGAGCGTCAAATAAATTGCGAATTACTTAATAACAGTACCTATGCGCTCCTACATACAAGCTGTTAAAACGCTAATAAATATTAGATGCATACGATCTCATAATATAATAACAATTAAACGGTTACGGTCATTAGCAAAGTTAGAAGGAACCAAGCCGGAGCTGTTCATCCGAATTACATGTTTAATTTTCATCAATTATTGGAAGATATAAATTAATTCTTTAGAATTGATAGATGACCCTGAAGTAAAAAACTAAGAAAGTAAAAATATATTATGGGAGTATAAACGTCTTGTAATAGAAAGTTCAACTGCTTGTCCATACAAACTACTGGTGTTTAAATAAGCCTCAATAAATTCGATAAATATAGATATCGATGTCTGGTAAATGCTCTCATCCTCCCAACATTGTATATAACAATGCTCGAGAAAATTGAGCTCTAAGGGTGGTGATGAATAATTATCTAACTCTTCGAACAAATGATCAAGAAATTCGTCCCCCTAAAAGGTTGTCTAGCAATAATTTTTATGTTTCAGCCAATATTGAGAAATTGGTCATAATGGAAAATCAAACTAAAAATGACAAATAGGGCGTCGCTCAAAACATTGAGTTGATATTACTAAAAAGATATCAAGAAGAAGGTTTGACGAAGCAATACGCACAACAAACAACCGATGGCTATACCGAAAGTTGTATGTTTAGCAATCCAAGAAGGTGAGGTTGCAATATACTAAAGCGCCAGAAAACGAATGCCAAGACTTGCTCATGACAAATATAGAACAAAGAGAAGAAGAAGAAAAGTGCAAAATTAGCCAAACCCTTTAGTATACTAGAAAATTAAAACTGAATTTACATGCCACTTCATAGAGTACAATAAATAAATCCGAGGGTGAAACATAGTACAACCTATCAGTTAGAGGTAGTTCGCATCTAATTTTGCTATTGAGAAGGTGCTTTTATAGCAGGATTTCTATGTTCAAAACAGAAGAGATGAACGGATGGCACAGCGAGCAAATGCTCGACTCTCAAGCGGCAGACCCAGATTTGAATCTCAGCGACCGTAGAAGGATTTTAGAAATCGTACGTTCCCCAGCTACCACGTTAACATCTATGGCAGTCGTTAACCTCTAACCAGGAACTGTTCTCCCATTTCAACTGGCAAGGCTAGCCACCTCTCCGGCTTACGAGCAAAGAGGGTCCATGAATAAACAGGCCACTGGCCTAGCATAAGAAAAGGAAGAAGAAGAAATCAACATAGAATAATTTTTTAAATTGAAAAACAGGTATATAAGCCGTTCACGATCTTTTTGGGTCAGGTGAGGCTATGACCATCTAGTAATTTTGTTGGCAGTACCTCTGTGGCAACTAAACTCCCTAATGGAAATTGACACTTTTTGTGTTAGGTTAGGTTGTTTTCAGTTTAAGGTTATATTTTCTGAATAGGTACATTGTTGCCGGATCTCTGTTTAAATTAAGGATGAAAAATTTAAATGCTTTGAGAATGGACGACAGAAACGAAAATGAGAAATAATGCATAACAAAAGCATTCAATTACAAACATTAATGTTTATTGCAGTTTGTATAAGAATTGTGTACATGAAATGAATATGCCACTTTATTTTACATACTTTACATGCTTGCTGCATGCTTGCTTGCTTGCTTGCTGTTGTGGAAGGATAAACACATCACAAACTGATGCCAAATCAATTTAGTAGAGCAATTGAGCAATATTGATCTTATAGAAATTAACACGTGAAAAATGTAAACATCTTGTCAAATGGATGGCTTGCTGATTTTACTTCATGTTGATTTTCACATCTGCCACATAACATTTCAACACCAAAATAGTAATAAACAGGTAGGTAGTTAATTATTATACATTATTACGCTGGATTATTGTATTTATGTACGCTGTTATTGTTTTTACAAATATAGCAATCCATTCTTGCAAGTAATTCTTTTCATAACCACTACTCAAAGCACAACCACCAAATTCACAACAGCATAAATTAATTCAAAAACAACAAAATACTGAATCATCTGCGGTCAGCTATTCTGCTGAAATCGGCCATTAGCCCATTAGAGCAAAGTTGAAATGTAAAGACACCAGCGTCCCAGCATAACCTTATGGTGTGTTAGTGTCTTTACATTTCAACTTTGCTCAACTCACACCATGAAGCTGTACGCGATTGCGCATTACCAATGAGTTCGAGTTATCGGTTTATTCTTCTTATCTTTGCGTACTATTCTATTTTCATCTCTGTTGATTTTCTTTGAACCATCGGTTTAACATTACGTTATTACAAGTATTTAACAATAATGCATCATTTTAACGTACAGTAAATATATTCTCTAGTCTCGACATCAACTTGTGTTCTTTTAAATCTGGTGTGTCCTCTTTAAATTCGAAGTAACATCGTTTAATGGAAATTTTTTGTTGTAACAAAATTATTTTTACACACTTGATAAATAATTTATTTTCTTACGAATATTAAAATAATAAATCTGGCAATGCGGTGGCAAGAAAATGTCGAACAGACACTGACAGAAAAATAAAGTTGTATCCGCTGCATCACCGAATCAGTTAGTCCAACATGAAAAGAAAAAATCATAGCCAACTCTGTCCCAAAAAGGTCGTGAACGGCTTATAGGTACAAAGAAAATTTGAAACAGAATATATTCAGTAGTGAGATAGCGGGATATTTGAATGCAGTGTGGTAAACTACATATTCCAACAACGATTAGATTGATAAACAATCATTCAATCAGCCATGTGTTACGATAAGTCATTGCCGTTGAAATGGCTTATTACAGACAACGTACCAATTTTTTATTATGACACGCTTGGCGAAACCTTGAGGACTGCAGATGGGAGGAGATGGTTTCGAAAACGTCTTCATTGAACAACACCTGAAATCAGAGAAGAGAGAGGCCAAGAAGTGTTTAAGGTATCAATAAATGACAATTCGTTACACTCATGTCACAGTATTTATTGCTGATAATGCAGAGTTGTAGACGATCTCCAATTGCTTTTGGCAGTAGAGTGAGACATTAAGAAATTGAAGTTTAAGATTGTAAGCCAAGAACTCAGTCAAAAATTCATATCAAGAGAACAGGTTAACAATTAAAATATTTTGAAAAACAACAGACATAGAAGTAAAATTTTAAATAAAGAACAACAGTAGTGCATTCATGAGACGCCTTTACCAATGCAGGTTTTGGTGAAATTAACCTTAAAATGTGATTGAATGCTATATCAGGTTAGTACTGCTTGCTTGAGTGGAGGGTTGAACAGAATATCTAAAGTAACTACCACATTAAAGAAGATGCTTTTACAACCAACTGCTGAAGGAAGCTCTTAGACCCCAAAATAAATTTACAGCAAGTAATCAAACAGAAGTGTAGCTATAGTGTGATATTAAGCGCCACTGGATTATTAATTCTCGCCCAAGAGGTGCTTGGCGATTCCTTACCCAATATGAAACGACTTCGCCGAAGTCGGTGCAGCTACGCACCTTCAGTCTGCCCATTTTAATCTTTAATTCGCTCAGAAGAATACCTGCATGCAGTTGTACAGAGTACAGACAAATACATTGTATACAGGGAGTTTATTATAACTCGCAATATGTGTAAATGCGTTTATTTTAAAATGCAATATGAAAACGTTACTGAGTATGTAAAAACCTAATATATTGTACCGGGGAAGGAATTCTGTTGATCAAATAGTATAACGACTTCAGTTTACAGCAAGTATGTGGGTTATTACATGCCCTGTTTGTCTTTGATGCTCCTTTTTCAATAAAATTACGGTTCATATATTGCATTTTAAAATAAACGCATTTACACATGGCGTGGCGTACCCTTAGAAACCACATTGCGCGTTATAATAAATTCACTGTATATAATAGCGTAGACTGACACAAAAAATATTCAGCAGCAGGCGGAGCTGATCGCTAATAAATTTATTACTATTTTAGAAAATAGCCCTAAGGTGAGGTCACGCTTACAAACTTAATTTATCAAACCTATTAGGCTGGTCACAATCCAACCTGTCCATTGACAATATTCACTACCCTTCCTGAGGAAGAAAACCTCAAGCTAGTATCCGTGAAGCAAACGCCCAACACACATTTAATAATAGTATCAGATTTATTTCTAATATGATAGGTAAGATATAGCTACATAATGGCGAGGTATCCACATACAGAAACTACACGCTCTGTAGAAATTATCCAGAGACGACAATAATTATAATCCGGTGCAGTGTCAGCAATATCGACATGACATGACAGCAAAGCAAATCTGCAACTTGAAGTAGTGAAGTTCGTAAGGCTCCAGTTCCATGAAGATTAATCTGGTGTAATGGGAAGGCTTTCTCCAGGCCTGGCCCACGGTTGACCCACGATAAAGTTACAGATTGAAACTACCAACACACTGTAGCAATGATGTTTTCGACTGAGTAATTGACTTGAAATTTTCGGGCGGGCGGTGAGCCCTTATGCCTCCATAATATACTCGATGTTTTGACTTTTGGTCAAATTATGAACACAGGTTTCGTCTACTCAATTTTTGTTAAAAATAATCTGAAATAAATTAGTTCAGAAGTGACTGATACGCTTCTGATTGGCTGATAACGTTTTTGGTTCTCAGCGTGCAGAGACTTCTTTGAGACCCATTTCTCCGTGCAGAGTGTTTTTGACGCTACCCATAGAAAAACTCAATGTCTTCGCTATAAATCTCACAGTAAATCTTCGATCATTGAGTACCATATAATGGACCAAATCAATATTTTCTTTGGTAAAGACTTATTTCAGCGGAGAAACACCTCATCTCATACACGTTTGCAGGACTCTCTTCCCAGTTTGCAATCCTGCGACTTATTCTTAATATCCTGATTAAATTAAATTAAATTAAATATCATTTATTAAATAAGAATAGCTTCTACGTATGTAGTACAATAAAGTTTACAATTTTATTCTTATTCAAAAGGTGAGGTATCGGATAGTCCATTTTTCAACCTCACCCATGTGGTAAATATAATAATATGACAATTTAACGCATACACTAAAAATCCCATAAGCCGCGGTTTTTTTGTCACTATGACAGCGGCAAAAGTTGACCCTAACTTTTCCAGCGACAAAACGGAACCTAACTTTTAAAACGGTGTAATTCTAGTAAGCCTAGATGAGTTGCTAAGGAACGACTCCGGTGCGGTTCTTAGTTACCACGACATGACAATCAAATCGTAAACAACTTTTTCGCAAGAATTGTCAGAACACTATTCAATGCGTAAAAATGTCTCGATTTGGAGAATCTTCAAGTGCAGAAATTGAAACGGAGATCCACAACCATGTGCCGCGGAATACTGTGAATTCAACTACATCAATTTGGCGGCAATTTACGCTGTTTTGTATGGAAAGAAAATACGAAATCGTGAAAGAAACGTCCATTGAAGAGTTAGCTTCCATTTTATGTGACTGGGCATTTAACATGAAGAAGAATAATGGTGACGATTACAAAGAGAGCGCAGTTAAGACGATTTGGAACACTACAGCAAAAATGTTACAAGATAAGTACTTTAATGATTATAAACGAGTTTTTAATCCGTTCAGCGACATACAATTTAAGAAAGCAAGAAACGCACGTGACACGAAACGCAAAATTTTACAAGCAATTCCAGAAAAAAGAAAGGTGAGTTCTAAAGCTCTCACAAAACAAGAAATCTTTGAAATGGCATTGTCTTGGAATGAAGAAAATCCTACAGGGCTCCAAAGAAAATTTTACCACATTGCCGCCTATGAATTAGCCTGGAGAGGTGGAGAAGCAGCAAACTGTAAGATATTCCATTTTAAAATAGAGACAGACAACAGTGGACAAGAGACCGGAAGGATTGAATATAATCCAGTATTTTCAAAAACAGCGCAAGGGGGAAATCAAAGATTGGCCGACAGTAAATGGCTGGTTGCAAACACCAAAGAAGACAATATATGTCCAGTAAGATTTTTCAAACAAATTATAAAAAAACGTGAAAACCATATCACATGTGAAAAGTTTTTTTTAACGCCAAATCCCTTCTGGCAAAAAACGAATTCGAAAGGATGGTATAAAAATTCTCCTATTGGAATAAACGAACTATCCAAATGGACCAAATCTTCGGCGAAAAATATTGGACTTGATGTCAAACGAGTAAAAATTACGAACCATTCCAATCGAGCTGCTGCCGTAACTGAATTGTCCAGAAGTGGTATTGGTGAACAAAAATTAGTGAAAATTACAGGATATAGCAATCCGTCGTCATTAAAGCCGTACCTTCAGTTAGATCAGGAACACCATACTAACATCATAAATTCCATTCGTACTACCACTACAACTATTACTGAAAATACAAGCATGCAGCAAACTATAAGCAAAAAACAAGAAGGTTCTGAAAATCAATTTGTATATAACAATTGTGTTTTTAACAACTGTACTTTCCGTTAAAATAAATTAAAAAATTTCGCCTTGTTTGTTAATTTAGTGACTTCTAAATTACCTAATATGTAAATTAAATATGTATTCATTAAATTGTCGTACCGAATTACACTCAAGCTTTTTTTTTATCGAAGTAAACTTAACATTTATAATTCGAGTTTCCTTGCCTTTAGGCAATTCAACTCAAAAAACTGCCAGAAAAAATTACTCGTCCTTCGGACTCGTAATTTTTTCAGAGGCAGTTTTTTTCGTTAAATTGCCAAGTAAAGAAATTCTCATTAAAATGTCAAGTTTACTTCGACAAAAAAAAGCTCTCGTGTAATTATAAGTGAAAATTATAGTAAGTATATAAATTAAAAATTATTTTTATAAGAGAAACAAAAATTATTGATGCGCAAGCTGTTTACACAGTAGATCACCCTTTAACCTGCTTTTAAATAAATTAACATTACGCGACTTATTAAATAATTCCAAATGGAAGTTGATAATTGACATTGCTATATATACAAAACTGTTTTTAAACTTAGAAGTATTGTAATTTGGTATACAGTATTGATTAACATGTCGTAGGGTTCTGTTATGTATGTACTTCATGGCGAGTTTTTAGAAATTTAAATAAATAAAGTGGCGTTGCAGAATTCACAATGTTAAACAACGCAGATGCATATAATAAATAAAATCTATGCTCTATTTTTAAATAACAAAGATTATTATAATAAGGTGTAATGTGTAATCGATTACTAATGTTGTATGAAAAACGTAGACAACAGTTTTGTAAAACCTGAAGTCTATGTTTACATTTCGCAGTTAAAAAGGATATTACACATTAGAACAATAATCCACATTACTTAGAACTAGGTTATTGACCAAATCCCATTTAGTTTTAGCTGGAAGCACATTTTTGAATTTATACAGATATGAGAATTTGGCATAGCATAAACCGCACTTTATATTTACGTGATGTTCGAAGGATAAATTATTGTCGAGCACTACACCCAGATTTTTAACTTTATCTTTCAAAGGGATGGTATCTTCACCAATCACTATATTTGTAGACCGCAACGAAAGAGCTTTTTTACACATAGATCTCGTACCACAACACATGGCTTCAGACTTTAAGCGATTTAAAGTAAGGCCATTTTTCAGCGACCATGTTGAAATACGTTGTAGGTTGTAATTAATTTCTTCTATTGCTTGGTTAATGTAATCTGGTTCGCAGGAAAGATAAAGCTGAGTGTCGTCCGCATACAGGTGCAGACTGAGATTTGGCGTAATGTGAAATACCAAATCAGAAGTGTAAATGCAGAACAAAAGAGGGCCGAGAATGCTGCCTTGTGGCACACACTGGGTAACAATGGCTTCTTTAGAAATGTTGTTGCTTATTTTCACACACTGTTTGCGATTTAATAAATAATTATAAAACCAATGAATAACTAGCTCATTGCAACGATAATACTTTAATTTGACTATCAATAAGCTGTGATTGATACTATCAAACGCTTTACTGTAGTCTAGTAAAACGAGCATAGAGATTTTTCCAACATCCATAGCTTGTGTTAGATCACTAGTAACTTTTAACAGCGCAGTTGAGGTACTATGTTTGCTTCTTAATCCTGATTGTATGGTTGGAAGTATTTGGAAGTTTTCGATGTGCGCCAACAGTTGTTTCGAAACAATCTTCTCTATAACTTTGGAAAATGTTGGAAGGATACTTATTGGTCGAAGTTGATGAAGTGATACCGCCTTTGCAACTTTTGATAGTGGAAGGATGTGTGAAGTTTTCCAAATTACTGGAAATTGTCCTGAAGTTAGGGATAAATTAATTATGTCCGTCAGGGGTTGTATACAATAGGGTAGTACTATATTTATCATTTTTAGGTTTAATTTATCAGTACCCATTGCGTTTGATTTCAATTTAGTAATTATATCCTCAACGTCTTTACAGCTTACTATTTTAAAAGTTAGTTCTGTGTCAATACCAGGTTTATAATTGTTCATATAAAATGATAATGTATCTTCATCTATTTCGTTTGCATTGGCGCTGTTCGCAAAATATTCATTAATAGAATTGACATCCCTGATGTTTTCCCCTAAGGTATTTTTGGGTTTTTTGTGTATGTTCCAAGTTTCAAAAAGTTTCCAGGTTTTGTTTGGATTATTTTTGATCAATTCGTGACTTATAAAAGCTTTTTTTTCTTCTTTTATTGCAAAAGATAAATAATTACTAAGATCTTTGTAGTATTTCCTATGCTCTTCTCTCCTAGTTGCTTTGAATTTCTGATATGCTTTATTTTTCAACTTGATAATTTGCTTAACTGTATTGGTTATATAGGGTTTGTAAGTTTTATGGCGTATAGATATGGTTTTAAGTGGAGCTGCATATCAAAAAGAACGGGGATTATGTTGTTGAGATATTTAATCTTTTCGTCTATATTTTCAATTTTGTATGTGTAATTCCAGTCCATACGTAGTGCGTCACGTGCAAAGTCAGGTAGGTTAAAGTAGTTATAATTTCTGTATGTAAGTTTGGTTGGTTCATTCTTTGATGTGGTTAAATTAAAATAACAGAAAACTAATCGATGATCTGAAACAGTTTCAGCATCCAAAACTCCATAGCGAATAGGTAGAGTTGTTTTATTTATACAGATAATGTCTAGAAGTGTGTGTGTAGTTTCAGTAATTCTTGTAGGTTCAGTTATAATTTGACGCAGATTGAAAGTATCCAGTATTTTGACAAAATAATGCAAGTTGGTTTTGTTCGATAAAAAGTCGATGTTTGTATCGCCAACAAGTATAATTTGATCAGTTTGGAGTGATAAATGGGCTAGCGTTAATTCAAGTTCATCTAGATAACTAGATGGAGTATTTGGAGGTTTGTATACTACACCCGTAGCTATTTGCTGCTTTCCTACATTGATAATTATCCATAATTGTTCTAGGTTGTTATTATTTAAGAAGTCCATCTCAACTGTTTTCCATTTAATTTCGGATTTAATATAAAAGCATAAACCACCTCCTCGTGTAGGTCTGTCTGCTCGGATTAATTCATAATTCGTAGGTAGGTTAGAACCTCCCAATCGATCGGTTATGTTATTATACATTTCTTGCTGCTACAAACCCTTTCTACAGAAATACTTTATCACAGCTCTCAGTTTTATTCACTTGTAAAAATCACAAACACCACAATAAAACTTAATAAATTTTTAAATGCAAAAAGCCAGACCAACATCACGTCACGTGTATTGACGTCAATAAATGACAGTTCTTTAAAAACAGTTTTTTATGTGTCAGACAACTCCTTCTATGCTAGGGACAATAAATGATTAAATGTCATCGTACGTACGTATATTTCATTTGTAAAGTTAATGTGCAGCTGTTCTTATTTTTCTTCTTCCTCTTAATGTAGGCTGAGAGTTTATAACTAGCACGTACTCGTATGACTTTATAAGCCATCCCTAGACTGCTTTAGCTTTTGAAAAGTTTTGAATAACAGTTGCTATGATCTGAGATCTCATATTTAACATTATATCAACCAGTACGTATGTTCTTATACCTACCAATTGTAAGGAATGATTAACAATTTATTTGTTATTTCAGTCCTTCAAAATTAAGTACCAGGGCGGCATCGGCAAAAAATATAATGCATTATCGTACTCCATACGTAATCAATTTAGTACCCTCTTTCAAATTTACAATGGAGAGTTCTTACCTACTAATAGGGACTTTGTGTTAAGAATAGATAACTCCAGTTTAAAAAAAATAAACAGTAAGTATTCGAGAAACTATCGTTTTGTTTTTTATTGCAGAGTTTCAGTAGAAAATGTGGAAGTGATATTGGTTTTATTATTAGTTCCACTTAGAATACATTTATTTAGATAACGATTTATAATAATTAGCCTCACACTATTGTCAATTTTTTTTTATAATGACAAATTTTTTGTCCCCGCAAATAATTTACCGTGAAATTATATTACGTTTTATAACTAGTTTAGTGTATTTTAGATACAGTTGACTCTTATAGCAGGTAGGGTCATGCATAAATTATAATTCTTTAATCTTATTTTTCAATTTAAACTTGACATTTAAATGCTGCGGGTCGGTAGTACAGATCTCCACTGTATCTATTCCATATTAGACGCATTTTTTAACCTAACTTCGGCAACACACTTTCTGTATTTAGCAATAATTGACAGGTAAATTTGCTTAGCTTCCTATGAATACTAACTTTCATTGTTTTTCCAATAAGGTTGACCACGTTTTCTGTAGATTTCTTCTCGTTCACATTGGCCTCGAGAGTGAGTTTCAGGTGGCCCTTGGTGTTGCCTGTAAAGCTGGAACGGGGTTCGATGATTCTCCTCGTTGAAGCTGCACTTCTTCCCTTCTGAGAAACATTTTTTACATTCTAATTTTTTTAACAACCAACTTGTATTTTGCTTAAATTTTCAAGGCAACTAACTCAATTATTGCACCTAATTTACATACTTCATCAATATTATACATGCAATTCCCTTTACTTTTAAGACTTAAATGTTCGAATAATTTAATTAACATTAACATTAAATAACAATCAATATGTACTAAGCTGATTATCATACATTTCTAATTTGATAAATTTTTAGGTCATAATTATTTAAAGCTACTTTATAAAAATATTATTTCATTCTGATGGAAACTAATTGATTTGCAGCCTACATCGTTTTCGAGCTTCTTGGAAGAAACATCTGTGAACAAGCTAAGTAACTACTCGCTTTCTCTTGTCTACATATATCATACATTACATGTGATTTTCGTTAAGTTGTCATTTTTATTGAGTTTCGATTGCCACCATGTTTATCTAAAATGGAAGAAACAATCCTCAATTTTATAAATGTTTGAATTGCAATACAAAATTAACTCAGAATAAAGCCTGTAGATGATTTGTTTACAGTATCTACCAAACAAAGTAAATTATAAAATATTCTTATTATGCAGGTGCGCGTAAATGTGGCTCGGAATTCAGTATTTTCAACAGAGCCCAACATGCAGATGCTGTATGCAATGCTAATTACTCGTAACTTATTGTATACGAGACCAATACTCTCATATTTCACAAAGGCAAAGTAATACCTGCATTTTGCATCAAGCGAACATCGAGTACACGAGAGAACTGGCACATATTTCAGTTTTCAGCAAAAAGCGTAGATGCGAGCAGGCATGTACATAACTAATTAATATCAAAACTATGATCTCTAGATCACATGCAATAGATCTTGTGTCGTGTAAGCAGCGTTGACGTATTTAATTATGGGTCTTCAGCAACGACCAGATGTAATGCACCAGCGCCTAACACTCTGCGGGAGTTCCGCTGTAATTATACACTAACAAGAGGCTTGTGGGTGATCTTGCCACGGCCCTTGGGCTGATTTAGACACCTTTGTGTACATTTTGTGATGCAATGAGAAACTATTTATCTCCTAGTGTTTGCATTTAATGCTTTCGGTGATTAAAAAATTACTGGCGCTTCAGCAAATCTCCTTCGACATAAACAAGATTTGTGAGTTTAAAAGTTGCAGAAGTTTTAGATTTTTACATACAAAGAAACTGTTGTTGGGCATTGTTATACTAAATTACAGATTCGTATTTTATGTAGTGCTGCTATATTAAATTTAAATTATCAACTCATATGGGCGTTTTCCTCATAATAGCAACTCTTTCCATACCAATATCTGTTTTCTAATGTGATCAGATTACATTTTACCTAATGCATGTATTAATATTTAAAGCGGGTCTTCGTTATTCGATTTGGAATCTGATTATCTGTGAAAAATTATATCATGGTGTGTTTACCATTTTTATTGAAATAATCACGGTTTGTTTCATTCAATGTTCTATAAGCATCTTCTGTATATAAATTAGTGCACCTGTCTATTAGATGCAAGGTTCTAGAGTCAAGGCGGTATAACCATATCATTCCTATGAGGAAAATTCCGTTACAGTGTAAAATTCATCCAGACAAAGCAACAACCGAAAAGGGGGTTCGATAGCTCATATAAGGTTGTACCAAAGAGATATAGGAGAATCTGGCAAATTGATGAATACCACTTGCTTAAATTAAGCCTGGAGGTGAAGGAAAAGGTCTTTCAACATAAAATGACCATTCTTGGCTTCAAGAAGCTGTCCTGTCTGGCTAGAAACTTACCTTAATTTTTAAAAACGTGTTATGCTCTGGCTGAAAAAAGCGCTGTCTGTTTCAAATTGTACACACAGTGAATACCATGTCAAATAAAGAGCAGTTCGAATAGCAAAACATCTATTAATTTCAACTGCGCTGCATTAGCCGGGAGTGAAGTTGTAAGAATCTCTGGAATAAGTTATTCTGGGTTTCGTATTCGCCCAGCGGAAAATTGTAACCTTGCGGAAGGAAGCAAGAGACGCCGCTGCGTCCAACGGGCGGTGAAGAGATAGTAGATGCGATGGTAACAAATAACTGTTTCAAACAAGCAGATTCGAAGTAATTTGAAAGTTGGCGGGAATTCGGAACTAACCACGTACTTCAGTCCATTCAAAAACAAAAACAAAATTATTTTGTTTAGTTTTTATTATTTAGTGTCACGAATGACAATTACCAAAGAAGATGTACGACATGCGCTTCTTCCATATCGAAACAGCACTTACATCTTTTTAGGAAGGAACTCCGAATGCTGATGGCAAAAGGATCAAAACGAAGCCCATCGCATGGGCCACTACTTCACTGGGGATACCCGTATCGTTATCCACTTTTAATCTCACACCGAACCCATATAATATTGTGACGTTTCAACCCTTTACTAAGAGCGCCAAAATTATACCTCGGGTTAAGCCCAAAGTCGGAGAAAGTTCCCTCAATAATACTGCTCCACAAATGAACTGGACCATTTGCATATATTCATGTAATTTTTTAAAATATTTTCCAAAAGAGCAGTCATGGCATTTTTGGCATGATTGTGTCACTATAAAAAGCATGTCTTTTCATAATTCGGTTTAAAGAAAGCGATTCCTTAATAAAATATTATCATTTTAAAATTTTGAATTTTGCCCAAATGTTGATAGCACATTGTATACAAAGTAGGCCAAATCGTTGCCAAACATTTTTAAACGTTCCAAAGACTCTAAAAACTATTAATTAACATTTTTTTGTGATTCCTCTTATTTTTGTGAAATTTTATTATTTTTGAATTTTATGAATATGATTTTGTTAATTCTTCAGTTGATATTTGAGAATAGTGCAAATAAATATGCTTAATATGAGTAGATATACTATAAAATAAATGCTTTTATATATATAAAATACGGATAATGTTTATAGATATGTACAGTCGCGGAATTAAAAATCCGGACGAGTCTTATAGCGGATTTTTGCAATTTTTGGGTAATGCAATTACTTTCATTTTTTGTTCGACTCTTAAATGAGGCATTCTGTCATATACGAGTAATTATTTTGACTTTGACTAATTTCACCACATAACGTGATAAGTAAAGTAAAGTAAGACATACACTGAATTAGTTTAAGTGTCCGGATTTTTAATTCCGCGACTGTACATTAATAAGCAAAGAATGAATTATACATTATTAAATTATTGAATACTCCTAGGGCTGTGTTTGTTTTCCTGGCCCGGGCCGCAACCCACGATGCCGGAACGTAATGTGGGCTCGTCGTGGACGGTCCGATAGGACGCCGGCCGAGTCCTCCAAGAAAGGGTCACGCACGTCACTTCTTGAGGAAATGCTTCTCGCAGCTCTCTTGTACTCTCAGAGTTCACCTCCGGCGTTGTATTGTTGAAAGAGACCGGCAACTGTAATTTGCCGTAATAATTAGCACGTTTAGAGTTTACCTGAAGACGGCTTTGGTTGTTGGAAGCCTGCAGCGAGATCTGCTGCTATCATGAGCGGTCAGAGCGTTATTCTTGGAACTGCCACGGCCGTTAAGTCCAGCAGGTATAAAATCTTTGGTTCTTTGCCGATAACCGAGGTTTCTGCATTCGAATGGCGGCGAACTCGCTGCAGACGGGCACGGACGGCAAGTTTCTGCTTTTAGAACAGGTTCACCAGGTGAGCTTCTCGTAGAACAATCTCTAGGTGGTAGCTACTTGCCTGTAGCGACGGCGATAGAAAAACTCTGCGTGCTTTAACGTTAACAAAACGAAATTTCTTGAAATATTGCTTATTTGGATGCTCCTAAATTTGCGCTCGGGAATTAAATTGGTACAGGTAAATAAAGGCAGTCTGGTCGGGTGAACTACGGCTAAGTTAAGGCTACTTTAGGCTGACAGTAAATGATGTCATCTCCTTTAGCGCCTACTGGATAAGAGTTGAGGGTTTATTCCGCGAGAGAGTAAGCGCTGTCAAGATGGCATGGGCAGGTAAAGAGGAAAGGGGATATTGGAGAGGGAAAACTTCAGGATCTCGGAATGGCCATGTGGTCTCCTTTTATACATTTTTGTGCGGCGCTATCGGTACACTTGCCCCCGCTTTAAATGGAAAGGGAACGACTCCGTCGTTCATTTAGTGATGCGCCGCGCAGAGTGATCCGAATCCCTTATCGCCTTTTCGCCCGGCGAATAGATACAACGCTTGATTGTGCGGTGTATTGAATTTAAGTATATTTTACTCATGATAAAAATTCATTATAGGAGCAAGCGTTACAATATGAAGAAAGAAATTATTTTACGACGCATTAAATCAAACAGTCCGTCTACGTAACAAAGACGAGGTAACATAATAAATGGCGATCACACCTAGAAATTGATTGGGTGATGGCAACGTGTATGGTAAAACGTTCATTTTGCTTAATAAAGGCTTTAATATAAATACAGTAAACGACTATGATCGACACCTTACAAATTAAATTTCAAGAAGAATTTCCACGACTAATTTTATCCTTCTTGTTCAGCTTTCCTCTCATGAGTTTGCAGTTGTTCCTACCATGGTCGTCTTAAGCAGGGGTACAATGGGTGCACCACACTTAGGCGGCAGACTTTTGGGGGTGGCAGCTAGGCCTTGTTTACTCTGTTTTTGATAACATTTCAAGAAAGAAACAAAACATGTGTATAGTACCTAATAAAAGGCGACTACTGGTTATTGTAATGTGTAGCAGCAATTGTGAGATAAAATTTTTATTTATATTGGACAAAACATAGACGTAGTAAAATAAACTAATCACTGTAATAGGCGACAAAATAAAACAAACCATAGTTAACACCCTAAAACATTCTAAATATTATTCTATTATTTTAGACTGTACACCAGACACCAGCCATGAGGAATAATTAAAGTAGTTTTTAGATTTCTTTATTTGAACCCCTCAACAAGACATGTGGAGATAAGGGAGCATTTTCTTGGATTTTGGTCTATGACTGACACGACAGGCCAGGGATTAACCACGCTTTTATTGAATTTAAAAAAATTAAATATTAATATTAATGACATGTGCTGTCAAGGCTGTGACAGTGGTGCTAATATGAAAGGTAAAAGAATTAGCTACCATGTGCAGCACATAGTCTTAATTTAGTTGTAAATGAGGCTGCAAAAAGTTCGTTGGAAGTCACTATTTTTTGCCTTATACCAAGAAATATATGTATATTAACGAAAACAATTAATTAAAGCGTCAATTAAAACAAGGTATCGCACCAACTTCATTAATAAGTGAATTACACCGCATTTAAGTAATGCAACGCTCTCTGCACCGGCACCGTCGGGCCAGCCACGGAAACGAGTCTGCCCGCTCACACACGCATTCGAATTGTATCACCCAATATTGCTTTCATAGGGCAGTCGTCTCGCAGACAGTTTTATGGGATATAATTAATAGCGCCGGTGACCCCAAAAGGTCAAGAAATCAACACCACCGAAGGGCTAAATTCAGCTAGAACCTAACACGGCCAATCAAAACTTTTCCCGGCTACAGCCACCTGTTCGCGGGAAGACCAGCGAAATTTCTTCGCCAGCTGTTGAAATTCAACACAGCACCAACTAGCGTCAGTCCGCATCCTCGGGGTCCAAATTCGGCCCAAGCCCGACACTTCCCGCAAACAAAGAATCCCTTGATTCCATCATGACTACAATTCACTATCGTGTGAAACGCGAGCCAATCCCACTTCTGATATTAACGAAAACAATTAATTAAATCGTCAATTAAAACAAGGTATTGCACCAACTTCATTAATAAGTGAATTACACCGCATTTAAGTAATGCAACGTTCTCTGCACCGGCACCGTCGGGCCAGCCACGGAAACGAGTCTGCCCGCTCACACACGCATTCGAATTGTATCACCTAATATTGCTTTCATAGGGTAGTCGTCTCGCAGACAGTTTTATGGGATGTAATTAATAGCGCTGGTGACCCCAAAAGGTCAAGAAATCAACACCACCGAAGGGCTAAATTCAGCTAGAACCTAACATGTATTCTTTTCGGCGTCAACGTCGCGGTGAAAAATCTTAAAGATAGAACTTCCCACTTTAACTCTAAATTGACTTTTGGATAGACGATGGGAAAGTCGTTCGTTTTAATTTGAAAAAAATATGCTTTGTTTTTTATTTATATTGATTCTTAAGTAAATCTCGAACAGACTCAGTTTATACAGAAATGCTAAATGAATCACAAGTTTTTGCTGAAGAAGTCGATTGTGAGATTAGTTTCCCAGCAATCGGTACCTACCGTGCGACTGAAGAAAAGGTGGCCTATGTTTGATTACGAAGGTAGAGACGATGCTATACAAAATCCAGAATTACACTCTCAAGTCAAGTTTTACTTTTTTCTATTAGACATCGCCATAACTGAATTAGATGGAAGGTTCGCATTGCTAAGCGATCACAACATATGTTTGTTTCTCTTTTTTACACAGCCTTCACACTTGAGCAAACTTATATTTCACTGATAAGCTAAAATACTGCGCGGATTTGCAAAACAATTTGACAGATTTTGGAACTAATCATTCGGACATAAATGCAGTCGATTTACTGAATGAAATAGAGATTTTACGTACGTATCTAAAATATACCGCATCTTAGATGTTTTGAAACATTTGCTTAAAAATAACCTAATTAGCACATTTCCAAATTTATCGATTGTTTTACGCATGTATTTAACATTACCTATCACTGTTGCTCAGAGTGAAAGATAATTTTCAAAGTTAAAAATTATAAAAAATATTTAAAATCAAGTACGACACAAGAAAGTTTATCGAATCTAGCTGTAACAAGTATTGAAAACGACACCAACATAGATATAAATGACACTGTGAAAGCATTTGCAGAAAATCAAGAAAAGTTGAGTTTGATTGTTAAAAATATTATACATCACTTTTAATGTTATAAGATTGTGTGATTAGTAATAAATAAAAGGGGTTGGTTTATATTAGGAGTGGTTCTCTATTTAGATTCACTAAACTCACATCACATACCTCTCATAATCACCTAATCCACAATTCAGAGAGCGCGGCAGGTAAGCTAGAGAGGTCCCTGGTCCCAATACTCTAGTTGGAAACCATTATCTTTCATGCAGTTATTGCTGTAGCTGCTCTATTCCAACCTACTATTTTCTTCGCACATTGAAATAAAGTTTCTCCTATCAGCTACATTGCGTCTCCTAGCCGCTACATTTTTCTAAGTTACTTGGCCCTCTTTAATTGCCAGCTAACTCAATAGCAATGAGATACATATTTCCTTATTTCATTCCCAGTCGTAGTTACAGAAAGTTGTTGCATGATAATTTAACTCAATCGACATGGGTCGTTTTAAAAGACAAGTTCGGGAAAAAAGTAAAGGGCTCGCCGGCTTTCACAATAACACAGATCTTAAAATGTGTCGGAACAGATGAAGGTGTTCCTGTTACCCTTGATCTAGCTGAATCAGGAAACGGGGTGGTTCGAAAGCTCACTCAAAACCGACGGCACTTACCCTATAACTTTTGCTCAAAATAATATTGCTCCAGGCGCCACTCACTTTGAAGAATAAATTGCTTTCGTGACCTAAAGCGAGAAAAATCACGGAAGCTATGTCAAAAATTTACAGGGTAGCTGCAATTCGCCTCGGCGTCGTTCACGAAGCTCCACCAGGTCTGCTGGTACACACAGGGTGTCCTGGATTTACTTACCTACAGGGGCCACCCTTCTGAAAGGTTTAAACTTAATTCAAGCCGATATTCCTAAGGCTTAATCAATCAAAGAACATGTTTTGGCTTTACACTCAAATACAAGTGGCCTTTGTCATGATTGGTTGAAGACCAACGGTTTCCAAAATGCTACAATAAATAGGCTGGCTTTGACAAAATTAGTATTTAATGATTTAAACACACAGAGAGTTTCAAGTTAAATACACAAGCGGTACACCTTAACTGAAAATTATAGGGGATTGGAGCAAAAGTTATCTTAATTGCTAATTAATAATACAGAAATTTCGCATACAGAAAGAAAGGAAAAACGGGAAAATTTTCCCACAGTTACTCTTAAAGCAAAATGTAATACTTATAAGGTCCTTTAACAAAGGAATCGGCGCACTTTACTTTTTCTAATATTTTAACAGCCTCTGGAAGTATCATAATAGAGTTCTTCCTAGTTTACTTACAATTTTAATTTTTAATAAAATATTTTACCAAGTCTAATAAACAACAAATTTGTATGACTTCATTTTTGAAATCAAAGAATTTATCAAATGTACTGTATTTCTTTTAATCTTATTAATCTGATTTTTAAACCCCTGTACCAATATCATAACAATATACATTGAGAGCTTATTAATCTATAGTTTACTTGTTCAAACCTTGTCACTAATATAGATACCACGTTTTTTATCTTTGATAGCTACCTATATAGTCCTCTCCAAATATTACAGTAGTTTTCATTCATTTGTTCAGCTGTTCCTTGTTTAGTCTCTATTAGCACTGCAATGAACAGGAATTGTTCCGAAAATTTATTAATTTACTTACTTTACTTTTGCCTCGGGATACTCAGATGTCTATGGGTTCGTTCTCTCATATGTATAAATACAGGAATAACAGTTTAGAAATAAATCGCATAATATTTCTAAGTACAAAATAAATCTTAATTAATTAGTAATGATATATAGATAGAATTATAAAAGAGAATTTCCTCTGGTAAACGGTCTGGATCGATGCTATTTGGCGGTCGGCAGCCCACTATATACGTCGGTTCTGCCCGTTTGCTCCCCTGGATTCTCTCCAAGAAAGTTTAGATGAGGTAGCTCCGGTGCACTTCAACGAGAAACGATCGGTCTAAAAGAAGCGCTATGAATGTCACCGCAAATGGCAATTGTTTACGATTTTTGTGTGGGGGCCAATTCAATGGAATAATGAGTTTTACGGTGCTAGTAAGGTGTGTAATTAGGGTATTAAGCTAGGCAGGCCGCGAGGCGTCCTTGGTATATAAGCTTAGGTCCCCAGGAATAACTTAAACAGGAAATTTTCACCTGGAGCGAAGTCCGCCTTTTCACTGCTGTCTTTCCCGACGAAGGCTGGAGGATCGCCTATGCTCTCGTGCCTCGACCGGCGAAGTAAAATCCGCTTTCGAAGGATTGTCAGAAAGCTGTCGTCGGATCAACCGCGTTCTTGCTACAGGTATGCTAGTTGTTTATTGAAGTTTTTGGTTACAATAATTTCGTTGAAACCGGTTGATTATGGTCAAATTGACCTAGTGGAGGATGGATGTGGGATTTACGTTAACGGAATATTCTAACAAACGGGTCGCCGTTCCAAGTTAGAACTCTGCCAGGTTCAGGTTAGAGAATCGTTCTACGAGACAGGCTGCCGTCACAAAGTAGAACTAGCTCAAGGAGGAGGAAAATCCAGCGACTCAAGTCCTTGGTTCTCGTTACCGGTGCAGTCGCTCTAGGTGCAATTGAGTGGGGGCGACAGTGTGCTTGCTTGTACGAGACTCTGCGCATTGTTGGTGGACATTTTCTTATCTTCTGTTCGAGCGCTAGGGCGATGTAAACGTAGATCGTGACGGAATAAATGATGTATAAATTTCTTGCATGGAATTGATGTTTTAGATAAATTTGCTACTGACGCTAACGTTAGAGTACTATAACACCTATGTAAATTTTCTTAATCTCTGATATTACTTCTGTTTGTTGCTAATACGTGTGCTGGTATAAATTTGCCATAGAGGTAGCATAAACGACACTAATAAAAGTAAAACTCGTGATACAGATTTGCCTTATCAGTGGGTGTCCAAGTGAAATCGCTACGCGATATTCAGCGCAACGTCGAAAAACGTCAAGACTTAGATGGTGTGCGCTCACGTGCACCTCCCTTCTGAAATTTCAAAAGGAGTGCAACTATTTGAAATATGCTGTCAAGAAGAAAGTGCAGGAAAACTAAACTACAAGCATTTCAAAATGGCTCCGCGGGAGTGCATTCGACCTTTAGTGGCCAACAAAGACATCCTGCAATAAACTCTGCTCGATGACGGCATAACAGCACACAGCTGCAGAAGCCCTTTTCGGAGCGATAAAGCCAAAGTGTTAGACTCCTACTGCATTCCAAAGTGGCCACTCATCGATCAAGGAACCCAATAAACGATTGACGCAACCGACTAGGAAGTAAGCAATAAACCCAGATTCCAAGGTTCGAACTTGCTACTCGGAGGACAGTTGGCCATTGTAAACCCAAATAGTACGAGGCATTTCTTCAATAGCTAGAGATAATAAACCAACTCCACGTTTTGCGTAAACTAGAGTATATAACAAGACGAAAAGGAGCTAGCAAGTATTGCGTATGTGAAGCATTCTTTGCGTCAGAGACTCCGATCTTCCTTCACATACAGTTTAAGCATTTTCGAGACAGGCATTTTGCTTGTAAACTATTGTATTCACGTACAAACAATATCATTGCTACATATGTGTATGTTCGTGTATGTCTATTTTATTTGCGTTTTTAAATTAAAATAGGTGTTCTTATTGTCCACATCGGTTATCATTTACTTAATCCATAAGTAACCTAACATACAGTCTTTACGTTCTTCAAGTCCATCGACCTTTTACAGTCGTGCTCATTACAGTGTTGTACATCATTTGTGCTTTGTGAGTATGAATTCATTAAAGGTGTTGTATATACAAATATTTTTAAAGTGTACATCCAGGTCTACCTAGTTAATGATACAGGGTGAGCCTTTGTTGAGCAAAAACACAACTCCCAATAAACTTATAACTGTCTCTGTACAACAGATTGTTGAACACGACTGTACGTGCCAGGTAATGCTTTTTTTCGTGGCCATATTCGTCTTTCGATGAATCCGTCTGAATTCCGAGGCTTAATTTTAATATTATTTGCCTAAATTATCTGAAAATGAACCGCAAGGCCATCGTCTCAACCCACAATCTGGAGAACCGGGATATCTCTCTTAATCTGGCCTCTTCCTTAAAACCTGTTCGGTTAGGGACATCCTTTTATCCTCTTTTCCATTCTAGTGCTTGTGATGTTTCTTGGTTTTTCCTTATTTTTCAAAATGTTCACCTTCTTCTACCACACATATATGTTTCTAGTGTGTAGAAGATGGAAGGATTGCTGGATAGCAAGAAAATTCATGTTGGGTAGCAGAGACGAAGATCTAACGCTCTAATGCAAAACGAAAAATAAAGTACTTCTTTGATTGTCGTCTTTTGAACTATTCAATGCATCGCTAATTAAATGTTTCTCTGTTGTTGCTGTTTTTACTTTGCTATTAACAAGATTGTTTTTCCGGTTACGGTTAAATCTATCCTCTTTTTACAATTTTTTCTCTAATACTGCTATCAATTTAGCTCTTGTCTTTAGGTAAGCTACTTGTACGGCCAGCTTTTCAATGCTATTTTTTAAATATGATATCTCTTTCCTGGCTTTTAGCAATTGCCTTTTTACTAGTAAATATAATAAAATTTGTGGTAATTAAAATAAAGAAAATCAGGTTGGATTTAATTAACCAGATTTAACTACAGTCGTGATTACAAACTCTTATATTAGAAAAATGGCCCTATCCCAAAAATTATAGAAGTGGTATTAGTGGAATCAGCGTCATAAAACGTGACCTTTATTTTTATCCTGTTAAATATAACGTAGATTTATGATCTTATATTATTTATTGTAGTCGAACCGCTCAGCATGTATAATTCATTCAGATCGTAGCGTGTGATAGTATCTAAAATTCTTACTACTACCTTCAGAATTGCTTGGAAATATTTTACTTTAATTGTAGTTTCTTTGTTTCGATTAACATAGATATGTTTAAATAACAAAAATGATTTGTCCTAAATAATGTTTAAAAATAAATTTTGATCCGTGCATGCAATAGAAATCCGAGCAAAAAGTAGCTGAAGTTATTTAGTTGCACAAACTAATTAGCGGAAGGTTTTGCGCTAAAAATTGGTATCCATGATAACTAACCGGATTTACAGCAAGGAGACCTTTGAAAGGTTTCCCACAGCAAATTACAGTGACATCAAAATGTTGCCTGCCTACGGATCGTTTTATTGTACACCCTTCAGTGCAACTCAAAAAATGTCGGAGATGCCTCATGATCAGTCTTTGTCAGGAAAGACAAATAGCTCTTATAAAAACGCTTTGGTATTAAGGGTAGGGAGACCGCTTCTTCGCCTAGATACCTAAATTTAGATAAAACTAATGAGGGACTAAATAAAGACGTCTCGCGAAGTGCCCTATTTCGGATGGGCTTACCTGGGGATATTTGTTATTATTAAAGCTAAACGCGGTAAGTAGTTTGAGCAATAAAGTCACATTTTTAAGGTAGTACGATAGAAAAAGCAGAAATTCAATATTTCTTTTAATATCGAACTTACATTAAAATTTTACATTTCAATAAAGCACCTCTATAATACGAGCATGCTTGTCAGCCATATTGAATCACATCACAAAAGCGGAAAATTCAAAAAATTTGTTACTTTTCAGAAAATTAAAATATGTTAATGTCTATACGTTTAATAGTACCAATTCGAGGCTGAACAACCGGTCATGCTCGAAAATTTTGAAATCTGAAAAACAGAAAAGACCGTAAATAGTTCATTCAAAAATGTATCAATATTTTAGGCTTACCTTATAGCCAAAAAAAGTATTCCTTGGTCTTGAAATAGACTGATTTTTTAATAAAGAATATGAGAGTCAATGCATAAAAGGCAAAAAGACACAGGAAAACGAACACAGTTGGCAACTCAAACACAAGGTTAGAAGCTAGAACAGCGACCATAGATGATATAACCCACAACGAGTGAACTGTTTGACGTTGTAGGGTTATGTTTTGGTTGCATCATGGCCACCACCATGTAAACGCAAAAGTACTGTGATGCAAGATTTTATGCAACTTGTGTTATAAAGGGCTCTACATTTCAGTTTGACGTGACAGCTCATTTTTTTTTTCAATGAGGCTCCTAAACCAAAGGCGGTATTTGATTTTTACTTCCTTTTACAATAAAGGAAGTATTGGATTCACCCCAAAAATTTGAAATTGGGTTTTCAACAGATCTTTAGGTTTTAGAGTCCCCTGAACCCAAAAAAACAGGTTTTTGTTTAGTGGTCTGTCTGTCAGTCTCTATATCTGTATGTCTGTCTGTGTGTGAACAGAATATCTCAAAAACGAAAAGAGGTATGACTTTGAAACTTAATGTTTGTGTACTATCTAGATACCACAGCAAGCTTTTGAACAAATTGCATGACCGGAAGTATGGTGTTTACTCTTGTGATTTTTCAGTTTTTTTCGATTTAAAAAACAACGGCTCTAACGATTTTTTCAAACGTAACATTTTTATTACATTTTTAATGTGTACTGATGTGAGATAGGTGATTTTCCAGTTGAATACCTGTAAAATATCTTTTATTTCAACTTTCTATTTTTACGGTTTCAGTAGAATTTGTAATTTTTGAAGATTTTTGAAAAATGCTTAAAAATTAAAAATAAAATTTTTGACTAATTATAAGATCACTGTAAAAGGAAGTTGTGTGCGTGTATCACACCAGATTATTTCTTTCTGTAGTAACTAGGGTTTCCAGTCCCGGGATCCGGTTCCGTACCACAAAAACCGAGTCCCGGGACCACAGCCAGCCCAGGCGAAGTCCCGGGACCATGTCAACATGCGTGCGTATACTCGATATCAGAGAATTAGGACGGGTATTCACCGGCGTATTACTCATACCTCTTGCACATTCTGCATTATTTACGTTTTGCGTAGGCAGGAGAGATATTGTTTTCGGTAGGTTAGAATTAAACATGTGTGTTGTTTCAGCCACATTTGCATATCTTCGTCTATTTATGTATTTGTCTGTTTCTTTTGTTGGATTTAGATATATTTTACCCGTAGTTGTGTGCCTATTTAGTAACAGTAAGGTAACTGCATTTCCAGACTTTCAAAACTATGGGCGAAGAAGCTGAATAATTTATAGTTTTGGGTTTTAAATGTGATCGCTATTTGTCTGCTAAAGCGTTACAATTAGAATGAATTCAGATTTGCAACCTACCTTCATTCTACATTAAAAAATAACGATTTGAAGTCAATATAGCAACAATTTTATATACTGAAGATATAAACAATTGGCGAAATGTAAAGTTTGTTCCTATAAAATTATCATAATCAAAAGCAGCTTGACGAAAGGATTACACAAGCACTTTGCAGTTCAAACAAAAGCAAAAGATGTAGAGCGACAGACATTTTTAGTACCAGAAGGAAGCAATGAAGTTATAGACGGGTCCCAACGCAGATTATCAGCACAGAAATACTTTATTTAACTTAAAACACTTGTTTTTCTTTGGAAATTGCATTCGGAAATTTCACCTAAACACTATTTTCCTTTCGGGACCATTTTCGGGATCTTGAAATTTAACTCGTAAGTGCCGAAAACACTTTTGGTCCCGGGACCTGGAAACCCTAGTAGTAACGCTATCGAAAAGTTACATGTATAGTTAATAAGTATTTCTCAATCTCTAATTTCCATTTAATCCCATCGACAATAAAGTACTCTGTACAAATTCTGTTAAAATATGTATTTCGCCATGTTGCTTTTATTAGTTTTCAGTCGTTTTGGATAAAAATTCATATTCGGTTTATATTGTCTCGAACTGACCAACATGAAGGAGAAAATGAGGGAAGTAACAGCCACATCCTGTCTGAAACACAATCCTCGACAACGTCCGCGCGTGTGAACTGGAAGAGTTGATCGATTTAATTACACAGCCATCGACACCATATCCATGATAAATGGTTGTTTTCGAGCTTATCTGCTTCTCATCGAAACTGCGATTCGTAATCGATCAATCACAGAAAAGGTGCGTGTAAACAGTCCTTGTCATTTGTGTGCCAGTAGGAGTTGTTGGTTTTGTACCAGTTATTTGCAAAAGCAAAGCCTTGCTGCTGGAGTGAACTTAATCACTGTCGAGAGATTGCTAAACGGCTTTTAGTGAGACAGTGAGAGTAAATACAAAATTTTCTTTTATAGTCGCTACGATACTTTTATACATAACTTCCTTTTGAGCGATTGCCAAGCATAGGTACAAAGAAAATAGATCACGACTTCTAACATGTGTGGGCGCTTCAGAAACGGGATCTTCAAATGCGCTGTTCTGCTGCAAATTTTTCAAACGTTATCTGTGGCAAATCTTCCACTTCTTATAGCAAACTCACAAACATGATAAATGCACATGGCCTACGACAAGTTTGGCCGCATAAAGACACTCCGACAGCCTTATTTAGGAAATCGGTAATTAACTAATTGAATGATTTGCTTTCAAACCACTCCTCAGCTATTTTAAGTGCCGGTAAAACGGCGTTTTGAAAATTATTTATTAGGCACACATGCTGCAAATTCTGCCCGTTTACCGATCCAAGCCTTCTCTTGCTACTTACTATTTTACTTTTTCTCTCTCACGCTGCCTTTCTTGATACGCATCCAATTTTTCGCTGGTGCTGAAACAATAACAAAAAGAAATTCAAGACGTGTGGGTGTTTGAATATGAACTGAGATAGGCTGTTGGTCATTAGAAATTTTAATTCAAAGCAGCTTTAATTAGGAAGGTCAGCTACGGATGCAAATATTCATTCAAATTGAATAATTCACATTCAAAACAAGAGTTGTCCTTTCTGAGAACATACTAAAAATACATCTCTAAGAAAGAGCGTTACATTTTATTCTACTCTGCGCTCGCAAATAAACTGCTGAAATGCTGTATTTGAACCATTTGCTACACTAGGAATTTTTATACGAAAAATTAAATAATATGCAATAATATTTTGCAAAATCAACACACTGTGATTCAAAAATTGTCGGATGGTGTAACAAGGTTTTGTCAGTTAAATTCTGAATAGGAAGCGGAAGCGAGACTAGTTCAAGACGGTCCAAAACAGAAAAGTACAGCTGTTGGTGTAAATTCCTAAACCACATAACATTTTTCATAGAGAAATAAATAACAATCAGAAATTGCTCTAACCCAATTGTTCGAAAGGGCAACGAGAAACGGCTAACATTTATAAAATTGTTTTTTCTCTCCTCTTACGCTAGACCAGTGACCTGTTTAGTTTCACAAAGCTGTGGTTCTGTAAGCCCTCTTTGCTGGTAAGCCGGGTAGGTGGCTAGTCCTGCCCGTCGAAATGGAGGAAGAGTTTCTTTGTTCGAGCTATATTTATATATTGTAATGATCTAACGCTCTATTTTGTACCGTTTTTGCAGAATTTGTAATTTTTGAAAATGTTTGACAAATGCTTAAAAATTAAAAATCAATTATAATATTATATTATAAGATCACTGTAAACGGAAGTTGTGTGCGTGTATCACACCAGATTTTATTTTGTTTAAATTGTTGCAAAGTGTTATATTAATTTTAATAGTTATATATTGAGATGGTTTAAAGCTCACAATTTAATTCTGTATGCAGAGAGAAATATTGAACAAAGTCAGTTAAAGCACAGAGTTGAAATATTTTATTTAATTGCAATCTAAACAGTAGTTGAAGTTATTAAATGCATTGGTGAGATGCAAGAAGTATAATTAAAGGGATAAGGGCTAGCAAAAGCAAAGCAGATTTCAGAAGGATTGAATTTGAAGTTTGAGTAAAAGCAAGATTTAAGATGGCTAATATAATATAAGTAATATGATAAGTTTGAGCTGGACCAAATGAAAGTAAATAATACAAAAGGTTCGTTATATGCATAATGAATATGAGCGTAGAGTTAGTAATAAACGTACAGGCCAGTGAAAAGCAAGCAAGCTGAAAGGTAGATGGAAATCGAAGCAAGATACGATAGAATTTGCAAAAAGCAATACAGAACGAGGGCAACTGAAATGAAGACTAATAAGTGACGTGTTTAAAATTTAAATCGAGTGCCAGTGCATTTTAAAACAAAGTGTTCATAGCATAGCAGTTATAAATAACGTTTTATGAGACGATAAAGAACAATTTTTATGTATAAAAAATAAAGACAATTTCTAGTTTTAAGCAAGAAACGTGTTGATCAAATTTTATTCCTTTATGTGAAATTGTAACTAATACTTGTTTCTTTTATATATCAAAACGCGTTACTAGGTAACGCAATGCTCTTTTGTTAAAAAATAAGAAATAAATTCCGGTAATTGTCAAGTTGTGGGCAAATGGTGCTCCTGAATTTTAATGTTTCATTACAATAAAAGTTATTTTCCAAGCAAAAAAAGTATACAAAATTATTCTACAAGTTAGCGAGCACATGTGGAAGTGTTAGCAAAAGTTTCTCCAACAAAAAAGTTATAAAATAAATCAAACTAAGATCGGCTGGAGTTCGCCCCGAGCACCTGGATATTTCGAGCTGCGACACCGGTCCATTTGAACTTCTGAAGCCAGGGATCGCAAGTCCTACAGACCAGGCAGAGGTGTAAGAGCATCCCAGAACAAGATTTGGGGCCAGGGAAGCAACTTCCAGCAAATAAGGACATTGGCGTCACTTGCACCAGCTCCGAGGCGATATCGGCAAGAATTTCAAAGGTACGATTTGGCAAGGTTTTATGTGGTTGAAGTCCGGAAAGCTAGTGTACTTCGAGAATACACCTTGCTAAAGAGAGACATCGTGTTTCCGAGCATCCAGATCCGTTCCAGTTCGAGTAAATTGCGTGGCGTTACCAGAAAATGCGATTTTGGATAGGTTTTGGAGATATCTAAAACAAAATCGAGTTAGTTGTTGCTAGGCGAGAAATTTGATTCAATTTACCTGTGGTTTTTTGCAAATTTCGCTTTTGAATATCAAAATAAAGCGCTGTATGCACCCGCGAACCTTTTGTGGTTAAGTCAAATTTGTGAGGTTATGAGTAATTGAAGCGAGTAGTAGCGCGGTTGTACTAAAATTTGGCTTATTTGAGCTACTCTGAGTTAAATATTCTAATCTCAAATTTGAACCTAACCTGAAATATTAGTCTTGTGTTTTGCCGGAACAAGCCCAAAGAAATGTTGCAAATCGATAAAATATAGAAAGAAGCAATTAACCATTTTATTAAAGAGTAATAAATACATTTTGATCAGCCTAAGATAGTGACAAAAGTTTTACATTTTAAAAATTTTATATAACTACCCAGAGTATTGTGTGATGACTTGCCCTATTTAATTATTCATATTTTCACTAAAACCTTTAGTAGTCGAGGGTATCATTACATTATGTGAAATTGTTTATGTCTAAACACAGCTATGTTGGTTAAAATGAAACAAAATAAACTGAACAATGAGCGAATAGTTGTACAGTTTCATTAACACGCGGCCTTCACTCACTAGTGAATTCGGAGATAAAGAGGAGCATAAAAGCTAAAATTCACATATATGAAGTTCCTTACATTATAATTCCAAATTCCCACTCTATAGGCTTCGCGTTCGAATTATTTTAAACTTTAATTCATGTAATAGCTGTCAGAAAGCACCAAGCCAAAGGCTTCAGTTGTCCTTCGCAAGATATAGCAAAACTGGGTTGTCAAACGAATGTTTGATAGGCAATAGTCGCACACTAGCAGCCGCTATAAAAATATTGAAAACACACAGCGCAAATCGTAAGTAAAGCATGGGTGATATTTCTAAAGTTCTGCGTTTCCACGTGCTACGAACGGCTTGGCCACGAGGAGAACGCAAGGAGGTACCTGGAGGTGTCCAAAAGAAGATCTGAAATATCCACTAAAACATCCCGCAATAATCAATTGTAAATTTAGATGTATGTACCGACATTGGACAACCACAGGCAAGTTTTTCTTCTGAAATACTTTTGAATGCTAGCATATCCAGATGAATTTCATCAAATGTATACACAGCATATTAATGCTGAGCTACACTTTCCAAAATATCAGAGGAATCAAATCTACATATCATACACCTCATACTATTGTAGGTGAAAGTAGCTGGAAATAATTTAATTCTAAATCAGTGTAAAACTTACACATAACAAATTACAAGTCGAGTAAATACTATAACAATAAATAAACACTCTTTTCCATATATCAAATGACCACAATGGGTGTTACCACTCAAAGATTTTATATATAAAAGTGGTGCCTGTTACGATTTTGGTGATTTGGTTTTTACATAAAGTGGATTTTCTTCTTAATGAAAATCCCTTTCTTTTAATCCGAGGGTTTCTAATATAACATTTTTAATTCAAAATCGGTTGCATAACAGCGGGCTCTTATGGAAATTTTTCTCCTTAAACTAAGTAACCTATGAAACAAATATATAAAGTAGAAACTTCGAATAAGTAAGTAGCTCCCAAACGTTTCTACTTTCCTCGTATTATTCGGGAATCCCTAGAAATTATTAAAAATCCAGTGTCAATCGAGAAGACTGCTATCACTTTAGTAACACATGGAAGGTCGCTCTGTAAAACCAATCCATCCATTAACAAGTTATACGTGAGCAACCAAGCGGAACAAAGACAAGTCCCAATAACATACAATATCTACATGAGCATTCAACTGTAACGACTCCTTGGTATATTACCAGGAGCAAAAAGGCACCAGCATCACAACGCCTCTACCCTCTACCCCTGTAGAGGCGTTGTGATGCTGGTGGACATATTCAAGAAGAGTCAACTGCTTGCATCGTTGGCGTTCTTGAAAAGCTGCCGATGCTGTGACAAAGGCGTTAAACCTAAATTTGTCAAGATTCAACACCATTTACAAACTGCTGCTGCCCGAAGGATTCTCTATAGGACCGATAGTGCTGTTACTAGGAAAAGGGTACGGCATACTTATTACGAACTCCAAGGACCATCTACCAAGCTCTACTACCTAGATCTCGGGCTCAGTAGGATTTTGGATGAAAACCTTTGGAACACAATGGATTGTATCAGCTATGCCTACTCAGAACACCACATGAGCAATACCACCCAAAAACATATAAAGAAGTTCGAGAAGCGTCAATCCAAAGTAGCACCGGCACCAGGATTGGATATCAAGTAAACGGTCATTAACTCATTAACTCAAACCCCTGTCTAAGGACTGTACTTCGATTTTGGCAAAAGGCTTGAATTTTGCCATCACTCCATCCTACATACCTACTGAAGAAGTCATAGCTGAAATTAAGAGTGCTATTCGCAAACTCCTAGTTGAGGCAGCCGGGGAAATAAGACACGAGACCTGTCGTATATTAACGCGTGGAAAACCACCAACGAGGAACGTCACCAGAGCCGAAACACAAGCTCTAAAGGAACAATCCAGACATTGTAGTTCTACGCGCTGACAAAGGAAATGCCACTGTAGTAATGAACAGAAAAGACTACCGGAACAAAATTCAATCACTGATGAACGGTACGTAACACTGAAGAAGGACCCCACATCGAGGATAGAACGCCAGATTAGAGGAGCTATCAAGAGGTAAGTAATACCAGAGGCGGAACATCGACGACTGCTGCCTAGCAATACTAGACCACCCAGACTTTATGGACTTCCAAAGATCTACAAACCAGTAGTTGCAGTCAGGCCAATTGTTAGTACTTGCGGATTTCCTACGTATGAACTAGCCAGATACCTCGCTAACATATTACAACCATACGTAGTCAGAACAAAATCCTACGTGAAGAACTCTGAGCAATTCGTGGAAATATTGGCTCAGTTGGAACTAACGGACCAGGATATCTTGGTCAGTTCGATGTGGAATCCCTGCTCACCAATGTAGCTACCAGTAGAAAATTCAGTAAATCTTATACAACAATGCTTCGTTTCTCAAGGACTCCGAGAAGACGTCCCAGAGTTAGTAAGAATGTTCCCCACGACGACCTACTTTCTTTGGAAAGGAATGTACTACGAGCAAAAGGAAGGAGCCGCTATGGGATTCCCGTTATTTCCAGTAATTGTTAACATATTTATGGAAGCCTTTGAAGAAGAAGCTATTCAGTCCACCCATCTCAGATATGGAATATCTGTAATAAAATATGGCAGACCGGAAAATGGCCAAGTGACTGGACCACATCCACTCTTATTCCGCTCCATAAAAAAGGGACTAGCCAAAAGTGTAGTAATTACAGAACAATTGCACTAATATCGCACCCAAGCAAGATAATGCTCAGAATCCTTTTACAACGACTCAAAAATTATCTAGATAGTCAGATACCACAAGAACAAGCCGGATTTGTAAGCGGCAAGGGTACAATTCAACAAATTCTAAACGTTCGACAAATCATAGAAAAGGCCAGGGAGTATACAATACCAACGTACATATGCTTCCTAGATTACAGCAAGGCCTTTGATTGCGTAAACTGGCATAAATTATGGCAAACTCTATTGATAATGGGAACTCCCCAACATCTAGTTCTGCTAATAAGACAATTATATGAACAAGGTTCAGCAAATATCAAAGTTGATGGAAGAATATCCAAATCTTTTAAAATTCAACGAGGTGTCCGACAAGGATGTGTTTTGTCCCCCCTGTTGTTTAATATTTATGGCGAACATATACTTCGAAATGCGTTAGAAAACTGGGAAGGTGGCATAGTTATTGGAGGAAGAAAGATACACAACTTACGCTATGCTGATGACACAACTCTTCTTGCAAAAACTGAAGAGGAGATGTCCGAACTTATTGAAAGAGTGGAAAGAGAAAGCTTACGCTTCGGACTAAAACTAAATAGACAAAAAACTAAGTTAATGACCATCGATCGAGCTAACAAGATAGGAAATCCACCGAACATCCGTGATGTTGAGAATGTTACTGAGATAATATATCTTGGTTCCCTTATCAACAGAGAAGGAAACTCGACTACTGAGATAAGAAGAAGAATAGCACTTGCCAAGGCGGCCATGACCAACCTGAATAAGCTTTGGAAGGACAAACACATCACAAAAGCTACGAAACTTAAGATCGTACATACACTTGTTTTTCCGATTGCAGTATATGGCGCTGAAACATGGACAATAAAAGCTGTAGACCTGGCGAAGATTGATGCGTTCGAGATGTGGATCTGGAGACGACTGTTGAGGATTCCCTGGACAGCTCATAGAACAAACGTGTCCATACTGAGGGAACTTAACATCCGAGACAGACTGTCGAAAAAAATAAGACAGCGAATCCTTAAATACTTTGGACATATCACCCGAAGAACGGAAGATAACTTAGAAAAACTAGTCATCCAGGGAAAAGTCGAAGGGGTCCGACCTCGTGGACGCTCTCCAAAGCGGTGGATCGATCAAGTGAAAGATCTCACCAAAGTGTCACTTCAGGAAAATATAAGATCTGCCTCGGACAGAGAGAAATGGAAAAACATCACCGACACTATAACATAATAACATGGGATCACGATACTTCAGTAATGAAGTTACGATAGAGAGAGAGATCTCAAACCTAAATGCTGGTTCCGCTACGTCGACGACACTTTCGTTATATGGCCCCCATGGAAAAGCATCTCTTGAAGTTTTCTTGGCACACTTAAACAACCACCATGTCAAAATAAGATTTACTATGGAAACTGAAGAAAATGGACGCCTACCCTTTCTGGACGTGAAACGAACCGCTAACAACAGATTAAGCCATACAGTGTATCGAAAGAACACTGACCTCTATCTGCCTGCTTCGTCTCATCCTCATCCCCAACAAAAGAGATCATTAATCAAGACTCTTATTCATCGTGCTAACGCTATTTTTGACGAGGACAGTAAACCACAAGAAGAGATGTGTAGAAGAAGCTTTACACAGAAATGGCTACAGTCGACGAGACATCAGAAAAGCGTGCCAATACACCATAAAACCGAAAGAGAAACCTAATCCTATTAATTACGCCTGCCTTCCTTTCATCGCCGGAGTAACCGACAGAATAAGAAAGGTCTTAAATGAGAAAAACATCGAGGTCCGCTATGATACAATAAAAAAATTCGAACAATTGATCCCCTCCAACAAAGATTCTTTGCCCAGATTACAGACAGAAGGCGTTTGCCAGCTCCAATGTACTTTTAGCAAATCTTACATCGGGCAAACGGACAGGAGCATCCAATGTCGAATTAAAGAACACCAGAGCCACACACGACTTCCAAACACATAAAAATCAGTCATCACAGAACACTTATCAGGACCAGGAAACCACAGAATAAATTACGACTCCGTAAACATACTAGCCAGGACTAAGAAATACTTCCCTCGTGTTATTCGGGAATCCCAAGAAATTATTAGAAATCCAAATAATTTTAATCGAGAAGACGGGTATCGCCTTAGTAACACATGAAAGGTAGCTCTGCAAAACCAATCCGTCCATAAACAAGTTTTCCGTGAGCAACCAAGTCTCAATAACATACAAGATCTACATGAGCAGTCGTAACGACTCCTCGGTCTATAACCAGGAGCAAAAGGCACCAACATCAGTTTTTAGAAAACTTCTGAAGAAGCTGGCAGCATGAGCAGCGAAACGTCAAGTTCAAATCGACGACCACTTCGGAAGAACCTACCATTATGGACAATGGCCGTGAAAGCCTGCATTCGACTAAGACGTAATTAGCACGTAATCCAATTATTACAATACTGACATAAAGGCAAAACGAGTCTGCAGCTTACACTACCGAAGTTTAGCAATACTCAACTCACAAAGGTTTACCTGATGGGATAGAAGGAACTATTCCGAAACCTCAGCGCAGAGCAATTCCGCGAGAAGATCTCCAGAAACGCTGGAATCTGAGCTGCGCAACGACTGGTCCACGAAGATGGTTATTTAGGAAACTGGAAGAAACACCAAGGCAACGCATTCAAAATTTGACTCTCCTATAGGCGTTGTTCGAGACTAATGGGTAAGAGCAACCGGTGTCGCACATTAGCAAGCCGCAACGACAAACAGAACTAACATTTCGCCCCTACCATAGATTAGGGGCTTAAAACTTAAAAGTCTAATAAAATATTGAAATATTCCGCGGCGTTCACTTAGAAAATGACTAGAATAGGAATAACTGTAAATTATATGACAGTATATTTTGATAATTTAATCCTTCTCAGTTTCCTTAACTCACTGTCATTTTGTAAATATCGGATATAAGAATTTCTACGAGGTATAATAACTTAAAAGCTGTAACATTTGCTTCTATGCAAAATTTTTCAGACAAATAGTTTGATTCATTTTTAATTTACATATTGCCATCTTGCTACATTTTATCCATTGGATTTATCCAAAGCCACTATCGATCCCTGCGGAAGAATAGAGCCCCGGCCAGAGAAATCAACTTGAAAATTACGCCTCACTTAGTCCAAACCTTCTCCTAGGTTAAAGGAATCTGTCCTGATTACGAACCGGTAATGGCTCAGTGACGTGCCTAATAACCGTTCGAACCTTCCCGTAATATATAGGCGACGCCGTCTCGGTGAACTAGCTACATTTTCTCGATTTCAGGGAAGGACCCCGTATAAGCATTATCAGCCCTAAGCGAAATTCTAGCGGCCTGAGCGTAAAGCACGTACGATTTGTTGCAATTCGAAAGTAATCTGCAAACTTGTAGGTCACAAAAGCGTACAAACCTATGTAATTCAATTCTCCTAATTAACCCACTCTACAGATTAACAAATAAATCAGTACGATACCCGGTTTAGGCACAATCAATTCTGTTTTAAATTTAGCATAAAAACGGCCATCTTGAGCCCATCGCAGACAAGGTTGAGGTGGGCAACGCCACTTGCTGACTAATAGCGGAGCCTACCCGGGTCAGGTGGGCTGCGGCCTGGCCAGATGCAACCAGGCCAAGAAATCCGCGTACAAATTTGGAATATTACTTACATACAGTACAGATACGTTGTATTTTGACAATTATTTTGAGTTGGAAACTTAGAATCACTAGATTTTTTATGTAGACTGCTTTTTTGGGAATAGTCCACGGACTTTCACATGCGCTATTTAGAGCATGAAACACAACGGGAAAAAGCAGAATAGACCACCCCGTTGTCTTACAAATGTACTACTAAAAGGAAAGTAAAAATGTATACATATATAGATAACTTATCATTCACTTTTATTATTATCTAAATTATTGAATATTAACGTGTCCCACTTTAATTAGTGTTCTAGTTTTAGCAAAAAACTTGATGACTACGTCTCAAAATAAAAGAAAATAAAGATAAGTTAGCGGGTGTGGTATGCTTCAGGTTCACATTTTAATACCATGAAGTGAAATATACGTTTGAAAACAAAAATGAAATTTGCTGAAAACTGCCTTTTGCCATTAATTATTTCTTAAATATCAAACATTTTAAAAACATTACCGCAAAAATGTTTAGTAAAAGCACTATTTGTCCAAACTCGTAATGCGAGTGAATCCTCATACTTTTTTGGCTTTACACAATGAGTTTAGACGCTCAATCCCATGGGGCAGTGAGAATAAAAATTTTAAAAATGCAATTGTAATTGTCTCCTATTTTATGCACCATTGCCTTAATCTATCTAAAAGTGGCGCAATCGACTTAAGTAGTTAATCTTGTGCTGTCAAAATATTCATTAGGGATTTTCGTCAATTGACGACTTCCGTTTAGGACATTTTTTCAACGTGTAAAAATATAATCTGAGAAAAATTCTAATAGAGTCGTATTTAACTAATGGGTAGTGTTTTAAAAAAAATGGCGATTGGGTTTATTGAGCACGTGCAAACTGAAATTAGTTTAGGGAGGTAGATAAGATAACTTATAGCTCGAACTGCTCTGGAGTATTTAACTTAATTTTGGGGAACAGGATTATTTCAGTATACCAAGATCTTGCACTTTACTCCATTAGAGTAATCCTTCTTTTCGCAACTGAAAAAACTTGTGTGCATACGTATATGAAACAAGTTGTTTTGTGCTTGTAAACAGAAAGCAAGCACTTTCAAAATTTCTTGTAAATGCTTCGAGGTTATTGTTTATAATTCTAAAAATTGTTGGGAGCGTTTGAAAGTTTGAGGTTTCGCGCCCAAGGAGGGAACAGGATTAGCATTTTTTATTCCGTTGAGCCCATCGCGCCAATTTCATCATGGTCATCTAACTTCCATAAGGAGTTATTGATGCCTGGAAAAACGTCTCGTGAGCGTAGAAACCGATGCCAGCACTTGCTGTGGGTCTACGAACGACGTCGCCTATTTGTTATCCAAGACCCAGTTTGAGAAGCCCACGAATATCTTACCCAGCTTACGCATGTGACCATCAAACTCAGGCTAAGTATTTCGATCGACACTCGAGGTTGGGCTATCTCCAACTCTTTTGATTTAATATTTATAGTTGTATGTTGTTTATCGTCAACTAAATATGCTATAATGTGCTAAAATGAGATAAATTGTGCACGTATTATTGTGCGTGTTTTATGTTTTTAGCATGTAATTTTGCGTATGTAAATCACCGCCGATATTTAAATGTATTTTGACAAGTAGATTACAGATTTCAACATTGTTCCCCTTTATGGAATATGTTGCGCAGACAGCAGCTGTCGTGTTTTGTGTGAGCTCCGGCCAAGTATAGAACCGTTAGGAAAGTAAGGTTTTAAATTACTGTTTCACTTGCATTTGTACACCGCAGTGCAGTTTCAAATGATCAAAGGTAACGCCAACGAGGTTTTCCCTGGCAAAACCTCAAATACATCACTGGTATTCAATCAGTATATGTCTTTGCCAATTAGATTTTCATAGGCAAACACCTGCATTTTTTGCTTAAGACCCAACCAATTTCCCACTGCAGCTAGCTGTGTATACTTTTCAGATTTCGTACATGTAGTAATTAGCCCTTCACCTGCAACAAACTGCATTTTATTGAATACAAAGCCAAACAGTAAACTGATACCTACCTATAATATGAGCTTAAGATCTTAATATAATTTAATTAAATATAAAACACGAAAAGCTTTTTTCTGCTAGGTAACGCTGGTTTGGTGGTCTCATTTGCCTACTTACTTCATTGCGCATTTCAGCCCTTTTAGCGCTGTCGCTGTCCATAAGGGCTTTCCAACTGACAATTGTTACCAGACTAGGCTACACTTGTGTCTCTCTAATCAATTACTCATACCCAACATTTGCAGATTGTTTCCATCATATTTATCCAGCGTGCCCGAAGCTCTTTCTTAGGCCTAGTGTAATGCTTACTACTGGCGGGTAATTATAGTTTTATAATGTGTTACAATAAGTAGTTCACTTAACCCGAATTCGTTATTTATTTCGAGTGAATAGATTTCAAACACTTGAGAAAGGTGATGCATATTGATCTTTATGTTACATGCCACGCTCATCAATTAAATTCTATTACAAAACGTCTTTCCAATATTATCAATAAATGAAATGCATTCGAGTTTTTGAATGCAGTCGAAGGCCTTCCGAGATAGGCAACCAATGCAGTACCCAAGTACAGCGTGGCTTCGACGTAAAAGCTTCTGTTTAGCGCTGTACCTTGTAGAGGCAGCTTTGAGTGCAGCTAATAACGGGCAATTAACCCTTAGGGGGCTCTCGCAGAGTGTAAACGGTCCAGTGCAGGTGCTAGAGTGTCTCTAGAGCCAATTTTGAGGGGCCCATGGGCTACAAAATAAGTTAAATTTTACCTTCAAAATAACCCGGACGGGCAGTCTCCAGGGTCTGCAAGACGTCACGGATGATCAGGAAGATGCTCTCGTAAGCCGTGCTTTTAATTACCTAGTTATGGTGGTAGATTGGCGCAGCGTTCGCTTATGAAGCAGCAATCTGCGTATTCATGGACGCCTCTGTGGAAGCCTAGAAGTATCGCTTTGACGGGGTTCTTTTGGGGCCCTGAGCTGTCAGGAAAAGTGAATGACCCCCCCCCCCCCCCGAATTCGGCGGACTGGAGGGTTGTTTTAAGGGCTGTTTTTTACGTATTTTGGCACCGGGGCGACGACCTGGAGTAGAGTTCAGCGAGGAATCAGGGAGATACTCACTGGTACCGGAGCCGGCGGCCTATCACATACGTTAAGGGTTGATTTCAGGTTTATTAGAACTCTGGAAGGCTTCTTCAAGTGGATTCGTGGATTCAAACCACTTCAAGATGCCGGGCGTCTTCGTTGTATACCTTATTGGTCCTCTCTATCTGAACCATTTTTCTGGAAGGATTTAAGAAGGAAACTTTCGTACTTGGCTTTACGCATACTCGCGCGCCTTTGTCATTATTGCCATTATCGCGTACTGGAAATTTAAATGTCGATTGTGGCTTAATGGAGACGTTCAATTTCAACACATAATTTTTGTGTAAAACACTAATTTGTATTTGTTAATGTCACACTAGTACTATTGATATTTCCTTGTAAAAGTATTTTTGTGCTTTTGATGTCGTCCAGGCTCTTCAGTTTCACTATAGTTAGTTCTGTCTCTCACTTCAAAATAATACCAAGTCCTATACACTCCATTCTGACTTTTTGCCAAAAATATTTCCCATAAATTTTATATATTTATATTTTTCTTAGTTAGGGCATACTTTCCTGACCAACGGTCTTATTTTATATTAATCGGAACATCCTTGGACTTAAATATGTGTTGTAGTGGATAATAACTCCTGTTGGCCGTTGCCATCGTTGTTGCTATACTCTGAGATTCTTTGGACAAACATTTCTGTTATCAGTTCGTCTTGTATTGTTTCTTTTTGTATTATGTATAAGTCAATTAATTCTATCATCACTGTATCAGTTTGTCATAAATTTCCATATTTCATGCATCCTTTATTCAACTTGTTATAACTTTAACTTTTCCAAAAGGCAATTATGTTTTCCTTAATAGCGTACATATTATTACGAAATAATCTATACAATTTTAAATTATAGCTGCTAGGGTTAAAATATTTCATAGTTTCAAGGTGCATTATTTTTAGGTTTTAATTACTACGTTTGCCATTTCTAGAATATTTTGAACCCTAAGTTGTAATATAATCGTGACAAATATATTAGGCGTTGTCACAATTCCTTGTTTCGGAGATTTCCGGAGACTACACATGCAAGCAATTCACCGTGTCGAGGGTGCTCGGTCCGGGATAGAATTCGGAATCGAGCAGAACGTTCGGTGCTGTGACAGGAACGGGACGTATGTTATAAAAGTGGTTTGCTTTGCGTATTTGTTGGCGTATGCGATAATGCGAACGAATAATTAATTGTAATTGGATAAGCTGCAACAATTCCAGCATTGCTATGCGTAGCCTTAGTGATCTTAGTGGTAGCTGCTATACATTGCATGTACGATAGCTGATTACATCATGTTGGTAGATTTGTAACAATTTCAGCAGATGATAGACGTCAGAGGTTCTCGCTCGTGCGGTACGTTTAAATGATGATCAGGGGGGATCCGCAGTGATCCAGCGGAGGCATATTGTTCCCCAGGAGCCGGGCAAGATTTGCACTAATTGCTGTACTGTGAGAGACCAATAGTCACCGGGCTCTTACTGACTCTGTACGAGTCGTAACAATAGCTAATCGAGTGGATTATTATTGGACAGTAACAGCGAAAGGTGCAAGCAGCTAAACCAACCAGTAAAGGTAGCGATGACGTGCTATGGGGTTGATGTTGACTGATGCAAGGCCGAGTGTGACAACGTCGTTGCCAGGAGTATGAAAGTGCCAGGGCGGTGGCCACCCCACGGTGAGTATAATTATTATTATCGATGAGATTTACAGGTCATTAAGTTTATGTTCTTTTACATTTAACCGCCTGCCCCCTCCACTGGGCCAAGGAAGGCTCAAAAAAACACTACATGCAACCTGTCGCGCCTTGTGGTTACGGGTGAGTTGCATCCACCACTTTGGTACATTGTGAAGGTATCCGAATTCGAATTTCAAGGTAACAAACAAAAACCCGACTAACATACCGAGTGATAACTACCAAACCTGGCCATATGGATTTTAACATGTAAAAAGTTTTTGTATGATTTCTGGTACCTACTTTATTAACTACTACTAAATATCTCATTAAATTTAATTACTATTAGTAGGTAAAATGATCAAGTTATTAGAAATATTTCTGTTAACAAAATAAATGAAAACAAACTAAATGTAAAGTTAAAAAATAAACGGAATACTAAGTAGGTATGTACAATAACTATATTCAAATAATTCTCCATTCTGATTTAAGCAATATGCCAACCGATGAGAAGATACATAATTTCAAATGGCTGGATTTTGTGGTTATCGAACAACTATTTCCCTATGGCCAAGTTCGGTAGTTCACTGGTTATGAACATTATCCGTCAAAAATAAAGTTTGCCAAAGGTTGCTGTTTTGTAGAGTTACAATACATATGGCTTTAGACTTCCGCAGGCTCCTCTGATTTGTTCTTTTTTGTTCCTACTATATAATTATTATACTTATTTTACTAACATCGGAAGTAATTTATTATGTTCGAGATGCTTGTGTGAAGCCATTGATCCGCTATGAATCACTGTAACATTATAAATATTAAAAAAATTGTTTCCTAGTCGTTTTTATATTTTAGATATTAGAAATCCAATGTCTCTGTAGTAACGGTGAAAACTTTGGAAGGTTTAAAATGGTTTTACTAATGGGCTTTATTAACTACTCAGCGTCATTCAGAGTGCGTGAATGATATTTATTTATGGTAATGCAAAACCCAATTAAGAGAATTTATATAAACCAATCGCTTTTAAATGTTCCAGGTTATTACAAGCGAAATGGAGCGTGCCGTACGGAAAACTTGTAGAAACGGCGACGGTCGATTAGAACACGAACCCGATTGCATTAATGGTGCGTGTCCGTCCGTCTAGTGTGCGTGTGAATAATTGCACTGAAAGCCATTATTTTCTGAGTTTTACGGGCTCAATACATAGAATTTTCTGTTAAAGCAGTAAATATCTTCAAAAGCATCTTTAACCGATAATAAAATAGTGACTTAGAATAAATAATAAACTTCGATATCAACAATTAGAACTAATGTGGATAATTAAATTACTTCACTATATTTAAGTTACTTAAACGATATTTTAATCGAGATATTATCGTTTACTATAATTTTAAATCTATTTATCCAATTTATCATTGTCTATTGCAACCCAAAATACGACCCCGAAAAAGGTTAAGCTTTGATTTTCAGTAGTGGAAAACGTAACTCTTATAGCATTGGGTATTAATACATCCTATTTACGAGGCTTCAAGTGACTTGACTGCTTTCAGATTTGTTTCAATAACAAATGCAGCAAATAAGATAGCAATAACAGGCTAGCACAACATGAAACTATGTACTATGTAACTTCTTTGAGATATACATAACACCGAAAATATCACGTTTTTAGTAGCGCCTCCACCAAATGCACGTTAAAAGAATTTCGTCATCAAACTAATGCTAACAACACAAAAATTATTTCAAAAAAGTATTACTTATACCTATGAACTAAATATTCGGACGCCCAACGAGAGTTTTTAATTTAATCTCAAACTATTTCTTGCGCATTTCATTGCGTTAAAGGCAGAAAGTTATTAATAGTAAAGAACAATATTCATATCTCACACAGAAAACAGTATTGAAAAATTAAATCAAAATAAACTAGCGTTAAAATTTGAAATCTATTAGCCAACTATAAACACAAACGCAATAACAACAAACTACCAACTTTACAAGAACAAAAAATAGCCACGCAAATATGTAAGACACGCATTTATATTAAAAATAAATCAGAACTCGTTATAAACAATGCTAACAAATCAAACAAAAATGACACAGAAAGACTATGAAAACAAAATGGAAGCAATATTATGTAAAAGAGACGCAACAAACTATCCAAAACCAAAACCATATACTAATATAAGGATTATATAATAACCATATACATACAAAATGTGCCCTCTTTATTCTATGGTCTTAATTGTCTGAATTTTACGTCACTTTAAAACAATTTCAAATTAACTTTTATAAACAAATGCAAATTACTAATTACCGAAATGCTTACCATAATTGTACAAAAGCCTAACATCTAAAATCAAACTAATTAACTTGTTATTATTACCTGAGAAGCAAGAAAATGGAGATATATTTTAGGAGGACGAGATATACATCATTCGACTCAGCTTGAAGAGTAGATTCCAAAAATATATAGAAACCGGAAATCGGATTTCTTTTCCGAGGTCGACTTCCGGTCAATTTTTTTTTAACTTTTAACTTTTTCCTTTATAGCTCCTGCAGTTTTTGAGATATTTAGCTCAATTTTGGAATACAGGTTACGCTGCAGGGCTTACATAATTGAGCATATCAAATGGTTGTGAGAATCTACAGGGAGATATTTTTCAGGGGTCATGCTTCCTTTTCTCCCCCTAAACTTTTTTGCGGTGCGCCGCTGTTAGATTATAAAATACAAATTGAGTTTTCTGTTTTGTTTAGAATCTTTTTGTTCTCTTGCAGTTTTTTCGTATCTGCAACCGTTATCGAGAAAAAAAAGTATAAAAACGATTTTCTGTAATTTGCCAGACGAAATTTAAATTTTTAAAAACTGAGAAGCAAGAAAATGGAGATATATTTTAGGACGAGATATATATCATTCGACTCAGCTTGAAGAGTAGATTCCAAAAATATATAGAAACCGGAAATCGGATTTCTTTTCCGAGGTCGACTTCCGGTCATTTTTTTGTCATCTCGTGTTAAATTCTTAATGTCCAATTATTGGCTCCCCTAATTATTTTAGAGCTAAAGTGTAAATACATTTTTTGTAGATAAAAAAATACTGCATCTATTCATACTGTTGCTAACTATTTTTCATTTTCCATAACCGAAGGAATGCAAAAAAATAAAACTAGCATTTTATTATTATTAACTGAGAAGCAAGAAAATGGAGATATATTTTAAATGTTATCTATACGATCCACAAAAGTGAATCTTTGTCATTCTACGTGTAGTTAACCTACATGTTTTTTTGTTGCGCGATGAGATAACATCGTCATACGCTTGTAACACCATTGTCTTCAGGGCATTCTACGGCTGCCCTTGTGCTATAAAAATTAAATAAACTAAGGGTCTGTAAGTATTCGCTTAACTTGACCTCATCAGAGCATGTCAGGTAAAATATTACTTAAAAAACTAGATAAACCCATATACTAATTAATTATAAAAAGAAAACTTCTGATTTGTTTTCTCGGTGTTAATATACGTGTTGGCTCAGCCACATCACAGTTCATTTGCAACGTTTAAAATGGCAGCATGTGACGATCCAGAATCGATGCCACTGAATGTTTTGTGTGCAGAATTCACCAAAAACTGACTGGCAGACTATCGGTACAGGATAACTGATTGGCAGTCGCTTGGGATGCCTATCAGTATCAGGTACGGGCTCTGGAGCTGCAGTTTACTAATATCTGCTCACTCTCGCCACTCGTCCCCTACTATTAACCTAACGTCTGTTTGCTTTAATGTTTCTACTTTGTCGCTATCTATTTTTTTGTCAATATTATCATAGTTTACTAAATACTTTCTTGTTTGTTCTTCTAATTTCTTATTGAAGTCGGATTTCAAGTCACCTATTCATGTTTAATGTTTTCTACAGCTGTCTCCACGAGGGAAGGCGAGCAAGCCAGTTCACAGAAGACGTGCTTATGCAGTTTGAATATGCATTTCAGTGGCGTAGCGTGTATGCTTAATTTTATAATAAATCTAAAGAGCAGTGTACGTATAATTTTATAATAAATATAAGGAAGTATACGTTAAGTAGAAGCTGCGTGGCACAGATGGGTTAGCGCCAGGCTTGCATTAAGCAAGTCCTCGGTTCGAATCCCGCTAGGGTCGGAATTTTTCCGTATCCTTGGCGATTAGAATCGGGCTCAGTGAGACCATTCACAGTTGGGCACCAAATTAACTGTGCTCTGCTCAGAACCACAGAGCTAAGAGATAGAGTAACAAGGTCAACACATCACCAAGACACAACTCACACAATGGTTGCTGCTCAAGCACCAAAAGGCGCGCTCCAACTCTGTATCCCGAATCCGGGGCAAGTTGAGCATTGTACCGCCAGATGCCTGCGCATAAAGCACCAGCCTCTACACCGCAAGGTAAATGGGGTTACAGATTATACATACATACATACATACAAGTATACGTTAACTAACTATTTGTCTCACTTTCGTTATCACTGTCACTTAAGTCACTAAATTGGTAATCGCTGTCACTCTCTTCTCCCACATTTATGATTGACTCTTCTACTATACTAGTGTTTTAATATTCAATAACAATCACTTTCTGACATCAGCTTCTCTGGTCGTCTTGGGATGTATTTGTAAATGTCTGTTCGGCCAACTGTACCATATCATTAAATTTAAACGTAACGTTTTTCCCTCCAACTTGGTGCTATATTTGTCCAACTCAGTTCAATATGATTTAATTCTGGATGATAAGACAGAAGACGTAATATGACATGTCCGTGAATTTGTAGTAGAATATCAAATTTATAGGTTATGTAACGCTTTTTATGTTCTTTGATGATTGCATACAGTAGAGGCTTATATAACTTAGGCGAAAATTGTATGCCTTTTGATTTAACCATTCAACCATTTCACTTTTTCTACTATTGACGTTGGTGCAGGGTTTAGTTGGGCAGTATGGTACGGGGGATTGTGTATAACAACTAATACGCAGTAAGGCGTTCTTTTACCGATCTCTAATAATTGCTACCGTTCGTATCGTCGCGGTAATCTCCACTTTTTTGCCCAGATTTAAATGTTGTTTGGAAGAAAACCCACCTCACCGCCTGCGTGAATCATGGTTAATCGATGACCCTTCGCAATATTTAAAAGCAACCCTTCGTTGCTATTGTCACTCCAACTTCTTGATTTTGTATGCCCACTATGAATGTAGCTTTCATTCAAAGAGCCAATCGGCCTATTTTCACTTCGGTAATATTTGATATTTTAGAAGTATTCTATTCTTTTTGCACGGATATTGTTCGTCTCCATTAAACGTTTTGTGTTGTTTTCCGTTTTCTTCCATCTAAAGCCAATTTTTTTAAAATTATTTTCAATGAAGACATTGAACTACACCAACCTAGATCTGTCAATAATTTTAGGCGTCAAGTGACACTGCGTTCTTCTGTTTTATAAAATTGTAGATTATTTGGCGAATATCATTAATCCCATATTCTTCCAAATTTGTTACAGGATGATTTCTTGGATGCTCTTTTCGAAGGATTTCAATCTCACCGTACCATTATTTTCTTAAAACTTTGCACTGGCTTCTTGGATAATCCTCTCTATTGTTCTGAAAGATGTCTTCGTTACTTCGCAAGTTTTTTCTTTAACAGTCTTGAGAACCTCTCATTTTTCCTTCTTGGATAAAAAGTGCTGGAACACATTGTACACTACTTCACTACTTTTCGGGAACTAGCCATTGTTCAGCAGGTTACGGAGAACTAAAATGTTTGGCAAGGGCCAAAGGTATTTACAAGCCCTTGTTTGCACTAATCTTAATGACTTCTTAATTTCTCTCATTGTACCTAATAAATATGTTTGTGATACTCTCTAATAAGTATATAATTATAAAACATTGAAAGTTAAATCATCAACAACAACTTAGAATAAATATCAGTGAGTAATTTTATTTGAAAATACTAAACATCAGAACATGTGAAAAATTAAACATTGGTATTTACCAATTGATAAAAAATAGCAGAATTACTACGCCATTGCATTTGATGTTTTACGGATTCGTGTCTACCCGCTGTCGATAGGCATGAGCCGGCCGCTCGCCTTCCCTCATGGACCCAGATAGTTCTTAATTTTCTTTTATGTGTGTAAGTTATGGGTCTCTATATACAGCAGCAAATTTAGCCTTGTTGTTTTTTGTGCACCCACATTGACTAACGTTTATCAAGACCTTGCAGCGTACATTATCAAAGTGAAAGTCGTTCTAAGAACTGAAGGTCGATGTGGAGCTATTTATAGTCCTCTGTGCCAGCCGTTCGGAGCGACGTAACGAGGATTGTTCGTTCAAGTGCAGCTCAATTTGAATCCGTGGGGTGTGGTCGTCTGGCACACAATGGTTGCAATGCTTTAGACCGTGTATCACAGGGGTCCACCTTTTCCTAAGCTTAAAACCATTTTTCCTGTTTATATTATTAGGATGTTTTTCTTTTTCTATAGCTTCACGTATCACTCCTCGGAAGTGGTGAGGTATTCTGGCGTGCTCAAGTGTGGCCATTTGTAAATGTTTGCTGAAATACGTCTAATTGCAAAAGCCTTAATGTTCTTAAAGCCTTAGATCAATGGAACGACCAGTCTGTCCAATTTAACTCGATCCGCAAATCCATATTGATCCTATGGTGGCAGATCAGTTGAATCTAATTTACTCGAGTTATCACAGTTTCTCTTTGAATCTTCAGATAACAGGATGCAGGTTAATGTCGTGTATACCGATTTCTGTAAAGCATTTGATAAAATTGATCATAATGTATTAGTAGCAAAATTGGCTGATATCGGAATACACGCTAATCTTCTACGGTGGCTCTTTTAGTATATATATAACAGATTTTCTGCTATTTTAGTAAAGGGGATTCCATCAAAGTTTTATAATTTCTCATCTGGAGTTCTCCAAGGGATCTCACCTTGGGCCACTATTTCTATAATATACTTTAATAATGTGGCCAAATGTTTAAAAAATTGTAAATTTGTTTTTATGCCGATGATCTGAAAATTTATAGAAAAATTATTGCGATCTAATGCAAGACGATCTGGGTAGGTTGCAACTGCGATAACGAAAAAAAATGTATATTGGATTTGATAAATGCGTTCAGATAAGCTTTATTCGGAATTAAAAACTATATATGTTGAATTATAGATTCGACAACCATTTCTTAAAATCCGTCACCGAAACACATGATTTACGGATAACATTTGATACTAAGCTATCGTTCAGAACACATCAATATTATAGTCTCTCAAAAATTGTAAAAATCTGAGCATACTCACTTTGGAAAAGGCTAGAACTCTAGATGATATATTAATGTTACATAAGATTTTAAATAATATAATTGACTCTCCGGAACTGTTGGGCTGTTTGGGATTCAATATTTCCGTTACTGATACTCGTCACTACTCGTTATTTAAGCAACTCTTTAAAAAATGCTTGTATAAATCTATATTTTCCAGATTTATAATTTCTTCCCTTAGTGTAATGGTAATTAATGATAATATAATTGTTTTTTCCCAACTCCCTTAATGTCTTCAAACGTAGCATTAGAGAGATATTGTTTAGTTCGACTCACAGTTAGCATAATTTATTTTTATTTCAATTCGCAAAATTACGTAAGCATTTAAGTTTATTTTAATGTAGGTATATGTATCTATTTTTTTACTGTATGTGCTTTACCTGATTTACCTTACAAATTCTTAAGATTGTTGCTCTATTTATTTCTCTAATGCTTTTTTATAAGAAACGAAGTTTATTTGTACTTGTACCATTACTAGGTTTTTTGTAAGTGGACAATTTACTGGGATTTATTTCTGTTTTTACCCAGATATATTAAATAAATAAATAAATAAATTAAGATATAAATAAATAAAGTGCTTATTATTGTTATGAAACCTGACCACGAATGTAGAATCACAAAGCAAACGAGGATAACCACCTGTGGTAAGGTAAGAAATGCAATAATAATGCAGAAATGTTCGTGGAGCTCGCATACAAAGTAATTTAGCTCTAGGATACAGTTTGTCGCCAGATAAGACAATCCACGATATTACATGGATTAGTCTTGTTAATAAAATCCAGAACCAAATATCAATTGAATTTTAAATTACCGGAAGTGCGGACTGATGTCGACTTGCCTATGCCGTTCCTACAACTGCTGATCATTTCCAATCGCCCATTGTTGCAATGTCCAACGCTTTTAATGATTTAGTTATGGGTGTTAGCATAGTACTTTGTCAATCAAGAGATTTCGTGCTTGCTGTTCGTTCGAATAATTACATTTTCTTAAATGTCTGCTGTATTAATTTCTTTGACCGGAAGAGTAGATTCTTTATATTTCTCCTTTTTTACATAAATTTAAACTAGTGGACCCGTTGCAAAATATTTTGCAAGTTAGCAAACTTCTTTGTAACGTGTTGCAGGATCCATTAGGTAAAATTTAAATGTTTAAGTTTTTAAAACTACTCACACGTGATATTGCTACATATACTTGATCATGACTAAATACTGGTTGTGGCAAATACGATATATTCCCACTTTATCCATAGTAAGTTCTTGTAATTTATTAATTGTTATCGCAAATGATAGGCGTACAGGACAATTCCTTTTCCGAAGGCAAAAAGGTAGTGCAATATTAGAATGTGTTGATCTATTCTATACACAGTAATAATACTCTTCTGCCTGGCTTGTGGCTTGTCCATTTAATACTAAATCTAAGCAGTTATAATTAAATTGCATACCATTAATCTTATCTCATCTATTAAACCAGTAAACACATTTAAACTTTTCAAAGTAATATCTATTGATCCTATTTTTAGCGTTAAGCAATGTGGATACATTCCACTGAAATTTAAGGAATCTATTAATTTCATAGAAAATTATAAAATGTTGTCATTATGTGATACAATATTGTATTTACACTCAAATATTGCTTTTCATATTCAGGCAAGAGAGATATAATTTTGTTGCGCTTCACGCGAGAGCGAACAAAACTCCAAACTAACTCGCTCCCAGAATATGGGCCATGTGGACGATTTTTCTTTCAGAAGCTTGTTTACAACTAAGTCCGCCAATCGGCGCGGACTTAAATGTCCAAATATTCGCTTGTACACCAAAACTCCTCCAAACTGCATGGGGCACACAAAGAATCAAAAGCAGACTAACTCCCCATCGAATTATAAAATGCAAAAAACCGTGCAAGCTGCTAGCTTCGCTGTAAAAATGAGACGAAGGCCGAAGTGCCATGAGTTTGCAAAATCCGAGCACCACAAACAAAATAATCGCCAACCTAACAAATTTCGATCGGCGCGAAGCGAATATCGGCACTAAAGGTTTATTCACACATTATCAACCGTTAAGAGATTATTTACATCCTGGCACCCTTTGGGGGAGAATTCCAAAAATCCCTGGGAATGATTTGGTCTATTTTTTTTAACTTTAACTTTAGCGGTAAGTTCTCCAAATAACTTAGTGGTTGTTTGAAGAACTGACCCCTAAACAGTTTAAATAAAGTTGATCGAGAATAAAAACAGTCTTCCCTCAAGTCGATCCCAGCCTGATTCAGCGACTGTCTCTGTACCTTATTGCTCGTAATGGCAAAGCAGGTTTTTACGGGAAATTGCAGTCTTTGAAATTGAAAAGAATAGTCTGAAAGAATAAGGGTTATTCGAGGAATGAAGACTGAACTCAACATGGTAGTGCACTGTGTAATCTGCCTCCACCACAGTGTTAATCGATTGATAGATATTTTCCTCCGAATGAAAGGCTTCGAGGTGTGTGTTGTTGATTTTTAGTGCCTTATCATTCTTCAGAGTGATACTCGCCCTTCTTCGAAGCCAGAACACAGGTTTTGCTGTTATGATCTTGATGTCGGAATATATTATGTTAGTGAGGTTGGCGATATCTGTCACGGCTTGACATAGGTTTTCGTTGCCGAGTTTCATGAGAAGTTTGGAAAACTATTCGGCCTTGGAATATCCTCTCAGGTGAACCCTTATGTAAATTCAAGATATGTCCTTAGTGTAGTGATACTGCATTTTTAAAAATCACTATTATAACGCCTATTTGCCTTAAGAGCAACTGCCATTTAAATATCATCGTCGAGTTGATAAAACCACAGTAAGTAAAAAACCACTAATGGGGTCCGTTGAAAAACATTTTGAAATTTACAAAGCTTCTTTGTAGACCATGTTTAACGTATGGCATTATCCATAAGATATAATATGAATTTTTAAGTGTTCAAAACTACTCGCACGTGACATTGCTACATACACTTGACCATAGCTAAATACTGGTTGTGACGAATATTATATATTCCCACTTTATCCAGAGTTTATCCTTGTTGTTTATTGTCATCGCACATGCTAGGCGCACAGAGAAAATTTGAAGGGTGCCACAAAGAAGACATAGGAGAAGGATGAATAGAATTTTGAAATAAGAGATTACAAAAGCGATGACTGAATGCAACTTAAACGAAAGCAAATGTGAGGATGGAAGAGTATGAAAAATAGGTGTCGGATAACGTCGAAATACGTTTTAAAAATATACGTATGCTTGTACCAACAGGGAAAGCAATGAACCACTGTGTAAATAAGCACATTCACATAATCATAATAAGCAGAAAAAACACCTTACATCGTATGAGCAATACCAATTTTCGTTAACTGTCATTTTACATGTATTTTATTTTGACGTTTGTCTCACGAATCAGCAGACCGTTGATTTCAAATAAACATTTAGTAGTTACAGTAGTCCATTGCAAAAAATGAGCAGAATGCCGCAGGCTGACCTTGAGAATACACTTGGTTTACTGCTACTGCATGGCCGGCTGCAGCCACTTGAAAATTTCATTATGTTGGTTTTACACTTAAAATTATCTATTTATTTTCAATTTTGGACTTTTGTGCACATCTACACGGTAACGGCTTTCATTTAAAAAAAGAATTATCGAAATCGGCCCGGTGGAAGTCTCATAATAGATGTCGAAAGAAAACGCTTCACGTTTTAAATATATAGATTACTACTATGCTCTGCATTTAGTTGTTTCGATGTATGACCCATTAGAGCCGCCTGTTCATAATAATTAGGGTAGCTACAACACATTTCCTTACTACACCTCTACTTTAAGGTATATTTATCATTGTAGTTCACCATGTTAATTCCTTTAAATTCAACCAGTTTACAGATCTTAGGCAACCTTAGTAGTCAATATTATGTCTGACTTGAGTAAATAGATTTTCATAGTCAGATTCCGAAACGCGTAAAATCGGGTTTGCGAAATGCTGCAAAAATCGATTTGGTGATAAAATGGTGTGAGGTGGCATTTTTCTATGGCAAATAGAAATTGTGGTGCTTAGAAGAACTAATTGGTTTAATCTTATATCAACCATATTCTACGATCTCTTGATGAATGAAGAATGAAGAGGCTTATCATCATGTTGCTTGTATAGTTACGCCTTGACTTCGGTACGATCTGCTGCAGTATTACCTTCGGGTCCCACCATTTTTACTAATTTGTAATTTTTGCTGCAACCGCTCAGTCGATCAAGAACAAACCAAAATTATATGAAAAATCACCTAAACTGCTAACTGCATAATTTTCGCAGACAGCAACCTTTTTTGCGTTAAAGGAACGTACAAAACGCAGTTTAGTGCAGGATGGATGATGTAAACATTATATTTCTAGAGCCAGCTAACCTGTCAAGATGATTTCAGCGCCAGTTTGTGTGCAATATTAAGGAAAAATAATAACGTTTTGGGCGAGATTGGTCTTTTCCTTTTGCATGTGTTTTTCGATTTGTGTTTATGATACCAATAATAGCCGTTAACTACGATGGTGTAATGGTACAGAGCTGGGCTGCTGATCTAAAGGCCACGAGTTTGAAACTGGGTACCAAATTAATATGCTTTCTTTAATTATTGAAAGATTCGGATACAACTTTGTGTCCATTGTCACCTCGGAATGTAAAATGCCACATTATAGACGTTCTCTGCCCCACACTGAAACACTGTTTTAACATATTACAAAGACTACATTAATGTGTCTTACGAAGCGGGTGTCTTAAAGAGCGTATGGCAAAACTACTCAAGTCCAACACCGTAACGAAGTATCGATAGGGAGCTTTTCATCTTGTTTCTATCTTGTTTTCCGTACTTTGTGTAATCGCATGTGTTAAAACTTTAATGATATATTAACGATTCAAGGGGGCTGCAAAAGATGGTACCTAATTCATAGCTTCTACAGTACGTCTTATGGTAAGTTATAAATAATAAATCAAAGCTCAAACTTCCCTATACAATGGTTGTGTGCTGCGTTTGGTCTGTTCTCCAAGGTTTCGAAACATGAACCCAGGTCACGTTTAACAAGTTATTTGAAATACATTCTACAACAGTGACTTCGAATATCATAAATGAGTAGAGTTTGAAAAGGTAACTACAAGGAAAGGGTGTCATAATGCTACCATAAATAAAGCTCCTTAACAGTATGTTGTGAGTTCAATTTTCTTAGTCCGACAATGCATGGCATAATTTCCAGCATCTTTTTGTACCGATTAGGCGAAGCATAGAGCCCTAGTTGAAATGATGATAGATTCTTCTTAGAAACCGTTAAGTAGAACGAAATGAATTGCGGATTCACATATACATCAAGGTCTTATTGAAACATTTTAAACGTAAATATGGCACAACTTAATAAAATGAGCAAAATTGCTGCAATCTATAGATTAACACTATCATACGGACACAAATGTTACTCCGCTACATCTCTTCCACACTCCTATGTAGAGTTGAGACTTGAGCAAACGAAGAAACATCAGAAACATAGAATCATTTAAGGTGGGGTATTACCGACGATTTCTCAGAGTATTATGGACTGTAACACGGCCTTTTGCCTAGCCCTATAATTACCTTACAATGCCCTGAGTCGCTAGCTTATTCAGTCTGTGAGTTATGAGATTCTATTAATATCATCAGTGCGGCTAAGGGCAGCTAATATAGTTGGAGGTCAGCTCGTTGTCACCTGGAATATTGAACTTACACCGGCAGACACTGCCAGCAATGAAAACCGAACAGTTTACATAAAAAGACATATAATCTGCAATAAAGTACAACTACCAGAAAATACATATATAAAAAGATAAGCAATACAAGGGCGGTAAGCTACAAGCGTACAAAACAGTTTAAATAGGCCGCTAGAGTTTGATTATCACCGCAAAGTTTAAAGTCACTGACGCGTAATGGAATTGAACACCGCGAACCTGTCTATTCTTATAATACGCTTGCACGTCGCGCGACCTGGTCCCTTTAATTTAAACAGCGTATTGAGGCGGCCGATGACGCAATAACCTTGCGTCAGCTGCTTACACGTAAATCCCCGTCATCTTTGATACGCCACCATGCACTGGAGCAATTACCAAAGATGTTGCAATCGCCACTTATTTTGTAGCAAAGTTTCTAATACGAATCAACCTGGTTTTTAGTTACCCCAGTATCCTCGTGGCAGGACACGAATAGCGCTGCTCTAGCGGCAGATCACAGCCTTCTTCTACGAAACGATGCGGCAATCCTTTTGGGGGGCCGCCTAAGTGGTTGAATCCTCTCGCGGCGTATTTCGGCGCTCAGGGGCCTTCGTGGGCCGGCGGCGATTACTGTAAGCCCAACATTTACTATTTTCGTAAAGCAAGAGTCGCCTATCTGCTCGAGACCCTGACTTGCTGGTCGCTACGCACTTTTTGAGGGCTTCGGTGCGACTAGTTCCCGCGGGTTCAAGGCATCGTTGCAGTTTTTTGTAACTGCAACGTTGCGATTTTTTATCACTTGGCGTTCCGAACTAGCTGTATTGCGCTTTTACTCACGTCACACTCGCGCTAAGGCACTATGACGCGTGTCTACTTAACACAATTCGATTACTTATACGGCGTGTTAACTTAACATGTTAAGACATAAGGATACGGTTAGGCTTATTGTTAGCAGTGTATATAAGAAAAAGGTATAAAATATATCAATACAGGTGGCACGAATTGCCCCGTTTCAGGACTGCCAATGTAGCAAATGCAGGAATATTCCAACGATTAGACAAAAAATGCAAAATAAACCTCAAAAGAAAAAAAATATCGTGCTGCGTAATCTGCTTGGACGATTTGAGTGCAGCTCATTAAACTATTTACAAGCCTAAGTTATGTTAGTCATGATGACATCCCATCCCCAATAGTAGCGATCCGTGAAGAAGAAGAAAAAGAAGAACCTACCGCTAAAAACGCAAACATGAATGGCAATCTTAAAGTTGTTTCCATTCGTGAAGTCACTTGGCGAGGCCTATTTTATTTTTGATCTTTTGGACGAGCCCGCCCCTGTTCATTCCTTTAGACGCAGTTGTGAGCGTGATTCAGCTGCAGCTGGATGGTGCCCGCTGGACTGCTGACAATGCATGGAGGATTTTCGTCCCCTTTTACACCCCGCATGTAAGCAGGGGACAGTGCAGCTGGAATTTACATTTAACACAAGGTATTCACTCTACTACACAACATGAGACTGAAATCAAACGTGTACGCATAAAAATCTAATAACCTAAAACAGACAATAGGAGAATTCTAATGACTCGTTGCCAGTGTAAAAAAATGGGGCACAAAGTTCCTTTGAAAGTTCAAAAATTACGCATAAGTCAATAAACAACGATTAATTACAACATTTTTAAGTAACTGAATGAAAACACGCAATTTAAATTTCATCAAAGTGGTGAGAATACAACTTTTCTCCAGTGTGAAGTTTTAAATGTCATAAATTAGTCCAAAATTAACTGATAAGTACAAGATTCAAGATTGAATATTCAGAGTGATTCTTGACTTCTACGCATAATTGCGAGGACTGATAGTTCGTGATGTGTAGTGCAATTAAATAAAAAGTGTAGTACAAGTTTTTTTATTAACGGAGGTAACGAATTAATTATGTTGAGAGTGGTGAACCAGTAAAATATAAAATTATCGCATTTATCTTGAATTGTATCTGTTACTCTCCGTCACTAGTTGTCAACTTGGAGCTTCTTTTATTCGTAAAAGAAAAATGATCGCACCTAACTTTACCAATTCAGAACTCATGGACATAGTATTAGCGTACGGGGATTTACACCAAAATTCAGTAGCTGAAGCTCGGCTTTATGCACAAAGGTTTCCTCAGATATATCATCCGGTTGGAGAAACTTTTCTACGTGGTGTCCAGTACGTACGTGTGGCGCAGCATGGATTCGATGCGCTCAGGTGTTCGTGAAAACGAAGGAAATCACTTCGACCAATTGTTGTAATACTCCAGTTTAAGTTACATAGCGAATTTATTATCTCTGTTAATGACATACTTTTACTACACTTTCTGTTAATTACCCATCACTACACATCACGATCTATCATTCCTCGCAATTATGCGAATAAGTCAAGAATCACCCAATATAATTGCAATCACCTGATAAATTCCTGAGGGAAACAGGCACAACATGAAAAGGCAGTGGTGATATTTCTATTACAAATCATGGAAGTGCAACCATCGTTGCACCGAGAGTAGTAGCATATAAAAAGGGATGTACTGTGAAAAAACACATTACTTGTCATATTTTTCAGTAGATGAATTTTTTCAGCTAATTTTGATATTTTGATTTACATTACTAATAGTTATAAGCAAACTTATAAGTTGCATCAAACAGGTTTATACAATATTTGAAAATGAAACAAAACATTTCATGTAACGTTTCGCTAATTAAATATAGCTTCCTCAGACATTTTAAAACAAATTTTATGACAAATCAAAATTTGGGACAAAACAATTAAAAAGGCACATGAATCCTCTTATTAAAATTAAAACATAGTACAAATTAGATATGTGAAAAAATAAAACTCCTCTTGTTTTGTTATCTTTTTTTAACTAATCGGTAAAATTTTATTCACATAAAACAATTATTTATCTTACTATGAAAAATCCTTTTTCTTTATTCTTTTCCCCTTGGGTTTGCAACAATAACGTTTTCAAAAAATGGAACGTCTATGGCTTTAATGTTCTATTGACATGCTATTATACGTTTGTTTTCTCTTGGATCTCAAAAATCAAGAAAATTATAGCACTGTAAACGTAAAAATGTTGGTATTAAATTAAAAAAAAATCAATTTAAAATGAGTATCAATTGTTGACAAAACAGGGATGCTTATTTACTTTTTGGGTGAGTGGTTTTTTTTAATAAATATCTCTCTTCTCCTTAATTCCTCTTATGTTTTGGCGTATCTTCCACCCGGATGTTGAAGTTTTAGGATGTTAATTTTATAATGTAAAGACTTCGAGACTATTTATTTTGGTATTTTTATACCCTTGCTCCTATTTTTTATTTAAATTTTTATAATTAATAATCTGGGCATTTAAAATTACGGTTAGTTGATTTTTGACGAAATAAGTACTAAAATACTGACCTTTAAATTTATTGGATAAACTTGTTAGTATGAGTCTAAATCTTCAGTTGGAAATCAAATATTTATGTTCAACAGGCTTCCCTAATAAATCATTAAGGAACGGCTGGCCATTTTTTCTTGGGTTTGTATAGTATTATTTCTAAAAAGTGGAACGCTTATGGCTTTAATGCTCAAATGATATGCCACTACTATATACTTGTTTCCTATTGGATCCCAAACATCAAGACGATATGACTATCTATATGTTGGTGGCACTGTCAAATTTGAGGTTAGCAGGTTAGGTTTTGCGTCCGTTTTGACACAGACTGACGCAAAACTTACCCTGCTAACCTTGAATTTGACATAGACTTACTATTTGCACTATTTCCACTAATACAAAAATGGACGCAAGATAGGGTTTTACAAGGTAAATAAAAAACAAACGATCCGTCAATATTCGGCAATCGTCGTAGTCATTGTTTATTTTCCCCGTATATTGTTTGTTTATTTTCGCCATGGGAGTTCTGAAAATTTCAGTTTAAAAACAGTAAAAGAAAAAAATTGGAGTTAATTTTAGAGAATTATCCGAACCTCAAAGTGAAATAAGTTGTACCTCACCTGGTTTAAATAAGTCGGCTGATAATGCCACAAGAATTATTACCCAAAAAATCGAAAGAAGTTTACGAAAACAGTTTTAGGCGATTTATGGAGTGGCGACTAACGAATGAGACAACATATTTTTCGGAGATATTAATTGCATATTTTGCCAAATTATCTAACAGTAAAGTCATCCACGTTACAGGGACATTTTTCTATGCTGAAAGCGACATTAAATGTGAAAAACGAAACACTACTAGTTTTGTAGTTATCCGTAGTTTTAATGCATATTGTTTATGTTTTATGGATTGCTCTTATACTTGGCATCGCTGGAGCACTACGGCGTGATGAAATGTCAAAAATGAAACTTGAAGATATACATGATTTGGGATCTGCTTTATTAATACGAATTCCCGACAACAAAACGGAAAAACCGAGGTCTTCTTTAATAACCGGAGACGACTATATGAATCTCTACAAAAGATATAGAGCTCTTCGTCCTAATAACACGGACGAAGCCAGATTTTTCATTAAATACCAAAATGGCAAGTGCCGTAGAAGTGTTGTTGGAATTGATAAATTAGCAGAGACCGCGCAACAAATAGCTCAATATATAAAATTACCGGATTCAAAATTGTACACCAGCCATTCTCTACGACGACCATCAGCCACATAGTTCATAAATGCAGGTGCTGACTTAATAGTATTGAAAAGGCATAGAGGATGGCAGTCGTCTACAACAGCTGAAAGCTATGTTGATGAATCGTAGTCCAATAAATTGGAAACATCCAAGAAAATTCTCAATCTGAATGACGGCGATAATACGATGTCTTGCAATACAACGACCAACACATAAAACACAAAGTATTATATGCCCCAATACAGTTCACTAACTGTTCAAGTTGTACCGTAACATTAAACGTTAACCACTGCAAATAATTTGAGTGATGAGATGTAAATTTACTTTTTGCTGTCTTTATTGAATAATTTAAAATTTCCTACAATAATAGAAAGGTGGTCCGTCATGCTTTTAGCGGAGATGCCTTGATATGAAGCAATAAAACTCAATAGTCTTCTCCACGAACATTTGTTTTAAAGTTATAGGTGGCGACATGTTTCGCAACCAATCTGGTTTCATCCTCAGGCCATAATGATAATCTAAAGCGGCTTATGGTTAACAATGATGTACATAATAAAGAACTTCACTTACTAGTAGTAGAAGCACATGTTAAAGTGAGGCTAAAATGAGGTTAAGATTTTAAACGTTAAAGACGAGGTAAGAATAATATTAAAAAACAAACCACATTGGAGAATAAAAATTAATGAATCAGCAAACTACGTTATAAAGATCGTTGTAATCTTGTAATGGTTAATACATCAAAATTTAAAATTAAGCAAGTAAAAGAGTAGCTGTCATTGAAGACGAACAGCACTCAGACTAAATTTAAATACAAAAATATCTCGCTTACAAGACGAAAAACCTCTAAATTCAATGACAATGAAATTACCAGAGAGGGTCCAAAAGTATAAGAACAAAATGAAAGTGAAATGAGGCACGAAATCAGCAAGTAAAAGACAAAACAAACTATTCAGTATTCAAGAAAATGAAATTGGTATCAAAATCTGTGACTTCATTGAGCCTGAATGAATTATTTCAAAAGTTTCAAGTAAATTCAACATCATACCTTTATTAGCTATATGGAAAATTTTGTAATATTTATTAGGATCAAAGTTGTGGTTGGACTCAAAAATGAGATGAGCAAAAGCAAATTTATTAGGTTGCTCGATAATAAAATTGTTGTTTAAGATACAAGCGAAACGTTCTTTGATTCCTTTTCTGAAAGTATGTCCAATTTGACTGATATAAAAACAGGAAAATGCAAAATGTGTAGTCAGTACAGGAGACTTAAATGCTGAAATAGGACAACAAATTCAAGGAGACCCGGAAAACATTGGCAAATTTGGATTAGGTAATAGAAATTCTAGAGGCGTAATGCTACTTGACTTCCTAGCAAAATAGAATTTATATTGCCTAAATACTTTTTTCGAAAAACCAATCCAACGTAAATGAACCTGGAGGAGTCCAGACGGTATCACAAAAAAACGAAATTGACTATATACTCTCCTTTGATCTACAAAGAGAAAGAAATAAAATTGTGAAAAAATCCCGATTTCCAACTACACAAGAACATCAGTTGAATCAACATAAATATCAAAAAGATCTAGAAAACAGACTACAACCCATTAACGCAAACACCTCACTCAGTACAGACCAAATTGCTCAGAATATAGAAACAAGTATGTCGCATCGCTCCTCCCCCAAACAATTGCCTTCGATCGGTAAAATGTCCTTACCGTTCTTTATACTTAATATACTATAAAATACTGATAAATCTAACATGTTTGGCGAAACAGTAACGTTTATTTTAAATAAATTTTAAACTGTGCTCTTGACAAAAACTAATTATTTATACAAAAATTAGTTTTCTCACTAAAAAACACAATAGCTGAAATTGTTGTTCTAAAAAAATTGGAAAAAGTATAAAACCTTTACGGTAATGTTACTGAATCTATATTTTAAATATCAAATTGTAACGCTAGCTCCTGCATCAAATTTTATTGATACATTAAATGTATTTAAATTTAATACATCGCCTAATCAAGCGTTGCAGCAATTCGACGTGCGAACTGTCGATAACAAATCCTACCCGCTATGCGCGTGGTCGAGAGGTATGAACGACAGCGACGTTTGCCTCTCCAGTGGAAGCTAAGACAAGTAGCCTGATAACGCGGAAGAAAAGGTATAAAAGAAGATTGCAGTGCCAATTCGAGCAACTTGAGATTACCTGTCCTGTCCGACCCAACTCCCCTTCCTTTCCTACCTGGGTCCTCCGGTCTGACACGCTGAACTGTCTACCGGAGTAGGCCTCCAACCCTTACAGGTCCAGGCTTCAAGGGAGATGACAGGTTGTACTGTCAGCCCAAGCAGTTGGAACCTTCCGTATCACACCCGTAAGAGAAAAGCCTCTAGAATCCGATTTTACCTTCATTGGTGTACTTTCTTAGGGAATCGAATCCCTGAGGTTTTAACCCTGGATTGATATACTGTACTGTCTTGCAGGGTTAACCACTTAAAGGTCATTTCATACCGCCTAATTATTAAGCGCAAATCCCGGGGTTCCGAGAGGTTAAATACATCACACAACCTCATTTTACTAATAATTAAACCTGTAGGAACGCAGCACCTACCCGCCTGCGAGCTGCTAGAGCGCGGCCGCCGCCTCTCATAAACTCACCTGGAGGGTCCGTTTTAGATGTTTTAAAATCGTCTTCCTGGTATCCGAAGATCGAGCTCGCCTTTCACGAATTCACTGCCGGCGGGCTGTCAAACCAAAGCTTTCCGGATAAATGTGAAAAAATTCCATCTGCAGGATTTGATACCGCGATCGCTCCGAGATCGACACATAGCCATCGTAAGATACCAGTAACCCCCGCACAAGTGTTTAGGTACCAACAACAACCCCAGATAACCCTTAAAGTTTTTAAATTCAACGGATAATAGCAGCGCAAATCACTGTAAACAACGGCTGAGCAGAAAGTCAAGTCTGGAGGAACATCCGACCTACGAAAATACCTACTTAGCCCGTCCTCCGAAGAATCGTCGTGCGTGCCGGCCGACTAACCAAAGGGGCCTGCAGTACTCGCCGGTGCATTGAGTTGCAGTTTTACCTGAGAAACCAGAAACACCGTTCCAGAAGAATATGTTAATTTTGAATAATGTACAATTTAGATTTATGTTTAATTCATGATTATTTCCTTCATATCCTAAATAATGCGTAATCACTATGGTTTCTGTCGGTTTAAGAATGACCAATATTCAAATGTCAAAATTTAACCGCGACTAAATATGTGTCAAAATTTAATCGCTTGTGCATAATTTTAACATGACTATTCAATTCACCTGTCATCTGTCAAAAAGTGACCAATGAAAATCCAGAATTCTGACGTTTCTTGACCAATCAAAAAAATATCAGTGGATATATCTTCCTAGAAGGTATTCAAGTGACTATTTTTAACAAATGCGATTTTTATTAGAAAAAGTCAATATTAGTGCTCTGTTACTATAGAAATTGCGTAGTTTGTTGCTAGATTTACTGAAAACTAATTTGAAAAAGTAGTTTGGTTCATTAAATAGTCCCTCGAATACCATTCTTAGTCAAAGTTAAGTAGATTATTTTTGCGGTGGTATCACTACTCATGTCCATTGCGCTTGGGATTAGGACTCGTGCTGGCGCACTCGTCCTAATCGTACCAAAGCGCAATAGACATTCGTGACACCACCGCAAAAATAGTCGACATAACTTTGACTACTCATGGTATTATAAGTGATTATTAAAGTTGCTTATCCAACTGAATTTTATCTATTTATTCAGGAAATAATCACACCGAACACCCCGCGTGCATGTAAACTATCCTGAAGAAATTTTGACGATTTTCTGTCAGAATGTTTTGCTCTGAAGAAATAACTTTTCCGCCCCTTCTTGTTGAGTGGCAAATTTACTTAACATATTTCTTAGCAAAACATTCTGACAGAAAAAGTCAAAATTTAATCGGCTATTTTAATGCACTAGGGATAGTACTGTTGATTACTTTTGTAACTAGCTAACAACACTATATTTTGTTTCGGTAATTATCTGGTGTTTTTCGTAATCGAATATACCGGGTGTCCGTTCTCAAACTCGAACATAGAAATCTAACATTGCATTGAACGTTTTTGCTGACTGCTGCTCGCCAATTCAACTTACAGGAAAGGTAATGGTATCAATTGAAAGACAAAATTAGTGCACATCAAATGATACTAATAATAATAATAATAATATTCACTGATATAGTACAAAAATAATGGCAAAATACCTAAAAATCAAATGCTCGACTTTGAGAGTGGACGCCCTTAGTAAGGGGGCGAAACGTCAGAAAATAATATAAAAACGGCAGTATACTAAAATTAAAATTAATACTTACTTACTTACTTACTTCATCTGATCCCTCTTTTACCCAGTGGGTGTCGAGGGTTGGGTGGGTATTACTTGCAGAATAGCTTCCAACTCTTCCTCTCCTTTGCTGTTGCCAGAGCGTGTCTCCAGCTGCTTCCTTTTTCTCCACAATTTTTGTTATCACTTCGTTTCATGCTTTTTTTGGCCTCCCTCTTGTTCGCTTCTTCTCTGAGCCCATTTCCCAGAGTTCTTTTACTTTCCTGTTGGCATTCTTACCATGTACATGCATGTGTCCGAACCATCTAAGTTGTTGTTTTTCTATTTTTATTTGTACCCGTTCTACCTCTAAGTCGTTTCTAACTTTGTCGTTTCTCATTTTGTCTAATCTTGTAACTCCGGCCACTTTCCTTAGGAATTCATTTCGCAGGGTTGTATCTTGCTCTTTTGGCTATTAGATAGAACCCAGGATTCGCAGCCGTGAATTAGTATTGGCACGAAAACTGAATTAAACACTTTTATCTTAGTTTTTTTGGACACTTTCTTCTTTGTTATGAACGGACGATTTAAAGTGCTGAGGAGTCTGGTTGCCGCACTTATTCTATTGTTTACTTCGCCTTCCAAGCTGCCTTATTCTTCTATTATTTCTCCCAAGTATTTAAGCTTGTTTATTTGGATTAGTCTTTTATTTTCAATATGAACATCTATCTCCTCGGATCTCTCGCTATCACCATTACTTCCGTCTTGCTGGTATTTATTTCCATTTTAAATTTTTCTGTGGCGTCCTTCCAAACTAGGATGCTTTTCTGAAGCTCTGTTTTGTTATTTGCGAACAGTATTAGGTCGTCTGCGTACATTAGTTTTTTACTTTCACTACTTATTGCTCCTTTTACCTTGTCGTCCACTTGTTTTGAGATAGAGATAAACAGCAGTGGGCTGAGTATACCTTCTTGTCTAACTCCTCTGTTGGTTATGAATTCCTCTGAACATATTCCATTTACTCGCACTAGGTTTCTAGTTTCAGCGTAGATGCTTTTGATCGCCTCTAACAGATTGTGGTCAGTTCCGCGTTTTCTGAGCGTTTTCCATATTTCGTCTCTATCTATGCTATCAAACGCCTTTACCAAGTCTATTGCGCAGACGTAGACTTTTCCATTATGTTCTAATATTTTGTCTTGGATTTGTCTCTAGCTGAAAGTCCAATCTTGCGTGCCGCGTCCAAGTCTGAATCCTGCCTAGCTGTCGTCTATTGTGGCTTCTATATTTGTTCTAAGTCTCTTCTCTAGTATCCATTCATATATTTTTCCCACTACACTCAATAGGGATATACCGCGGTAGTTATCGCACTTGTAAGTGTCACCTTTTTAGTATATTGGAACTATGACAGCCAGTTTCCAGTCTTTGGGTACTGTCTTTGTTCTCCATGCTGCATTGATTACTTTGGGTAACAGAGTGATACCCTTTTCCCCATATATTTTATCATTTCTGGCTTTATGTCGTCTTTGCCTGCTGCTTTTCCGATATTGAGTTTTGGAATTGCCTCTTCTATTTCTGTCAGCTGTATCTCCTCTGTTCCTTGGTGTTCGTTTTCCTCAGTTTCGCGCTGTTCCCTGCCTTCTTCGTGTGGCCTTGCGTCTTGGGGAATTTGTGCTTCCAGGAGCTCTGATAAGTATTCTTGCCACCTTTTTTTATCTCTTTTTCGGCTGTTAGCAATTTCCCGTTCTTACTTTTTATCCCTCTAACTGAATTCTTCTTTGTTTTTCGTAACCCTTTGAGTACTCGGTAGAGCATTTTAGCATTTCCTGCGCTATTTTCTTCCATTACCGAAGTCCTCCCAAGCTTTGGCTTTTGCTTCCTTAATCATCGTTTTAACCTTTTCTCTTTGGACTTTATAGAGATGGTATCTTTCGGTATATTTCAAACTCAGATAGTTCCGCCATAGTTGTTTCTTCATCCTGGCCTCTCTTTTGATGTCGTCGTTCCACCAAGCTGTTGCTTTTCTTTTATTAGAAAATTTGAGCACTCCGCAGCTCTGTCTAGCTGCCGTTATTATTATTCCTTTGAAAACAGTCCATATGTCTTCCACATTTTCTAAGTTCAGTGTTTCCTGTACTCTTAGCGTTTCTTTGTTTATTGTCGTTATGTATTTTCTCCTGGTTTCTTCCATTTGTAACTTGTGGCTCCTAACGGTTTCATACCTTACTTCTTTTTCGTTTAGCTCTTTATTTGGATCTGCTTGTCCTAGTTTCACGTTGGTTACTACCAGGAAATGGTCGGTTCCTAGTTCAGCTCCTCTTTTAACTCTTACGTTGATTATTGACTTTCTGTTCTCTTTTTCCATCAGCACTAAATCGATGATTGATTTTTCTCCCCTGCTCTTTACTTCTCGTGTGAATTTATGAATGTCTTTGTGCTCAAACCACGTGTTCGCCACCATTAGTTCATTAAGGATACAGAAATCTATGATTCTTTGTCTGTTTCTATTCAGTTTGTCTTCTGTGAACTTTCCTACTACATTTTCCGACTTCTCTGTGTTGTTACCGACTCGCCCATTTAAGTCTCCCACTACTACTAATTTGCCTCTTTTGTTAACTACTTCTACTTGTACCGCTTCCCAAAACTGGTCCTTAGTTTGTTTGGGGTCGTTTTCGTTTGGACCGTACGCTATTATTACTATATACTCTCCTTTTTCCTCAGTGAAATGTATTTACAGTCTGTGATTTTATCTATCCATTCCATTTTAACAATGCAACCTACCCCTGCGCTCGCCCAATCATTTTCTTCTACCCCGCTGTAATACATTGCATGGCCTCCTTCCATTCCAACATATCCTTTTCCTTTCTTTTTTGTTTCAGTCACTGCTAACAGTGTCAGTTGTGCTTTTTTAAATTCTTCAATCAATTCTTGTACCTTTCTGTTAATTCCTTTAACATTCCATGTTCCTAGTTTCCATTCCCTGTTCCTTTGCTTTAATTGTGTGTTGCGATTCCATTTCATATCCGTATTCATAGCCCGATCCGTTACCGTTTTTCCTTCCGCTTTAGTCATTACCAGTTTTTTGGGGCCCGAGCTTCTATCTTAATCAGGCTTCCTCGTTCTTTTTCGGACCATTCATATTTTGTATCGTTAATTTCTATTTTTCTGTACCCCACTTAATTAATTAATTAATTAATAATAAATTAATCATATTTACATAATGTCCAGGTATTTCTAGACTTACCACATAACGATGAACATATTATAAACCTATTTTATTAAGCAACTGTAATGCTTTGCATTATTACTTGCAAAATTGTAATTTACACTAATTGTTGTTGACATAACTTCACATTCTGGTTGATATCGTTTAAACTAAGATGATTTAATTTATACTCTCAATTAAAAGTATGAGTTGTTAAGGTGTTTACAACCCACCTTAATAAGTTTGCTTACGGTGTAAAGTTTCCTGGTGGAACCACTTAGACAAACTAAAAACTCTGCAACAGAGCTCTCAGAAAGCATATCCAAGATCGGATAGTTTTAAAAATGCAAAATTGTAATTTATTATCATAATCTTAAGAGTTACCTTGTTTTAATAATGTGTGTACTGTTGTTGCTGAATGTAACTTTTTATCACTTATAATTACACGAGAGCTTTTTTTTGTCGAAGTAAACTTGACATTTTAATGAGAATTTCTTGCTTGGCAATTTAACGAAAAAAACTGGCTCCGAAAAAATTACGAGTCCGAAGGACGAGTAATTTTTTCTGGCAGTTTACATATTAGGTAATTTAGAAGTCACTAAATTAACAAACAAGGCGAAAATTATTTTAGAATTAGACCGTTTTAAAAGTTAGGTTGCGTTTTGTCGCTGGAAAAGTTAGGGCTAACTTTTGCCGCTGTCATAGTGACAAAAAATCTGCGGCTTATGGGATTTTTAGTGTATGCATTAAATTGTCTCTCAAAAATTATGCTTATTTTGTCGGTTCTTATAGTAATTTTTTGTATTGTATAAAACCTTTAAAAAATGTATCTATATGGTGCTTTAATTGGTGTGTAACCATAGCAATGTGTATTATATTAAGATATCTCAGAAATAATGCCTAGATAAATGACAAATGACAGGAGTGCAAACGTAGTAAAACAGGCACAGAAATGCTGAGCAAATCATTTAGCTAGAATTAGAGACGCAAAATGGAAGAAGTTTGTGCTTCAATGAAGACCAAAGCTCGAAGAGTAGTCTGGAGGAAAACCACCAGTGCCATGGGTGAGCATATATTATAACGCACAATGTGTAAATGTGTTTATTTTAAAATGCAATATGGAGACGTTACTGAGTATGTAAAAACATAATATATTCTACGGAGGAAGAAATTCTGTTTATCAAATGATATAAACACTTCAGTTTACAGCTTCTTTTTCAATAAAATTACGGTTCATTTTAAAATAAACGCATTTACACATGGCGAGGCGTTCCCTTAAAAACTACAGTAACTTTATAGAAGACAGTGTGACCATACGATTGTTGGCCGCCATTTTCAGGCAAATTTAAGCCTAGAGATATACAGTGCCTTTAGAAATAATCGAACGTTTTTGAGTGGCCATCATTTTGGCGCTAGTTATTTTAACTAGCCGATGTTAGCTACATGTGCAGTGTTATGTTTGGACATTGACATTTTTCATTGGCGTTCGTTCGTGGTGCTTTAAGGTTTTGCACGAAGTTTACGACCTCTTTCAGTTATGGTAGTTTACAATACAGCTAAATGCCGTCTTCCTGTTCCCTGTCTCCAAACCTCCCTGCCCTGTGCTTGGTCTTCTTCCAGGTTCCTCTCCTCCATGGCTCTCCAAATACCCTCATTCCACGGTTTGTGTGGTCTACCTCTTTTATTCTTACCCGGCGGCGACCATTTAAAGCTCTTCATAGGCCATGTCGTCTCCTCCATTCTCATCAGATCACCAAACCATTTTAACGCGTTCCCTTCAATTCCGTCCACAACTGATTCTGGTGCCTCCATTCTGCGTCTTATTTCCTCGTTCGTCACTCTATCTCGTCTCGATACCTTTGCGCTTTTTCATCCATTTAAACTATGTTTAGTCTTCGTTTCATGTCCGCTGTTATCGTCCATACCTCACTGTCATAACATAACACCGACTCTAACCTTTTTCATCGATTGTATTGTAGCACCGACGTATTTAAACCTTACTGCGACATCTTCATTTATTAAGACACTAAATACTTTGTTTTTTCTAAACTTATGCTAAGGCCCCATTCATCGTAGCACAGCTGTAAACTCTTTATCATAATATTCCAAGTCGAACGCATCTTGTACTATTACAACAATAGCACAATTCTAAATTGTCACATTTAAATACTGCGCAGAATATCAGTGTTTTAGGGCAATAGATGATAAAATTTCACCCGCTTCGACGCTAATGAATTATTTGACACTGACAATTTACAATTGTCAGATTTGAAACGTTTTATTTTTTTCCTTGACCAAATGAACAGGTTCTACCAACCTCTTTGAGAACAACTTAGAAGTAACTAAATATTTTGCCTGATAATGGCGGAAATTCGCATCGACCAATAGCGGCGAAGACATCCCAATGGCCACACTGCTATTAAAAACCAATAGTAACAATCAAGTCCTCATGGAAACGGGAATAATACATTGCATATTAAAATAGATTCACTGTCGAACAGGTTGTAGGTTGCGATTGACTGCAAAAAGCACAAAATAGAAAATTATGACAGACAATTAGGGTGATGATAATGAGTGAGTTTACCTCATCAGTAACAAAATGCAAAAATTGTTACCATATGCCATCTGTAGGTAACGAGAAGGACAAACTTTATTTATCCGCTTATTCAAGACATTAAACTTTATGTTAGTGATATATACACCAATATACATTTTTAGAATGACCTTATCTATCTGTCATTAACTGCACTCTACTGGTCACTGTTCTTGCTCTGGCAAACGGTAAACGGTATCTTTCGATTCTGCGAATTTCCCAAATCCACGTATGAAACGGTGATTAATTTGAGATATTGTAACACCATTTTCCACAGGAAGTGAGTGATGATGATAAAGCTCTACTCAACAGACGGAAAAAGCAAACTAAAGAAATGATTGAGCATAATCATATTAAGATTAATTTAAGTTTGCATTCTTCCGAGTTACAAAAAATCATATGGTTGTTAATAACTTCCATAGGACTGAAGTGAAATCCACAAGACCAAAAGAAATCAAGCCGCCCCAGGAAGTCGGTTATACGAGCATCCAAACCTGAAGGGCAACTAGAAATAAAAACTACAAGTTGGCTCCCAGTAATAATGCTCCCATGTCTAAGTACGATACATTACAGCTAGCAAGAGATGCAGGTGTGTAGATACTTTCGTCCTTCCATGTCAGTTACTCGACGTATTTAAAATTTGTTTCAGCTCAAGTCGCAATCACGCGGATGTTTTCTTCTTCTCATTGGGATGGATATCAAGCACGCGTAGATTCTTTGTCAGCGTATATCACCAGCGCCAACGAGCCGTTTAGGTTGAAATATAATACGGCATCCATCGCATAGTTAGAAAGGGTCAAATAAATTCGCTACGGGTCGCGCGGGCGACCCATCGATACATGGGCCGTTCGACGGTCATTGTTCTAACGAGCACCTGCCCGGCGCGGCGTAGGTCGTGGGTCGCGGGTTAATGGTATTAGCTTAATTGAAGAATTTCATGAGCATTAGCCTTATATCATGCATGCCGGCCGGTTAATGCGCGCCGCGTTAATTTCGCATAGGTAGCGTGCGGGTGCCTTTCTTCAGCAAACCTGTTTGTTATTATTAGGGATTTGCTCAAGTCATTGACATTTTGTGCAGGATATATTGAAGTTCAGATTTAATCTCGCCGTGTTGATGGATTACATTTGCAGATTTGTTTGCGCGAACGGTAGCTGGGATTGATATGACGTACGAGTCAAGAAACTTGGGCTCGGTGAGTGACGGATACTCGTACTCTGTTACACGAATGAGAAATGCTATTTCTGTGACTTATTTATCCAAATTCTAGTTAGTTTCGTCCACTTGACTTTTCTAGACAAAGCAGCAAACAATTTGAACGGTTTGACTAAATGCAAGTTTTATCTGTGAATTAATGCCATATCTTTGTTTACAGAAAATTCATTTCGATTTTAAGTAATTTATTGGTATATTTATATTTTGTACAAATACATATCTTGCAAACTAGGAGCTGTACTTCAAAGTTCTTATTGAGTAAATTCTTATCCCATTTAAGTTAATGTGAAATTCTGCTCGTTTTCGAGATCTTCAATTCTTAATTCTGAGACTTTCCTATCCATACACTCTGTGTATGTTCCATAAGAGTGCGTTTTAGTAGTCGACGAAGTGGTAAACTGCACATAATTTGTTTCTTAGGCATCTTAACCTCGGAAACTGGAAAATGGTCATACTGGAGGAATCTAAAAAAGAACAGCAAGCTGACATTAACATTTTCAATAAGAATCCATTAAAGAATATTGGGAATATAAACGTAGAAAGCACAAAAACAATGGTGGTAGGTACCTGGAAAAAAAGACACAGCGTCAAAATGAATAGCAAAAACTGGAACACGTACTGAAGAACAATATCGAATAGTAAAGGAACGTTTGAAGATAAAATCAACGAACAAACCACAGCAGCAATAAATTATATTCAGTTCGATAAACTTCAATTTATTTAGTATAAAAGTAATATCTCAGGAACTGAAAGCAGACATAATAAGAAAAATAATAAAACTAACTTACTCAAGGGAGACCTGGGCAGTAATGCAAAAACATCGTGGCAGCGATAAAGATGATACTTCCAAGAAAAACTGACAAAAAAACAAGAAGAGACAAACTAAGAAGAAAATGATAGAGAGTTAAGCTAATGAAGACGATGAAAGAACAGAGGCAACTAAGAAACTTTGGAAAAGTTATAAGAATAAAAGGGACAGCCTGCTAAGAAAAGTATTTGCAGCTACCGAATAAGAAATGGAAAAGCAAATGGTTGAGATGAGCATCGCTGTAGGAAAGAACAATTAAATCGAAGAAGTAAAATAACTAAGAAAGGCAGAAAATTATTTAAAAAAATTGAAAGCAGTAACCAGCGGCAACGTCATTTTAATCTTAGACAGAAAAGTAAAAGTGTTGAGGATTAAGTAAGAGTGAGGACAATATTAATTTAATTTTACTAAATGCTTATACATTATACATACAAGAAGTTATATTTCATACAAAAGCATCATCAAATAGCTTTTCATAGTTCAGACAGCGGAATTATATAGTGCTATGCTATACACCTCCTCTAGGTGCTGTTAGTTTACTCAATTTAATTAAATCATGTAGTTTTTCAATTATTGAATGATTTTACTCTTGTATTGAAATAACTTTTTATTTTAATAAGTTAATGTTAGATATATGCCCTTTTATACAATTTCTATTTTATTTTACTTCTCTTTTTCTAGCTCTTTGAGAAATGACTACTCTTAACTAAAGTTAGGTCCATGCATATTCAAATCAATTTTATGATACTTAATCAGCACACAAGAAAAAATAGTTCTTCCAAATATGTAATTCACTCAGTATTAAGGACTTATCTGTTTTAGATTTATATAACACATATCTTTTTTTTTTGAATTGGAATAGCCATGTAAATAGGATGTACGACAACAGACTGGCAAAAGTCGCAAGGGAGAAAAAGCCGAATATAAAGAGACCCCAAGGAAGATCCCCCAACACGATGGCACGTAAGCTGGACATCAGCATCCTAGGACTAACAAAGAGGCAAAATTGGAAATAACAGGACTACGTCCTAAATTATGAAGAAGGAGAAGAAGATACCTTTTTTTAAAGCTCACTGAAACACTTCTCACAGAATGTCAGTCGCAACAACACAAGCAGTCCGCCTCCTGATCCTCTGGAAACCTCGGTAAAATCAGGCTTCCTGTAACAGCTACCGTTGTTGATAACCTCCTCTATAACTCCAATGCCGACAACAACACCGCTAATAACCAAGTCCACAAGAACCGTCCCTCCTCTTACCTCCACCAATCTGGTAGCCAACCAAACTCTCTTTACCTCCAATGTAGGCTCCCTGTGTTTAGAAATCTCCTCACTTCCAACAGTGACAACAATACTCCTTATCCAATTATTATAGGACAATTGCGACGTCCCGCAAGACCTCGATGCTCCCTAGGTCAAGATCCAATTCAGATGTAGAAATCCATATGGTTACAAGCCCTTCCAAGTCCAACAGTATCTTCACATTTAGTGTGCATCCAATTCCAGACCAATTGTAGATGTATTCACCTGACAGCAACTCATGAAGTTCCGGATCAAAAAGATACCAACTATTGACTTATATTATGTAGTTCATCAATCTTCTGCAGACATTATTATTCCATGAAGACTGTTTAACTATTCTTAATTCTTCTTTATTCTTCTATATTATACAATTAGTTTTTTTAAAATTTCGTTTATATCTTCGTTTCACTGATTTTAATTAAAGACACCCTTTTATACTCCAATCAGATAATATACATCTTTTATAAAAGGGTTTTGATTATTTAAAATAGACTTTTATTACAAAACGTTTTACATTTTTGGAAAAAATTTCGTTGTTATTTTCTTATCATCTCATTTTCCCTAGCAATAAATTATACCAATTTTTTTTACAATCTAACACTCCTGATACATTTCTATATGATCTATTTTATTATAACATTTCATAATTGACTTTTTCAGATAATTATTTGACTTTGGCTTTCACTTTAGTTATTCCGTTTGTCATTTAATACAAATTAAGATCTAAGCTCTGGTGTTACCAAACAATTATCCCAACTAAATCAACTTATATGCTAGAACCTTTTTAATAAACTATTCACAATTTTACAGAATAGAAAAGTCGTTAGTCTTTATTGTAAAATTTACAACATAATTTTGCCAGAATGTGTGATTAAAGTTATCAGGTAGTTATGACAACTAGAAGTCTATGTTGTACCAGCGATAACAGCTAATCTACCTTCTAGACTCATCTTTTAACAGAATATTTGCTTCTTTTTCACATCTAATCATCTAACTTATTGTACTGACCATTGTCACCTTTATGAAGATTCGTCAGTAATTTTTCTATATCTCAACAGTTTTAGGTTTGCCATCTCTTTTGTTACCTCAAAGATTTGTAACAGCATCGTTTGTATTATTAGTATCTGCATACGTCTGCAAGTCAGATATTACTGTAGCAGGATTTTCAGAATATATATCGGCATAAATGTAAATCGCTTTTACTAAATTTTTTGGCAGATATAAGCTCGAGTGTTTTTTTTTATAACTATGATTTTGCTAGTGGAGCTTGAATTGTTATCTATTTGAGGATCTGTTTTAAAGCTTACTATGTGCCGTTTTCTGTATTTCTATGTGTAATGTTTACCAGTCTATATTCTGTGGCATCCAAATATCAAACAAGAAAAGCATCCAAATGTTCGAAGAAAAACAAAAGATTACAAAAAATATTTAAAATTCTCACAGTCTCCTTAGATCTATAGCTAAGATCTTCTATTGATGCCATTGGAAACATTTTGCAAAAAAATCCGAATGATTATGTTTTCTATCAGGTCATTGACGGGTGTTTTAAAAATGTAATTCTTTATACATAGTGACACCAAACACCCCCTCTCCCTCAGCACCAGGGACGTATACTTCTGCGATACTCAAAATACCAGTGCATTGTATCTGAATTGGTCGGGTCTAACGATGACGATGCAAGCGAGAAAATGAGAACGAGCTGGAAGAAAAAAGACACTCGGAATTGTATCGTGGAGTGTACACTAATTTAATAATTAGGACCAAGAAATTATAAAATAATTTACAGGTAATGAAATAGACACAGGCGCTCTACAAGGAAAAAGAAAAGTCCAGCATCAATATATTAATGAATACATATTAACATACAGGGTGTTGTGGAAGTCCACGTAATCATTTGAACCAGTGATAGGGCTCTTCAAACTGAACAACTTTTCTATTTATCGTTTTTCTTTTAATAACATATTTTGCAATCATCTATACCCCCTACATATGAAGAACTGACCAGCAAGCAACTATAAGTTCAAGTTGGGCGACACAACTGCACTAAAAGTGCAGAGTTCTTGTCGTACAAAAAATGCAGTCAATAACTTTCCTATCTCAAGTTATAATATAAGTTAGTGACCAAATGTTAACTAACAGTTTTATTAGTACCCATGCAGTTTTTGTTGATTTGTATTTCAAACACATGTTCTCTGGTGTTTTATGCCATATACTATTCCATAGAAGGAATAAAACTATCTTAAATTTTAATTCAGTTTTGGGGGCGTTTTCGAAAAAATTATATAGGAAAAAATTGTTCAACTTCATGAGATCTTTGTGCGATTAAATTTATTACGTAGACTTTCATAACACCCTGTATAGTGAGGTTGAAAAAAAGGCAAAAGTAGGAGTGGCGATCATTATTCATGAAAGATTTAAAGACCAGGTAAAAGAATGTCGATATCTGAGACTCCTAGCCATAAACATGAATCTAAAACAAAGTAAATTAAATATATTAGCGATCTGAGTCAACAAAGCTAGAGATGAGAGAAACCTCTTTGAAAGTCTACAAGAAACTCTAGAATCAATATTAATAATTAGCAGATTTCAATGCTATAGTGCTAGCTGTCAAACTTCAGTGAGGAATTAACGATCAATTCCTGTACCTTTATAATGAATTATGGATCAATACTTTTTAGAAACACAAAGAACAACACAAACACACATTTTATAATACAGGAGGTAGCAAATCCACAATTGATTACATACAGACAAACAGAAAAATACACCCCTTAGAAGTTATATATGTAATAACTCTAAATTCCGGTAACAGTGATAGCAACCATAGTGGACTATTAAGTAAAATAAAAATAAAAATGAAGAATACAAAAAATAGGTACAAATAGAACAACAAAAATTAAATATAGAAGCACTCTGGAATATATCAACCAGGATTTTGCACCGCAACATATTAACTGAAAGACTTGCCGAACAACTAACTCAATTAGTAGAAAAAATCATACCGGACAGTTGGAGAATAAATATAATGCTATTAATGTATAAAAAGAAACAAAATGAAGATCGAAAAGACTAAAGAGGTATAAATATTCCTAATATCACTCAAAAAGTAACAACAAAAATTATCTCTAACAATGGCTATTTTTGTATCTAGAATGCGAAATGCTACTTTTGCGTTCAAGAATGGAAGTTATTTTGCCGAGCTTTAGCGAGGCAAAATACCCATTCGAGAACGCAAAAGTATTTCGCATTCGAGATGCAAACAATGATTTTTCGAAAACTGCAATAAAACTAGTATAAGAATAAAAAAAATAAATAAGGTAACTGTCAACGTTAATTGACAATTTTATATTTCATAAACAATTAATTTATGTTTGAACCACGGCCTGCTGAATTGTTTGACAAACGTCAAAGTGACGTATAAATTTAACTGACCGCAGTATCGGTACCTTCAATTTACATGTAGTACAACATAAATTAGTCATGTTTGTAATAGTTTATAATAGTTATTAATATCTATTGAAATTTTAAATTACTTAATAAAAAACTAATGTAGGTTACTTAATTAATAAAATCACAAATAAGTTCCTAAAAAATGACAAATTTTTTGACATTTGTTTTATGTTCTAGAACGCAAAAGAGTTTTGCGTTCTAGAACATAAAAGTATTTCGCTGTTAAGTGACAAAAAAGAATCACTTTGCTTACTGAGAATTTAACGAAAATGTCAACATTTGATGACAGTTTTCGAAAAAATTAATTTATTAGTATGTAATGCTCGCAGAAGGACAGCAAAGAATTAGAAGTCAAAGACCATATTCATCTTAATACAGGTGATCAAAAAATCAATTGAGGGCAATAAGCCGTTTTAGATCTGTTTTATTGATTTACAAAAAGTGTTCGGCAGACAAATACCCATAACCCTCATAAAGACAATAGAGAACATCTATATCAGAAACCAAGATCCAGACCAAGCACTAAAGAAGAAATAGGCTCATGTAGCTTCGTAGTTCTAATGTAGGGTCATGGCTACATAAGATTCGTCTCATGGTCGTGAAGGCTGTTCTGTTTTACTCAGTCAATCAATTGAATGATCCCAAGTTACATTGAAAGTACATTCGAGATATTTCATCTTCTGATGCCTCTCGAGAGAAGTGCCATTGACTTGAATATCTGCACCATTTAGCAACGCTATTTAGTCTTCTTGATATTTAATTTGAAACTATATTGCAGACATACCCCGACTGTTCGAGCAAGCAACAGCAATGAAAACGGCGTCGTTGGCTTATGGTTGGTTGTTAAGGTAAATTTCGCTTGTTTTGATTTTTTCCTCTGCATTTTCTAGAGCCGCTGAATAGTACATGTTCCGTATATGAATTTAAAATCAAAGGCGATAGGATACACCTTTGTCTTACTCCTCTTTGAACAATGATATCTTCTGTTAACTTCTTATCTACTCTGATGTTTACCTTCTGGGTCCAGTACAGCTGGGCTATGCAAAGACTTCCTGTCACCAATGCCAGTAGTTCTGAGTATTTGAATCATTTTCTTGCGTTGAACTAGATCAAATACCTTTTTAAAGTTAATAGAACACAAGGAAACATTTTCGTTTAAATCTCTGTTCCTCTGTCTTGTTCGTATATTTTTTTGCTGATTCTGTCGTGTATAACCCGAAGAAGCACATGCAGCTCCTGGCTCATCAGGTTGATTGAGCAATGGTTCATGCATTTCTTTGCATTGGTCTTTTTCGGAATTGTAGTAAAGTAGACTTGGGTCAGTCAAATGGGACTATTTCTTTATCGTATATGGAGTTCAATAACTTCACTGTTAATGGTTATTCCGTTCTCTTCTAGCGATTTGAGCAATTCAGTATGTATCTCGTCTGGGCGTGCTGCTTTGTTGTTTTTACTTGTTCGATTACTCATTTATTCTCGTCTCTGGTGACCAGCGATCCGGTTGTAGCATTATGCAGGCCATAGTGCACCGGTCTGTTACCACGAATCAGTTTTAACATTGAAAATGTTTAACAAATTGGAGATGTGACGCTAGTACGGGACTCTTCTAACGATTTGTGTTACGCTTGGAAAATACGTAGTGTTCACGTATTTTTGCAAGTTGTGCGTATTGCAGGTGAATGTTGTTGGTGTCATTTTGAAGATCTCGTCAAGGGAAAACTTTCTGGAGATGTTGTAAAAATGTAAGATTCGAGGGGGGCGAAAATACGGGGGTTAAAACGATTTTTTGGACATGACAGCGTTCGGTGGTGTTACCTCGCATACTTTTTGAGATTCAAATGTGATTTAGGGCTAGTTGGAAAGAAGGTGAACCAATACTCATCGTACTGGCGGGTTTTTGGGGTCTACGATGCAAGGGGGCGAAGTTGCAGGGGTAGAAAGCATTTGTATCAAATTGGATGTTCACATAAACAGGGGGAAAGAAAAAAATGTCGAATTTTGTTTTTGGCAGTATGTGGATGAATCTGTGAGTTTTTAAGAATTTTGCGGTTCAGGTGGATTTGGGGTTGCAAAATGGGAAAACCGTTATAATTATCAGAAAAATTGTAAAATTAATATTTGTGTGAAATACGCTGTTTGGAGACTTTCTATTGGCAGATTTTACCTTTTAAGAGAATTTGGGAGGTGGGAATTTAGCGGCCAGGTGGATTTGGGGGTGCAAAATGGGGAAAAAGTTATAATTATCAGAAAAACCTTAAAATTAATATTTGTATGAAATTCGCTGTTTGGAGACTTTCTACTGGTCGATTATATTTTATAAAAGAATTATGAATGTGGGAATTTTGCGGTCCATTTGAATTTGGTGTTTGGAAAATGAGAAAGACGTTAGAATTATCAGAAAAACTTTAAAATCAATATTTGTATGGAATTTGCTGTTTGGAGATTTTCTGCCGGTCGACTGTACTTTTTAAGAGAATTCGAAATGTGGGAATTTTGCGGCCAACTAAATTTAGGGGTTGCAAAATGGGGAAAACGTTATAATTATCAGAAAAACCTCAAAATCAATATTTGTGTAAAATTCGCTGTTTGGAGACTTTCTACTCGTCGATTATATTTTTAAAGAGAGTTCGGGATGGGGTTATGAGAGGGGGATCACCTTATTTTCACAATTTTTAAACTAGGAGACTGCGCAACTTTTTTATTCTGGCCTTTTGTAAAATTGTAAATTTGAAAGTAAATAGTAAATAGTGTGTCGGATTGCATTTTTCTCTAACATCAATAATATTTATTGGGTTAAGATCATTGCCGCGCTGCACTTGTGGTAGACGGCCACTGGCAGGATTGGGATGTTAGTGTCAGCTGTTTGTACTAAAACTTAATGTGCGATTATAATAGAAAAAATTGATGGGGATTTTAAAAATATAAATACATATACATATGTATATGTACGGGAAATGCAAAGTTTCTTAGTTTAGACTATGTAAAGGCTTTCCAAACAAATTCTTTTAAAATATATTTATTGAACAATTAACACAAAACTAAAGATACATATCGATTAAAGGTTACATCTAATCCCTTTTTCACACCGCCCCGTTTTTCCTAATAAAAGCATCTTTGCTCCAGTTCTTTTCATGAGTAAACAAAGTAAACTATGAGCAATAATATGTGAAGCCGCCGATGGGATGGCTTGTAATTCGCAGAACTCCTTTAAAATAGCTATAGATGTAATAATAAGAATGACTCATATAAGCAATACATATTCTAAAGTTATATAACAATATTTGAATGTAATATCGAATTCAACAATTGCAAATTAATATTAAAGTGTACAAGATGCTGAAATGGTTCAAAACTGTAGTACGTATTATTTATTAATGATAAAGAACTTTGCAGTAACGTTTCGCGTGGCGTGTAATAAACAATAATAATATAGATGTGAACAATTTTATATATTTTTTTATTTCTATCCCTAGCATTTTTTTCTGATTTTGCAAATTTTGACAGACTTGAAAATTAGCAAAATTCATTTTCAAATTCAAGGCGAAGGTTGGTAAATTGCAACTTCTGTAATTTTTTCTACATACTATCTCCATCTGACTAGTCTCTTGATAGTCAGGATTGGTCTGTCATCCTGATCTATAAGTGTGTTAACCCCTTCTCGTCTCTGTTACATCGTGCTACTTTCTTAGTCTTTTTATGTAAGTTGAACGTATCCTGTTCCTTTCCACACCCCTCTATCTCTGTAGATTTACTTGAGTACCATTCAGTAGGTGCGTTTCCACTGAGTCGGCCTATCCAATTGGCTGTGCTGAGCATTAAATCAGATCTGCAAAGCGAAAATGATTTTACTGTTTCCAGTAAAGCGTTCATCTTTTAGTGAAGACGCGCATTGGTTTGTCAAAATTAAAAGTATGCCACAAACCAAAATTTTGGGTAAGTCATCATAGCACAAGTAATAGTGATTTATTTATGGATTTAATAACTGACCATACAGATATAACTATTTTGTTGGCCCGGATCGTTTAATTCTGCAGAAATAAAATATAACTACGTACTCTACGACAACTGTACCCACTTTTTCAAAACGGCTTTAATAAATGCACCACCAACATATTACATTAAGTTAAAAAATCGATAAGTGCTTTAGAATAGGCCGAGAAGGAGTTAGAAATAAGAGGCCCAAGGGGCCGAGTTTTTTTCTATTTTTTGAGACTTATTCCTATATATTCCAATAAGACACTAGACAGTGGAGTGTCCTATAACATTTTTGCGTTATCAACTTTACCTATAAAAAAGTAGTTTGTATGAAGTTGTATAATATTGTTTATCTACTCCAGTGGGATAAGTCATTCATTACGTCACTCATTTGACTCTATTTCAGTTAGGTAATAAAGCTCATTACACCACTCAGTTATGTAATGGTTTCATTACGCAACTGAGTTGTGTAATGACTTCATTACCTAACTGAAATAGTGTCAAATGAATGACATAATGACATTTGCTTACTAAAATGTTTTTGAAAATGACAGATCTGACCTTTCTCTTAATGCACTTTTCTCAATTTTAGTCGTAGATAAAATTTTGTAAAATACATGTGTGATAATGCATCATTAATATACTTGTGTGCTTACATACACGTATATTAATTATGCTGTTATCCCACTTGTATAGTAAATAACTATTACATACATACAGTACGTCATTATCATTTGTATAATCAAATACAAGAAAATTATCCTAGGATATTGCATTTTATAACGGGTCTATTACTTTGTTATCACACCAACCAGCAAGGATAGGATAAGTTGAACTTTCGTAACAGATAACAAACCCGAAAACATGTAAAAAGTCTATAAAGGGTTTTACAGAAAATTTTCCACGCGGTCACAAAATGCACATAAAAATCATCGATTTGATTTTGCGTTTTAGCACCACCTTTATTCGAACTCGTTGTTGGCAAACCCTCAATCATGACACGGTCCAATCCCGGAAGTCGTTTGTTACTTATCAATAATAGTACGAACCTGAGATTCACTAATCTAAAATACCGTAAGTTAAATTAAATATAAACACGTTTTATTACCACATATTACCAAAAAGATTTTGGCAGCTCTTCTTCCAATTTCAGTTTTAGTTAAATATGGAAAAAAACCTTTTTGTTGTTTTCTTCTTTGTTAACTTAGTTCGTAAAGTTGCCTTTTTTAATTTTTCCACAGGAATAGTGGAATCCAAATGTCTTTCACTACGCCATAAACTCATTCCTCCTATAGCTGGTACGTATGATAAACGATTTGTTTGTCTCGAAAGAATTTTCTCGGTTTCCGACAGTTTTCGACAAAGTGTGCATTAATTTTGACGTTACCTATCGTGGCTTTTCAGTTATCTTCCCCTTGTTTTAATACGGAATTCAAATCTTTTGACAAACATATATACCTAATTTGATATCTTGAACGAAGATAGGGGAAGGTTTTTGAAAATTTTCAGTTGTCTTTATTGTTTTTTTTTTTGGCTGAGTTTGTTGTTGTTTCCATATTACTGTCTTCATGTGGTAACTGGGCAAATCTATTAATCTGAATGATGTGATTTTATGTCTCAGGTAAGTGTTGAGTGGTATTTGGAAGTGCCTTCGTTATACATTTCCGTTTATATTTTCTTTTTACATCTTGCCAAGAGTTTTCTTTAAAGAAAACACTTATTTGGTATTAGCTACATTTGGAGAGCTCAAAGGGATATATTTTGTGCGGAACTTTGAGGTGTGTTGTAAAACAGTGCATTAGAAGCGATTGCAGTGAAATTTTTGAATGGGTGCGCATTATTTGAAGTTTGTGGTTGTTGAAATTGTAAGCCATTTGTTGGCGAAGGTTGATGTTGATAATAGTTCCAATTTTGAATGTTTTCAGTATTCGGTTGTGGTTAAAATTTGGCACCATGCCACGTCCATAGCCAAGGCCATTGCCGGTAGGCTGCATGGTGTTGATTTTGTAAACAAAAATATTTTTCTTTCGTTATTATTAACGTAAGGTCAAACACACAATAATTGATACCTGAGAACTTATTTGCTCGAGTTCACAGCACTACCACAGAAGGCCAGACGCACGCTTCCGCTTTGCTTGGTCGTTTGCTCGAAAAGTATCTATATGCACGAAAATATTTTATACTAGCTGACCCGGCAAACGTTGTTCTGCCCAAAAATAATTTGTCTCTAAAACCCCGTTTCACCACTATAAGGTTTTAATGTTATGTCATGTTCACCATCTTGGACTTAAAAACAAATGCCATTTTCGCAATCAACGTCCCAAAAAACCTCAATATCGACACCCATGTTGATTTTTAGCTTATTTACCCTATTTCACCCCCTAAAGGGTTGATTTTCGGAAAATCACAAAATACGTGTTTGCTTATTTGTTTTTAGGACTACTCCTACGAAGTTCAAGTCGAAATGTCTATTTAATATTATTTTTCCATGCAAAATTGGAACCCCCCTTTTTACCCCTTTAGGGGTTGAGTTTCGAAATATCCTTCCTTCTTATTCCTTGTATACATCATAAAGGGAACCTCTGGGCAAAATTTCAGCTTTCTTGGTACTAGAGTTTGGACTGGGCGTTGATGAGTCAGTGAGTCAGGACTTCTATTCTTATATATAAGATCACACATAATATATGTTAAGCTTTACATACGTCATCACTTGCTTGTTCCATTTACCTAAATTCCCATAAAAATCTGAGTGTGCTAAAACCAATTTATGATTGACATAATCCCAAGATAAGTACTAGATGAACATATACCATTTTAATATTGTAAGACTCTTGTTACATTCGTAACCAATTTTTATTGCTATTTGAAAATTTACCTCAATTTTTGGCTATAAATGTACAGTTTTATACCTGTTCCTGTTTAACCCGGTTATTTTGTGTATTTTTTATAACAAGGATGCAAATCAAACTAGCAACTTGAAAAAGTATTTTGCTTGAAATTTTTTACGATGAATAGTCTATACCTTAGGAAATGCGGCAAATACTTATAATATGAAAAACGCAGACTTTTTTTAAATGCTTCAGGGGTCTAACTTCGTTTGAAGCTTAAAATGTCGTTGTTAGATATGGTATTGTTTTATTTTATAGATGTTTAAGGAACTATCTATAAATATTTTACTTAATTGTTTTTAATTATTTTATTAATCTTTGCTCCATTTTCTACACCTCTCGAACAGGTATCAGTTTCTCGTATGGAGATCTAGTTCAGAAATGGATTGCTAAGCATGTTAAGCGAAATAGGTTCCATTAAACATCTGGTTACACTGAATATTTGTTTAATTAGTTTTTGTCTCTACAAAATTAAGGCCACTCTCTTCTTCGAGACAATAATCGTCAAACACCTTTTTATCGTGTTAATCACTGCAAATATCTTAATTAGCCAGCGCAGATACAGCTACGAGGTATCTTCGTGCACAGCGGGAGAGCAGCTAGCGAGAGGAAAAAATTGGTTCGGCTATGGGCACAAAAAGTGGTTTAGGTCACCATACAGTTCAAACTATTGTATGTGCTAGCAGTTTGTGTTCCCTTCTTATTTAATGTCAATCGCCCGCCATCATCAATTAAATCTGAATAAAAACAACAGAAAACATTAGCGGCAAGATCTCTCCGGTAAAAAATGAGGTTACTGTCTATCACACGCCGCCGTTGAGATAGGTACGGGCCCCGAGTACAATGTATCGGAATTTTACGGTCTATGTCTCAAGAAAAAATCATGACATACAATTTTTTGACTTGTCCATTTTTTCTGAGTGTAATGTAGACCAGGTTCGCCGGCAAAACCGTTATAGAAATTTTGATTAATCGTGGAGAAGGTTGGCTCCGATCATCCATTTATTTGTGGATTTTTTATAACGCGGGCTTTAAGGAGAAGGTTATTCCTATAACTTGCTTTTGATAGTACCGTCCACGCCTACTGAAATGAAGAAATATTACTGGCAGTACAGTTGCACTAACCTTAAAAAATGTTGTAAATATCTATGGGAACATGCACCCAATGAGCTCTTTTAATATAGACATTTTTGTCAACGATGCACTACGTTAGAATTTACGATAATTTTGAGTACTCTTATACATTGCAGGCTATTCACAATGTTTTCAAAATATACGTTTAATAATTATTTTCAGACGTTGAAAAATATATCTAAAAACGTTGTGGCCAAATGCTACAAATTGAACATTATGTGAATAAAATGTCTTTTATTTTTAGCCTAGAAAATATAATTTAGCGTCTCACGATTTATCACAATAATTATGTTATATATAATTAAAGTTATTGCTAAAATCAGCACCCACTTAAAAACACTGAAAAACAGCTAATTTAAACATTAATAAAGTCTAATACTAAATATTTCCCTTCATTTACTTTTTGACTTTATAACATAAACACATTACCTTTTGCACGTTATATTATCAAACTCCAGAAACTAATCACAGTTTGAACAAGTCCTCTTTCAGTCCAATCCTTAGATGGGCCTGCAGTGCTCCATCTCATGTTATCGCTGGCTCTCCTCTACATTTCTGTGTAACTGGAGTAGGGATGGGCGCGTGACGTGAAAACAGTCGTGTCACGTCGTGTCACGGCGTGTCACGTCGTGAACGTGACTAATATTTGAAAATCGTGACGTGAACGTGAGTGAACGTGAGTGAAAATTTCCAAGGCGTGATTCACGTTTCACGTTAATTTCACGTTAAATATTTAGTAACGAATAAAAAACTGCAGGGTGCAGCAACTTTTAAATTCATTAAATCACAAATTGTGCCAAACAAGTTACATTATGTGGCTTTATTTTTGGACCCTAATTATAAATCATTAAAGTTCATACCTTCACATAAAAGAGAAGATTATAATGCAAATAATAAAACTATAGATGATAATGATGAAATACATAGCAAACGACCCAAACCTGGTACATCAGCATCGGATTCTTATCTTTATACACTTAGAGATAGCTCTGACGATGACACATGTAATTAGGATGATGTCAAAACAAAACTAAATTAGTATGTTAAATTAAAATTCGGAAATGTAGATGACATTTTAGAATTTTGGAAAAACAGTGTAAATACGCCACTGTTAAAAAAACTTGAGAAATTTTAAAGATACCGGCAAGTTCCACTACAAGCGAAAGAGTATTTTCTACAGCTGGGCGAATTTTAGAAGAGCGCAGAATTCGACGTAACGCTGAAAATGTTGATTACATATTATTTTTAAATCAACATTTTAATGTGTAGATGTGTAGATGAACTTATTATTCTAATAAAAGTAATGGTTTGTTTTGTATACTCGGCTAACGCTGAAACTGTTAATTACGTTTTATTATTAAACCAAAAATGTATTGTGTAGATGTGTAGATGATATTTTTAAACCAATTTATTGTGTACTTGTGTAGATGAACTTATTCTAATAAAAGTAATGCTTTTTGTATACTCGCTTTAACGCTGAAAATGTTGATCCTTGTACGTAAAAGTACTTACAAACCTACGAATTAAAAGTGTTGCCTAGCAACATATACCTTCTGTACTCATACCAATAAGGGAAACGTCAATTCCAATGACAGCTTTTAGTATTGAAAGTAATGTCTTTGAAGACAGCTGCAAGAAATATATTTGCGAGAAATCAGTATTTATCCCTTGTCGAAGTTATTGTAGTCAATTTTCATTTTTTTTATGTCAACTATTCTGATTGCAACATATCACGTAAATTATGTCAGGTGCAAAACATCTTTTTAGTTCTCTTTAGGGTTTTTTCATTGGTTTTAAATTTGAACATTCTGTTCTATCTGAATTTAAATTTTGAAATAAAAGCTGCGTGTCACGTCGTGAGTGGCGTGTCACGCCGTGAACGTGAGTGAACCTGAGCGTGAACGTGCGTGAACGTGACTGTTTAAAGCAAGCGTGAAACGTGCGTGACGTGAGCGAAAATTCACTCACGCGCCCATCTCTAAACTGGAGCCCCATAATTTTCCAGTACTTACTTTATGTATCCGAGACGTGGCCTCTCTCATCCAGTTTTGTTACACTCTAAATCGATATTAACGACAAAAGCCAGTTTGTTACCACAAAAACCGAATTTTACCACAATTGCACTCGGTACCCTACGGGGTAAAAATGCTATCTAGAAGAATTCACTCTAATCACGCCTCAAGGGTTGTGTAACAAAATAATTGTCCGACTACACTCAGGGAGATGGGAGTGGTTCTATCTGACCAGGCTGTTAATAAGGACGAAGTTTCATTGCAACAGGGTTGGTCATACTCCAGACAAGTAAAAAGAAACAGGTATTAGGGCACCACGGGCTTCAATTGGAGTGGGGACAATATTTATGCAAGACCCTGTATATGCCCGAAGTCCAGGGCTTGCAATTGCGTCAGCGCTCCCGGGCGGCGTCTTCAGCGGTTAAACAGCTCCCGTCGCTCCACCTTACATTGATCTTTGCAGCTAGAGAGAAAACCACATAAATTCGACACAAAACGCATGCACAAGTCAAAAACAAACCAAGATAACTTAGAATATCTGTCTATTGGTTCAAATAACAAACTGAGTGTACTGGTACCAGGTACAACTCAAATAGTAACAAGCAAACGGGATAAACAATGAACGTTTGATTTCGTGTTTGTCGTCACTCCGCACACTGTGAATGGGAACGCTACACTCCAGCTTCTAACGTATGTACACTACATTACAAGTACAGAAACGCTGTAGCAGGCGATCAAAGAGGATAACGTCGGCAGCTAGGAATAGGAAAATTCGGGAAGTTAGGGTATTTATTGAGTGTGGATTTTACTGAGGTATTTGGTTTCTATCTGCATAGTCCAGCGGTTCAGTTGATGGTAACATCGCCATAAGCAGAACATCTGTGGTATTGGTGTAGTAAACAAAAAAACGGATACATAAAATCAGGATGTTTTTATCACATGCAAATATATAAATAGAAAAGAAAATTATTTACTTAAATGAACAGATTGTAATTAGCTGCTTTATTCAATAGTAACTCTAACTGAGGTTATTTCAAAGCGTTGCATTTGCAATTTTGCAAAAATATCATTTAACCAATTTTTCATTAGATCTATGGCGCCTAAAACCCGATTGTATGTTTGGTATTATATTGCATTTATCCAAATAAGAACGGAATTGCACGTCGGCCTTTTTTTATAGTACTTTTTATAACGTTGGTAAGATATTTATGGGTCTAAGGTCATTATATTCTTTAGGATCTTTGTTCTTGCACAACGGAGTTACATGAGCTTCGATCCCTCAATTTTATCATTTGCCTTACATCAGTCAACCACGGCGCAGGTGTTTTTCTTACTCGTACTGTTCTCAAAGAAACATGCATGCCCGGTACCTCTATTATTTGTTAGTTTAGATAATTAGGCTTTGAATCAATGTCATTGTAATAATAAAGCATGAACTAGGGCCTACTAACCAAGTCAAACGCAAAATCATCGTAAATAAAGTATTTATAATCACGAAATGTTATATTTGATTTTGGCTTAACTGCTGTACAATCAAATTCGCAGTAAGTTAGTCCATGTTCTGTAATTCCTTGCAAATCGAACACATCACACGAAATAAAATTCTCTAGATCTGAAATAAAAATTAAATCAATCAGGTCATTATACCTTGTAGGTTTATTTCCTATATGTTCGAAACCATACGATTTTGCTAGTGATTGTAACTTTTTTGTACTGTTATTATCTTTATCAAACCAATTAATATTAAAATCACCTACACATATAGTTTTATCAAAGTGTATAATTGTATTAGATGCTGGTATAATATTTTTAAATTTGTTTAAAAAATCATTATTACTAGGTACCTCTTAGTTTATATATTACACCCACAGTCACATTCAAGCGCCCAATTTTGAACGTAAACCAAAGTTGCTCCATAGTTATTGCGGATTGATAGATTTAATATTTTCCAAAATTATAGGACAAACTATATCTTATATAAAACGCCACACCACCATCACTGCCCTCCACACGATCATTTCTAACTAATTTATAGGCCGGTATATTATAACTAACATTGCTGCAATTAGGTTTTAACCACATTTCCGTTACTCCAAGAATGTTATAACTGCTTGCTAATACATAATCTGAAAATTCAGGAAAATTAGTACCAAAAGATTGAATATTAATTTATATGACTTGAGAAGAAAATTCTTATTACAAAGATATGAAAATTAAAGTTGTTCTTATGACTCAATTCACAATCAAATTAATATTTATTTATTGCACCCTGCAACTATTGCCGCTTTTACTTCTTTGATATTTCACTAAAGTCTTTTGCGTTGTTTATGTATTTTATTGAATTGTTTATTTTGATACAAATTTTCCAAACGTTGTTATTACCATATTGACCTATCGCTCTACTCAAAATATCAAGTCTGGTTTTTGTAAGATCTTCTCTTATTGGAAAAATCTGGTGTGATACACTCACACAACTTCCTTTTACAGTGATCTTATAATTAGTCAAAAATTTCATTTTTAATTTTTAAAAATTTGTCAAAAATTTTCAAAAATTACAAATTCTACAAAAACGGTACAAAATAGAGCGTTAGTTGAAGAGACAAATTTTCTCTAGAATCTTAAGGTGAATTCGAAAATGTAATAATATACCCGGTGTTTTATTTAAAATAGAAGTTAATAAAAAAATAGAAAAAAAACAAAAGAAACCCACTTTAGAAGTATTCAACTAGAAAATCACCTATCTTACATCAGTACACATTAAAAATGTAATAAAAATGTAAAGTTAAAAAAAAATCGTTAGAACCGTTTTTGAAAAAATCGAAAAAAACTGAAAAATCACAATAGTAAACACCTACTTCCGGTTATGCGATTTTCTTCAAAAGCTTGCTGTCTCATCTACATAGTACACAAAACTTATATATGAAGTTTCAATGCCATACCTCTTTTTGTTTTTGAGATATTCTGTTCACAGACAGACACATACACAGACAGACACGCACACAGACAGACAGACAAACCAATGAAAAAAAATATGTTTTTTGGGTTCAGGGGACTCTAAAACGTGAAGATCTGTTGAAAACTCAATTTCGAATTTTTGCTGTGAATCCAATACTTCATTTATTGTAAGAGGAAGTAAAAGCAGAGTTTTTTATTTTTGAAAATTAAATTTTGAGTTTTGTAGCTAATGAACTTAACAATCGTTAAGATAATCTCTGAAACTTCTTAGTGGCGTGCATCTATAATTCATATTCTTTTTTGGGTATTTCGCCACTCTGCAAATTAAAATTATTAAATAACGTTCGTTATTTAATACGTTATTTAATAATTTTAATTTGCAGAGTGGCGAAATACCCAAAAAAGAATATGAATTAACAACCGTTGGTCTGTTTTTCGCTTCAATTATTTTTCCTAGCGTATGGCAACGGTCTATATATTAGGGTTTGATATTTATAGCAAGTTTATCTTTCATAAACGCTAGCGCCTTGTCCTCAGTGTTCTCATGTGGGGTTTCGGGAATGCCAATTATGAGCAAGTTGTTCCTCTTAGTACATTGTTCTAAGATGTTCACCTCGCTAATTACCGATTCTTCTTATTTAATTAAGGTATTTAACTGCTTTTCCAGGATTTACGTTTTGTAATTGTAATCACGAAATCACCTTCCGAGATTTCTTCAGATCTTCAGGTTTCAGGGTCCCTAGATGACGAAAAACAGGTTTTCTCAATTCCGTTTGTCTGTCTGTCTGTTGGCGGTATAACTCAGGGTTTTCATTAATTCTCATTTCCCACGTGACTAAATTTAAATTTGCTGCTATAAATTTGTTTTTCGAAGGTTGGTGGTATTGATAATATCCCTAAACAAATTTCCAACGCGACATAGACGTTCGTCACATCTAACCTCTAAACTTCATACGTTTCGTTTTGCTGTTTAGAAGCAATTTTTCGGCAGTTTTCAACGGCCCCGACCGAGCGAGATTGCCGGCCAACGAGCCTCCGCTCGGGGACCCTCTGCGAGAAGACCGTCCACGGCTATCGCTAAAATTACATTCGCGACGGCTTTAGCAATTTTCGACAGTTTTCAAGCGTTATTTAGTCTGTGTCGTGTCTACGCCACTGATAATTTTGTGTTACTGTATTTAAGAAGTACTGCCAATCGTGTAAGTTTGGTTGCCTAGCATTTAGGATAAATACATGGTTACGTGGGAAATCAGAATTAATGAAAACCCTGTATATACCGGAAATGAAACTGGGAAAATGTCAGACAAATATATACAGGGTGAGCACCTTAAAAAATAAAA